>VDFB02047397.1:13408731-13606804 GCA_007258455.2 Sequoia sempervirens | reverse complement strand
TCAAGAACCTCCAACAGTTCTTGTTCCTAGTGAAGGTGCCAATAGTTCTTAATGAGGTTAGAACCACCAACAAAGGGAAGAATGAGCTAAAAGGGTGATTTCATTTAATTTGGTTAATTATAGAGTAAAATTTCTAATTATAGAAGAAGTTAGATCTTTCATTGGTTCTATTAGCCACTAGAACCTCCAATGGTTCTTGGTTTGAAGTGAAACCCCAACAAAGTGATAAAAAGGACCAAGCTAAAGAGAATGAAGAAAATATATCAAAGTGTCAAAGCTTCCCATGGTTCTTGAAATTATGGTAACCTTCAATAAGCTTCATGTTCCCAACGTATCCTCTAATAGAAAAGTAAGGTAAGACAAAGGGAGGTGGCAAAGGAAAAAATCAAGGCAAAGATAAAGGTTTTGGAGTTTCTAGTGGTTTTCAAAACCATTAAAACCTTTCATGAGTTCCCAATTTTGATCCAAGCCTCGATAAGGTTAAAGAAATATAAGGCAAGCTAAGGCACCAAGTGTAAAAATAAAGAGGCACCAAGTGGAGAAAGGAGGATGATATAATTTTAGTGATTCTTGGAACCAATGAAATCCATGCTATTGTGGAAATATTTGGGCCTCATAGATCTTACAAGAGGTGAGATCTTCCTCAGTTCCTAAGTGAGTCCCACCAAGGAAAGGAAAATGGATAAATAGGAAAAGATTGAATGAGCAGGTGGGAAAATCAAGAAAGAAGAAGAAGAAGAAGAAGAAAGAGAAGCTAGTGTAATCTCTGTTGTTGTGGGAGTTTTGAGATCTATTGGATCTTGTATAAATTCTAAGGCTTAAAAAAAAATATTGATCTTGACCATTTCTCCACATATCTAGATGGAGGCTAATGTACCAAAAGGTAAAGCTTTTGTTTTGATTAAAAAGGGATCCTAGGCCTAATACATAGAACACTTGGATTGAGCCTTCTTCAAGAGAACATTAGGATACAAATCAACAAGGTGATTAGATAGAATTTCAACCATGAAGGTGGGTCAATTAAACTTGGATTTGATCCTTTTGAGCCTTAGAAACTGATTGGAATTGATTTTCCTTGATTATCCTAATTAAAATATGTGCCCTAATCTAAAAATACAAGATTTTGACAACTGAGAAACTGAACAAAAATTCTAACAATAGATCTAAGAAAGACAGAGTTTTGTGTACCTGTCCTATAAATTTGGAGTCAACCACAATAGGAGGACTAATTCACCATATGGAGTATGTGTCCTTGTAAAGATATTTTAGATCTATTTTTGCAGTCCTCTAGTGTTAGATCAAAGCTTCCCGATTCCACCTACATATTTTTCGGATCACTGTATGATATTTTTTTAGGTGAGTTTTTGTGGCTTTTCAAGATGTAGGATTTCGATTGCAACAATGGAAAATGAATCTTCAAGCTTCCTTGAATCTTCTTCAGAACTCAAATTTGTACATTCAAAGAGAGAGGAAGTTGTTCTATTTAGGTTTACTTGTAGTCAAACCCCATGTGAATGTTCCTTCCACAATGGCAATGTCCAATGATAAGCTAATGATAGGAAGGAATGATGAATCCACAAGTGCTACTCACCACCTTCAATGCCTTCCTTGAAGGACTAAAGTCATACACACACATCTCCTCAAGGCTTGGATCTTGCTTGCTTGACTTGCTTGATTTTCTTGGAGACCTACAAAGGGTTAGAGTTCAAAAACAATGATAACATGAACATACATAAAGTCACATAGGATTTGACATGATGCTTGAATCTTGAATTGTTACAATAAATAACTGAAATATTGCTCTTGAATGCTCTTGACTTGCTCTTGACAATAATTTTCACCTCTTGCTTGTTGCTTTTTCAAATGATGTAATAACTAGGTGTTTTTATGAAATTATTCTAATTTCCACAAATTAAATCCTGATAGCTAACTTTAGACATTTGAATTACAAATAATAAAGTGTCAAAATTGACATATTTGAATTTGGATCCAAAATAGGGGGAAATTTATGCCCAAAAGGGACTCATTTGCCACAGGGCGTATGTGTCTCAGACCTATTTTTTAGAAATTAAGGTGTCAGGGGAAAAGTATTAGATGAATGCATTTATTTTATACTTGAAATTTGTTGGTAATTGTTAAAATGAGCTATAGAATGCATAATTTAGGAAATTAGGGGTTCAATTGGGTCCAATAATTAAAGGGCAAAACCTAGTGTAGAGAGTCCAATGAGTGACAATTCACGATGCTACATTTAGCCCCCACTTTAGTGATAGTATGAACTTATGCTTAGACTCACACTAAAGTAGAAAATATATGTCAAGAAGGGTCCGATTGTCCAAATGTTGAGGAGATAGGATGGCAAAGGATCTAGGGGTGAGAGTGTGTAGCCCAGGGGATCAAGATCGCTGTTGGCCCCTCCTACAATGATTTAATAACTAAGCCCTTACAACCATGATTCAAAGATTGGACATCTAACATAAATAGCCATTTCAATCATCATGAAGGTGCATTTAACTTGTCAACCCAAGGATGTGAACTTGAAATGGGTCAACACAGTATATGCACTAGGAACTCAAAGTAGCCATTCTATTCTATAGCTAAAGAACACACAATACTGAAAGTAAGTGCTTAGAAGGGAATACCATAAATGTCAATCATCAATCAACAACTACTTCAAACTAAAATGTAGAATAGTAATGAAAATCTGAGGAACAAACAGGGTACTACTCTATCTACTTTAATTTTGTAGGAGCAGGTTAAGAGAATGGAGATTATACAGTGAAGTTTGCGAGGAGCGATCAGTGCAGTTCTAACTAATTATAAATAAGTAATACTAAACTAAGAACACAGATTACTCACTAAGTGGCCCCCCTTGGATACATATCCTCTAAAACTAATGAAAACTCAGATGCTCGAACTCATAACTTTATTTTATTCACTATAAATCATGAGTACAAAAGAGTATGTATCTGTATTACTGAAAACTAGAGAGTACAAGTACAATATCCGTCGTGCAACCTCGAGGCATAAGATCTTTATTTATACTATTAAGCTAAACAAGGTAGTCAGCTCCGACTAGGAGGATGCCATTTAGGAGAGCAGTGAGTAAGTGATTCTACTAGCGTGCGTAAGATCACAGTCAAACATGCAGGTCCAAACATAGATTTAACACAGTAGCATTGCTCGTGTCTGCTCAATCATTAGAGTCCACTACAAGGCGGTTACATTCGGTTGCATGAGGAATCTTCTACCGTCGACCTCCTTTGACCTTGAGCAATTCCTTTGATGGACGTTATGGTGCATGCCCAGCTAGCGGCACCTTCCTCAACTTAGCATCCTCCAATTAAATCTACATGGCAATATCGATATGCACAATAACTACATATCTATAACCACCTTAAGGAACATTCATTAAGCACATGCAAGAATAATATAGATAATCCACATATCACATGAAATGTATCATTCCCAAAACTTGCAAAAGATAGAGTTAAGCCCAATGTCATGGTTTGAAACATTATGAAAATATCAACATTTAACATCAAAGTCCATGACAACTACAATTGGACCAAAACCCAAACCATCAATCCTATAGCAGAGTCAACATAAGCACAAAGGAACACACACATGTATTGTAGTGCCCAACCCGTTTCGATTATCGTTGATGTCAAGTAAGTAGTTGTTAGTAATGTCATGATGATGTGGTGATTTTATTATTTAATTTAATTTTAAGGTTATGAGGTAACACTAATAATATGTTTGGATTTGATTAATAAAATTAATTTAATTATAAGGTTACCTGTTTCATTTGGAATTAAATAAAGAATTAGATTCAATGATAAACGTCAATTTAATTATTGTTGGGAGTTAGTTATTTAAAATAATCAGATTAAATGAGGAAAGATAGTTATCATTTAATGATTAAATTCAATTAATAAATTTAAAAGTGATAAAATATTAAAAAGGATTAAAAGGGAACTTAATTTAATTGGGAAGTGAAATTATAACTGAATGAACTACATTAGTAAATGATACGATAACTATTTTGGATGGTTAATTATTAAATTAAAATAATAACTAAAAGAAGTATGAGTAATTAAACAATGTGATAAGATTTTTATTAATTTCTTTGTGAAATAAATAATTAATTAAATGTTTTAATATAATTAGAGGTTATGAAAGAATAAAATTACATTGTTAATAGAAATAAATAAAAATAGAATATTGCAAGGTAATTATCATTTAATGTTTAAATTCGATAAACAAATTAAGGAGAAAATATTTATCTGTAACTAAAAGAAAGATTAAATTATTAATTATTTATTGAATATCTAATAGATGACCTATTTGGTTCATATATTAAAGATTAGATTATAAAATAATAATTAAGGGTCGTGGCTGTCATTCATTCATAACTGCTGGAAGTTGAACGGTTTCCCGAAGGGAGTGGAAAAGACTCCATGAAACAAATTATTAAAATGAGAATTATTCTAGAGATAAAAGGGGGATTGGCGGGTTTGAAGGGTGGCTCCTTCTGTCATGGATTGTTCGGCTTAGGGTTTTTGGTTCCAGACAACATTGATTTACAACGCCAATTGAAATTTCCTGTCAATGCTCTCTGGAAAAGAGTACAATTTTCTTTCCCCTCTCTATATTTTTGATATGTTGTGTGCGAATTGTAAATCATCTTGAAGATTCAAATTGCATGTGGTGCTAGGGTTTTGATTTAAGTTTTTATGATATGGTTTTCAACTTATAATCATATGCGGTGGTTTCAATCTATATTCATATTTTATGTGAATAATTATAAAAAGTTAGTTACGTATTGAAATCTATTTGTATTCTGGGTAAATTTTACATTTCATATTCTTAAGTGATTTAATGAAAATTCATTTATTTTATTATTGATGAACCTCTCGTTCTTTATAGATTTATAGATTTATAGATGTGAGATTAGGATTAAAGATCCATTAAAATGTTGATTTAAATTATAATATTTTAAATCTATTGCGATTGTTTATATATATATATACATATTATATTTTGTTTGTAAAAAAAAATAGATATATATATTGTTATACTGGTAAACTGTTTCCTGTGACTCTATTCAAACAGTCTAATTGTGTCATCCATAACATTTTTTATACAAACTATTTTGCTGGTAAATTTAAAGGGTTTCTCCAAATTCTAGTGTTCTATTTGTTGTCCAAAAATCTCAAATACCCAGATTATAGTTTTGGCGTTATGCTTAAAATACGAGGCTGCTATCAAGCTGCTCCCTTATGGTTGCGTTTTGCTGATAATAAATATAATTTATAAAAAGTTAAATTAAATTTTGGTCTGCTAGTATGATAGGTTTTGAGGTAAATAGAGAAATAATAAAGAATGTTATCTTGGTTGTAAAATTAATGATTATACTATATAATGAAAATGGGTGACACATTAGAATATCGGGAATTAGGGTTATGCTTTTGTAACTGAATAGGTTTAAGGTAAATATTGTGCAAAGGGTATATTCTTTTATTACTGTGAAGGTCTTGCTTTTAGGTAATATTCGTAATATTAGTAGTTAAGGAAATTACGTTGAAAGATGTTTAGTTAATGAAGTGAATGAATTAGAGTAGATTAACTAAAAATATAAATTTTATTTAGGTTAAGGTTGTGCTGTGAAGAATTAGATTTTTATCCCAGCTAGATAAATGATCTCTTATTTGTAATCAGAAAGTGAAGTATATATATATATATATATATATATATATATATATATATATTTGTTTATTAATAATTAGGTTAGATATTGGTTGAGGTGAGATATAATTAGAGGATCTTGTTTTGAATAAATAAAGTTATTAATTGTTGGCATGAAATCTTGCCAGGTAGTTAGTCATTAGGGGTTAAGGATGGTGCAGTTAGAATTCTCACATTTGTTACCTTAGGAAGAAACAAATGTCCTTTTTGAATATTATTAATCATTGTATCTAAATTAGGATGGAAAGATAGGTTAAAAGTTTTTAACGTGAGATTTAAATTGAGGAAAATTATAATATAAAATATATCTTGAATTTTCTTACATGTTCTCTTAATTGGTAATTTAATTTTATAGTATTAATTTCATGATATCTTTTATATTTCCTTTAGAATGAAATAAATGTTATCTTAATATCTAAACTCCTCGCATGCTTTTAGAATTGGCTAATGGATACTCTTGGCAATTAGGTAGTTGGTTACTTAGAATAAAATATTGCTACAATTACTTGTGAATTATTGTGCGAGGGAATGAATTAGGTAAATAATTAAAGAGAAAATGGTTATTTCCATAGGTTGGTTAGTAAAATATTATTTAACAAAAGATTTTAACGGAATGAACATTATTGAATTAGGTATTTAATTTTGTTGTAGATAAATGAACTGTGTATTTAGTTAAAGTAAATTGATTTATATGGTTAATTAAGTTTTAGGGTTCACTAAAGGAGATAAGTGATTCTACATTTACATAGTTTCTTTTACTTGAAGGTTAATGATAAAGTTATTTTTAAGTGAGGATAAATCCCAGGTTCATAGGTTAATTAATTTAAATGATACTGATTAAATGTTAAATGGTTTTAATTACCTTTTTGTTATCTAATGAGTCTGTGAATGATAATTATTTATCAAACTACTGTGTGAAATAATCTATTAGTGTCGTCACCTTAGTATTATAATAAAGTTGTAAATTATAGAATTGTCATCTTAGTATTACATTTTAAAGTTATAATTAGGATTCATATTAAACAGTTGATGGAGTTGGTTATCTTATAAATGATATAGTTATTTTAAATATAATTATTTGTAGTAAATACTCTCTTAATTAAAATAAGTGGTAAAAACTTTGAAATAATGCTTAAATTAAAGGAAGGTCTTTATGGTTAGAATGTGTGAGTAAATGTAAACAAAGTGTTTTGATTATTGGTTTAAGTGTTATTTAATTGTTTTAAGATGGGTGTTATTTGTGGGATATTTATGGAGATGTCTCAATGGCCTGTTCATTGTAAGTGTTTTAAGATAGTGTTCTTAAAGGTTGATGTGTTGATGGTTTCCTTGTATGGAATTATTCCTTAAGACTTTGTGATTAATGTGTTTATGTTCAGAAAATGATTTATTTATAGGAGTTAGAAAATTAGAATTATTAGGTAGTTAAGTTATTAGAGAGAGAGTTTCCTTATGTTAATAATTTGGGTAACATTCATAGATTAGTTTATTCTCAATTTGATTAATTTCAAGTGGGATAGTTAACTTAGAAATAATGAAAAGTAGAGTTTTGTATGTAGATAATATTGGCGATAAGGATTATTTCTGTTTAGGTGGGAGAATTGATTTATAAGATAAATGGAAGTAAATAAATTTGAAAACTTTAAATAGTTGGGTATTACGATAAAGGCTAGTGAATGATTGTTGATTCGATAAATGTTTTGATTAATTATATTTAGTTAAACAAAGGGTTTATGTAAATGAATAAAATTAGATGATCTTTTCTAAGTCAATTTCCCTCATATTCTTTTAATAGTTGATTTGTGGGATTTCTATAAGAACAGTTCTAGAAAATACTTGTGATTGATATCAGGATCAAATTGTTGGTTGAGTGGGTTGATCTTCGAAGGGAGATTGTTGTTATAATATGTAAATTGAATTTGTTTAATTTGTGTTTGGAAGTGTATACTTGTGAATAGTGTCTTATGGCTTAAAACATTAGATTTTATCTTCATTTCGCAATATTGTGATGTCCTTAAATGATTGGAAATGATTGATCTTTAAAATAATGTTCTTTTTAGATTGTTTCAAGTTACTTCTTATTGAATAAATGGATATATTATTAGGATGTTTGGTGTGACTTTTCGTGAGATGATTTTGAGTTTGGGGATTTTCTCTCAATTAATGTATGTTGCTATTCATTGGGAACCCATATGTTTTCTTTTGGTTCTTTACCCTAAGTGGTAAATTGGTTAATGTTATCTTTGTCGTGATTGATGGTTCTGCTTGAGTTGTTAATGAGTCAAATGGAAAAGCTCTTTGAATTATGGGTATTTCGAGAGGAGAAAATAGAGGTTTCCCTTGGATGTCCGATTTAGTTTGTATCAAAGTTGTTGAT
The DNA here is from genome assembly GCA_007258455.2 of Sequoia sempervirens. Lineage (NCBI taxonomy): Eukaryota > Viridiplantae > Streptophyta > Pinopsida > Cupressales > Cupressaceae > Sequoia > Sequoia sempervirens. The sequence continues at coordinate 13,598,679 of VDFB02047397.1, read as the reverse complement.
GTTGTTTAAAGGAGTTGTTGATCTTATTTTGATGTATTCTCTCATCATAATTGAATTGAAAATAGTTCTTCAAGGTTTTGTTTTTATTGTTGTCAGATTTTCATGGGGAAACCCTAGTGTAACTTTATGAGAATCTTCTAGAGGTTTATTTTACTATTGGTTAATGTTCCTCCTTTTATGTGCCTTGTTGTGGCAAGTGTTTTGGTTTCATGTTTTTTGAAAGGGTTGTACATGAATTGTTGAGATTTTGATTATGTATTTATGGCAAGATGGGTAATGCCTTGCATGTTTCTCTGTTGTGATCTATGTTGTTGTTATGTTGTACAACCCTTTGATTTGGTTTTTTATGTTTTGAGTGTCTAGAGTGAGAGTGGTTCTAAGTGGGTGGTTGGCGCACAAAGGGGCACCAGGATAACCCTCGTTAGAGTGAAATTAATAAGTGATAATATAAATAATTAACTAGGGGGTGGGTAGAATCACATTAAAAAGATAATTGACGCCTCATCCACCTTTTTAGTGCTCCACAGACTAAAGGGGATTGAGAAGGCCGTGGTTGGCATGTTCGTTGCCTTGTCTTCGCGAAGGGTAATGGATCCGCATGAGCAACCCTATGGAGCGGCGCCTTGAAATAGGTAGTCTGGATAACCATAGATGGAGGCGGCTCCTAGCGCTCGAGTTGTCTGGATAATTCGTCAGTAGACGGAGGTGGCACCTTGCGTTAGTGGTAGTCTGGAGAATCCATGTTAAGCCATGCGATGACACTCTCCTCTAACACTCCTTATTATGTTGCTTCTTTGGAAATCCTCTGGAAGTGGGTCTTTGTCTTGAATTGATGGATCATAGTTGTTTTGAATTGATTTATGGTTTTACCCTATTTGATCTCTGGTGTATTCTTTGGTCTCGTATAAATCTTGTGGATGTTTGGGTTTTGACCTTGTACTCTTATGGTACTGTGATATGATGTTATTGTATTGTGTCATTGTGATTCAGAATTGTGTTATGTTTATTAATTTAGTTTGATTTGGAAGTGTTTTATGATCTTCCTTTGGTTCCTTGTTTACTGGCTATTGCCTTGAATTATGTGATGAGATTTATGACTCTTGGATGTGGTTGATTATGTCATTGTAATTCCTGAGTGTTATGATACTTTTGTATGACGCTGAGTCTTGTGGTTCTTTGTTGGATGTTCTTGGTTGAGGTCTCTTTCTTGTTAGCTCCTAGCACGGGGGGTGGGTCTTCGGACTCACATGGTCGGGTGGAACGTGCTAAGCACCCCATTGGGTCCCCAGTCGAGGATCGAGAGGTGCGGATTGGTGCTGTTACAGCGACTCCAGAGTTGTATTTGTTTTGGAGCCAGTTTTGATGCTAGTATTCATCTATTCATTTGTATCATGGTATCTTGTGTATGGTTACCATTTATGTTTGGGAACACTTTTACATCATTGTACTTTTTGAACATTGTACTGTAATGAAATGTTAAACTTGGCGTGGATATTGACCATGGTAGTTGTTATTCACTGTGTTATGTTAATCATGCATATGTTGTATTTATGTGCAGATGGCTTCTTATCAATGAATTTTTCATGTATGTGTTATATTTATTGTTAATGATTATATCTTTGGATTTTATTCTTTATTGATGTTGTATGGATCTAAGTTGTGTAATGACTCTTCGTGTACCCCAAGGGATGTATGTGTTAATGAATCTATTTAATTGAAATTCATGTTATGACTTAATGTGTATTACATGTATGTTATGTTTATTTTTTTTTTTAAAAAAATTTGCTGTAATTATTGTGTTATTGTCTTCAGTTTTACATGCAGCGTATACATGTATGTCTCCAAGATGACATACAGGACCCCACTGCATCTTGGTCTTATTATGAGTTCTAGCACCGGGCCCAACCAAATTTACCTCATTAATCAAAACATTATGCAAACCAGCAACCTTGTCAACCAAAACATCCCCCTCCACTTGCATTTCACCAGCAACAACATCCTCACCAAGATTAATCTCCATACATTTCTTGGCCTTCTCAATAGGAGTAGATAGGCCCTTAGACTCATACCTCACAACAGATTTAGTCTCATCCCCGACCTTATCCAATTTGACAATAATCCTTTCCATTTGTTCCTCCAAGGTCAAAATTATTTGTTCAAATGTCTACTTCATCTTCAACATCTCCTCAACAACAATCTTCAAAGAATCATACAACTCATCAACTTGAGTTTGAACCGACGATTCTCCCACTTTGCTCACAGCACCCCAAAACCTTACATTAGTCATGTTGAGCTCATGAAAAACCCATTTAAACAGTTTAAACAAGGAAATGGATCCCTCCTTAGCCATACCCAGAACATTGGGAAAATCCTCCCAATCAAAGTTAAAAACATCATTTTCCTCAGCATCACTCTCTTGGGAAGAACTAACCTTATCTTGGCTTACACAAAGCTCCTTAACTTTACCCACAACCACCGGAATTTGAATCTTGTGAAGAGAACTAACAATGTCCTCAGCCACCAACCTCCTATTTTGCATCTCCAAGTCCATACCCAGAGAACCCAAAGCCTCTTGCCCACCAACCAACTTTGGAGGAGAAGCAACTTGCACTTCCTACACTAGGCTAGTAGACCTAATAGCCAATTTCTTTTTACTATCCTCCTTCGGACCCTTCTTCCTCTTGGTCCCCAAAATAGGGGATGATGAACACATCTTCAACAATTTCAATCTTCTCCTTCAAGATAGTAGAAGGAGCGACATGCCTAGTTTTACTAGGTTTTTCACCACCCTTTCCGTCACTACAGGTCTCATAATCCTTCGTGTTGGGAGTCGAAACCCCTTTACCAGGTATTCCCTTTGTAGGAGGTTGTGAAATCACTTCTATAGAGAATTTGGAAAAAAATCCTCATCCTCCTTTGTTTTAGACTCCTCCACCAGAACCTCCTTTTTCCTTTTCAAACTCCTCAGCTCTTCTTCTGAAACAGTTTCATATTCCAAGGCTGGATTCTATTGCTTACCCTTGGGAGCAATAGCAGTTGACTTAGGGACCGCAAAGGCTTTTTCATAATCCAAAATTAACAGAATAAGACCAACATGCAACACAAGATTCTTAGGGTTTTTTTTATGATCCTTCATACCATACTCTAGAGAAGCTAGAAGATAAATTGGAAAGGAGATTTTTTTCTTATGGTGAAAATGATTCAAGAGAACAAAATTATAAACATTAAAAGCAGAAAATTGACCTTCTAAATTAATGTACACCTCATCAATTCCTCAACAACATCACCCCAAAGGGCTTTGATGAAACTGCGCTAGTACCCACCACTCTTGGCTTGCTTAAGCTTTTGTTCTTCATCCCTTTAAAAAAAAATTGTATAGCTGCCTTAGATTCCTTCTTATCTCTGTAAACCTTCTTGCCCTCCATTGAGATTGGTGATATTCACAATGAATTCCTCATTAACATCAAATTCAGTACCACCCAGTTTCAAAATCCTATTATTGCAACCTTTAACAAACAAGGTCATGGCTTGCAGGTTGTTTCCATCCAACCTCTCCAAATATGGTGTAAGCCCACCTTTATACAATCTTCACCACACTTTCTTATTTTTAACAGTATCACAGGAGAAGGGCTCCGCTCTATTTCTGTAACCCCCCATGGTCATAAACATAGAAGAACTAAGGAGCTTGAAAACTTTGTAAACAATTAAGAGAAGCCTTGAGAAGGAAGGCCAAAAAAATTTCCACAATTTGTGTGGCAATGACATTATGGCAGAGAGAAATAATGATCCTAGGGCGCTATCCCATATGGAGAATACTCAAGGTACCATCAACCTGATCAAGATCCATCTCACCTTCACTCCAAAAAATTAATTGTCGCATGATAATCATGTTAGCCAAAAACATAATGAGGCCACCATCTAAATTAATAGCAATTTTGATAATCATGATTTAAACAAGCAATAGCCTTAATGGGGAGGGGGGCCTCCACATCCCACTCCCTGGAACCACTAACACCAACGTTAGCAAAAACATCAGCTAGGCCATTCCCTTTCCTAAGAATATGAGAGATATAAACTTCATCAAAGGAATTTAAGATTTCAATAGCATCCATGATAAGGGATTCAACACTCCATGAGGGGACATAAGACTTCTTCAAGTTGTTAATTATATTTAAAGAGTCACTCTCAAGCCACACCTTTTTGTAACCTTTGGATTGAAGCATTTCAAGCCATGATTGGTTGTAGTCGCTTTCATGAAGTGGTTTTTCTGGGTTCCCAAAGGGAGCACCACAATGGAAATGAACCTACTATTAAGGTGATCCCACAATACTGGTTTTCAATTTTTGGTCAAACTGGACACTAAACTGATTTTTTCCAACTAAATATTCACTTTCAGGGACCTATAACGGCTAAATCATGAGAAATTTGAAGATGATGCAAACCAGTAATTTGTGACATTTTTTCAGTAGATTCTAAATATATTTTTTTCATTTTTTTTGGAATCAGATTGCACTTCTTTTTCCATCTCCTTCGAAAACTAGCTTTTATCAGTAAACACCATTTTTAAGAAGTGATGTTCACCATATACAACATATTTTTTTCCATGAAGGATAAAATTCTAATTTTTTTGATTTGTAACTACGATATCTAGCGCTTTCATTTGGTTTCATAGTGTTTAATTGAATATTTTTTCCTTAATCAAGTTTTGAAGTTAAACAAATTTAAGACATAAGCGGACTATATACAACATAACTTTTTTTTTGTATGTATCGAATTCAATGTTTTTAATTGATCATGACATCAATACCTAGCCTAAACATATTTTTCATAATTTTATTTTGATAATCTACTATTTTTCCACATGTGCATAACAGAGAGCTTGATTTTCGGTGAAAAACCTATGTTTAATCAAACTAAAAAAAAAAAAACATAATAAAACCAAAACATATTAAAATTATATTTGATGGATAGCTCGTTCCAAGGATTACCATCATCTAGTTTGGTTTGTGAAGTTTCCTCCATTTTCATCCTCAACTCAAGCTTTGAAGGGAAAAATTCTACAAAAAATTGGTGCCAGAGGGGCAGAAGGGGGGAGAAGGGGGAAAAAGGGGGTTTTGAATTGTTGGATGTTGTGGTTGTCATTTATATCAACACTATTGGCATTAGTGTCTTACAAGTTGTATATGTTGAGGATATTGATAAAATTCTAATGAAATAAGTTGTAGGTTGTCAGTGGTGAAGTGAAGTTTAGTCTGTTGGTTAGCTTAGTACATTGATGATCAGTGGTTGTGGATTAAAGGGTTTGTTGTCGAGTATATCTAGTTTATCCATGTTGAGTTTCAGAGATCTGCATGAAGATTTCATCGAGTTATGAGTAGTTGTGTTTTGATAGTCATTTTGTTGCTTCAATTGGTGTTCCTAAATGAAGATGATGTGATTCTAGTAAGTTCAGTTGTTGCAAATGCTTCTCTAATGATTCATGATGTTTGTGGATGTTTCTATATCATGCTCTATCTATGTTGCACATCCACATTGATCGTTGTGCTTGTGATTAGATATTTTCTCGCATTCATATGTTTTCATGTTCCCGGCCCATAGGGCGTTGTAGCGGTTGTGATCTTCGAGGAATAATTAATGGAAGTTTTTCATATGTTTCAGCGTTTTATTTGTCTTCACTATGCGTTAAAATAACATTATCGCATTCACATTAAAATTATTTATTGTTTTAATGCATGCTTTGCATATGTTTTATTATTTTGCTGAGCTCCATGTAGCTTATGTAATTTCTTTTGTTGCAAATATATATAGCAATTGTTTATCTGCATTTGAAGTGTGCTTATGTATGAGATGTGAATAATGTCTTAATCATTCGAAGGAAAAAGAAAAGTGTGAAGAAGAGAGAGCAGAGTGTGAAAAATTATTCATGTGCTTAACCGAAACTGTAATCAGGCATTAGTAGATGCTATTTTATCAATTCAAAATCCTGTGGATGTAATCCGAATATCTTTGTAAGACAGTGTCTTATTTTGGGCAATAAGCCTTTTGTAATTGAGCAATGAGCTCTAGGCAGTGCACCTGAATGCATGTGCATTCTCCATTCACATTTCTTTTATACTTTTAACAAGGTATAATCTTGTGGACTAACCTCCACCATGGTTTTTCCCCTAACAAGGTTTTCATGTAAAAATCTTGGTGTTATGTGTGCTTTGATGTGTTGTTGATTTATACTTTCATGGCGGCTGATTATTATATTTGAGAAGGTTAATAAGTTTAATAAGTTTTCACTTTTAGGATTAACTACTCCACTCTCTCAGTTTTGTCGCCTTGTGTTGCAAACATCAAATTGGTATCGTAGTAGGTTCCTCTGGAATTTTGATGTTTGAGGTAATCCGAATGGCCATACAATAAGAAGGATAGTTTGGAGATTTGATGGAACAAAATTGCCTCTCAGGAAGGCTTGTCTTGAAAGCTTCAACTGAGATGTTTTGGTGAACCCTACTCGAAATTACAAGGAATAGGTATATCATTCCATAGAATGGTCCTTGTACTGCAGATGAGATTAAGGAAGCTGAGTACAATATTAGGGCTAAGGAAGCATTTTTGAGTGCTTTGAATGATTCTGAGATGAAAAATGTTATGGATTTGATGACTGCTTATGAGATTTGGAAAAATTTGGAAAATTTGTATGAAGGTGATGCTAATGTGAAGATTGGTAAGTTGTAAATCCTAAATGGGAAATATGAAATGTTGAGAATGGGTGATGATGAGAACATTACTTTGGCGCAAAGAGGAATAGAGCTTCTTTGTGCGTATCGAAAAGTTTAGTGGATGATTAGAAGAATCAGATTGTTGCTAAAAGTGCTTAGATCCTCTCTTTACCGCATACAAAGTCAAAGATACCGCTATTGAGGAGCCTGAATCATAACAAATGTAACCGGGTATTGTTGATTGGTGCTTACGTACTTTGAGTTAAGTGAGTTAGCATGCTCTCCTAAGATAGAATCCGGTATTCAGCTACCACCGAAAGGTCTGGTGGATTTTGTACCACCGTATGTAGGATCATGATGGCCAAAAGTGGCAATAAGTGATGCATGTGGTTGACAACTATTTTTTACCCAAAATTGATGAAATGAAAAGGGCTTTAAAGCACTCTCTCAACCGATATAAATTATATTTACTAACCCTACAAGTACTATTATTCATTGTCCAAATTATACCAAATTTGATTGATAGGTTGATTGAAAAACATCTATATTTTCAAATGATAATATCACATTTTTGAATCCAAAGCATACATCACATTCTTATGATTCTTCTAGATAATAGGATTAAAAAGAAAAAATGAATTTCATAGTTTTGACCAAGTTAAGGTGGTCAGACTTATGAAGTTTTATATTTTTTTAAAAGTTGTAATAAAAAATTCATAATTAATTATTTACTTCGAAAAAAATTACAAAATATTATGCATCACATCGTGGCATGAGTCCTCTACTTATATCTAAAATCTAATAAAAATATTATCATTTATTATGGTTAGGTGGTCGATAGACACCTACTTTATTTTTTCCCTAAATTTAAGTACCATCAAGATTGAAGTTTCAAATTTCACCAAATATATATATATATTTTTAAACAACAAACCTAGTAGTTTAGAAACTACATTAAATTTGCTACAAATTCTATTCTACATATTTTTGAAATAATATAGATAACTTATTCAAATTTCTTTATGTCAAGTTGCCTAGCTCAATTTCTAATTTTTTGCCAATTCTATGGGCCTATTTTTTCCATGATGATCCTGCACATACCCCACTGTGTGTTTTGTTTAACATATAATTTTTATATATATAATATGGCATACGACAAATTCATCGCTAGCAATTCATCAATGGAAAATTCAACCCTAGCAATTCACCATGGGAAAATTCACCGCCATGACAAATTCACTGTGGGAAAATTCACCGTCATGATAAATTCACTGCCAAGCTAAATTCATCACCAACAATTCACCGAAGTGGAAAATTAACCGCAACAATGTTTTTTAATATATATTTTGTAAACTTTAAATTTTTTTGTTAAAAAATAATTTCATCTGCATTACCATTTATTGGCAATTTTATTTTTTAAATATTTTTTATGTTTATAAATTGATTTATTTTTGTGTTAGATTTAATTTTTATTTTTATTTGCATTTTTTTTTCACCAAAGTGGAAAATTATCATAGTAATTTATTTTGTAAACTTTGAATTTTTTTCTTAAAAAATAATTTTCACTTGCTTACAATTTATTGACAATTTTATTTTTTAAAATCTTTATGTTTATTTTGATATGAATTTTTTTATGATCATATATTAAAAAATGATTTTTTTTTGTTAGATTTGCTTCATAGTAATTTTTATTTTCATTTGTATTTTTTTTTTCACCAAAGTGGAAAATTATCATAGTAATTTTTATTTTCATTTGCATTTTTAATATATTAAAAATTGATTTATTTTTGTGTTAGATTTGCTTCATAGTAATTTTTATTTTCATTTGCAATTTTTTTTCACCAAAGTGGAAAATTAACTTTGCATTTGATTTTTTATGATAAACTTTGAATTTTTTTCTTAAAAAATAATTTTCACCTGGTTACAATTTATTGACAATTTTATTTTTTAAATATTTTTTATGTTTATTTTGATATGAATGTTTTTATGATAATATATTAAAAATTGATTTATTTTTCTGTTAGATTTTCTTGATAGTAATTTTTATTTTCAATAGTCATGACTGTCCTCCAAAGTGCATCTCTACTGCACACATGGTATATAAGCTTTCATTTTCATCATTGTTTTATTGTTTCATGATAACGATGTGTAAGGTTTTAAAAATAAAAATGTCGCTTAAATTTTATCAAACTGAAAAAAGGTACGTAAAAATTGTTTCTTGATGGTTATTTCTATCATAAAGAAAAACAAACTGAAAACAAAGTTCACTGGAAATGTGAAGATTATCAAAAAATCAAGTGTCATGCTCGCGCGACTACTAAAGGTGATGTGATCATTAAATAGTTTAATGAACATAACCATATTGTAGATATAGCGAAAGTTGAAGCCACTAAAATTTTGAATGATATTAGTGATAGTGCTAAAAATAATCGTGATACACCACAATTTGTAATAGGAAGTGTTGTTGCTAAATGCAACCAAGCAGTAGCTGCTAAACTTCCAAGTATGGATACCATGAAGAGAACAATAAGAAATATAAGAGTTAAACAATATGATGGGCCTGCTATCCCATTGCGTCACCGAGAAAACATAGTTTTTTCTGAAGAATATACAAAAACACATCATGGAGAGCTATTTTTGCTATTCAATTTTGGACCTGATAGCAACAGGATTTTAATATTTTCTACCAAAAGAGATCTCCAAGTATTGGCACAATGTGAACATTGGTATGCTGATGGCACTTTTAAAACTATTCCGCAACTATTTTACCAATTATATACTGTACATGGGCTACAAAAAAATGCTTGTTTGCCTTTAGTATATACATTATTTCCTGATAAGACTGAACATATGTATATACTATTACTTCAAAAAATAAAAGAGTTGGTACCATTAGCATCGCCAAGATCAATAACAATAGATTTTGAAAAAGCTATGATAAGCGCAACAAAAATAGTGTTTCCAACAACAAAATTACATGGATGCTTTTTTCATTTTTGCCAATGCATTTTTCACAAAATACAGGCTCGCGGATTAAAGAATCGTTATGAAAATGATGCTAAATTTGCTTTGAGTATGCGCTTGTTGTCTGCCTTAGCATTTGTATCGGTGCGTGATGTAGTAAACACATTTGACACACTATGTGAGAGCAATATTATACCTCCTGAAGCTCAAGATGTGGTTGATTATCTTGAGGATACATGGATTGGACGTCTCGATAGACGTCAACGACGACGGCCACCAAAATTCCCAATTGAAATATGGAATTGTTATGAGGGAGTTTCAAAAGATTTGCCCAAAACTATTAACTCAATTGAAGGTTGGCATAGAGGATTCGAACAACAAATTTCAGCACATCATCCCAATATTTGGAAATTCATTGACAACATTAAAAGAGAACAGAGCATAAATGAGGTTCGAATTGAACAATATTTAAGTGGTCAAGAGCAGCAAAAAAAGAAAAAATACAGAGATTCTGCTGAATGGAGAAAAGATGTAGTGGCTAAGTATGATGAAACCAACAATATTTGTGATTACTTGCGAGGTATAGCTAACAATACCAATTATTAAATTATATAGTTTCCTATGTAAAATTGATTATAGATCAAATTATTCTCTAAAGTTAATGCCATTAATTTTTTATTTTTATTATCATAAAATATATTGAAAAATATTTTTATTTTTATTATCATAAATCAAATTCTCTAATTCTCTAAAGTTAATGTGATTAATTTTTTATTATAATAAATCAAATTATTCTTTTGCGAAAAAAAAGAACTTTTTTGAAATATATATTAAAAAATATTAATGGTGGTTAATTTTCCATCTCGGTGAATTGCTGGCGGTGAATTTTCCCACGATGAATTTGTCATGACGGTGAATTTTCCCACAGTGAATTGCTAGTGATGAATTTTCCATCGGTGAATTGCTGGCGATGAATTTTCCTAGAGCCATATAATATATGTAGTAAATATTATATATTTTAATATATAATCTATATTACATATATTATATCTATATATATATATATTTGTTTTGTATAGTTGAAAATATAGTTCATTTTTATATATATTAGATAATTATATATTTATTATATATATATAATTGTGTGTTTATATGTATATATACACAATTATATATATAATTAAAAATATTTATTTAAATTGATGTTATTATTTAAATGATTTTTATGAGTAAATGGATTTGGTTTTTAAATAAATGAGTTTCTCTTATGGTGTAGTTGATTTTATAATTAAATAATATATTTATATGTTTATATATAATTATATTTAATTGTATATATACATATTAAATATATTTGTTTAATGTTTGTTTATTACAATAGATGTATGCAAGCACGATTAATTAATTTGTTTAATTATGAAATTGGGTTAGATATTATGTGTGGTTGTGAAACTGTAGTTAAAATTTTGATGTAATTTTGTTGTGGATTATTAATGGGAATTGTATTTTGAATAGTGTATTTTAGTGTGAAATATTGATCTATTGGATTTAGGAAATCCGAATAGTAGTGATTTTAATTACATGAGATTGTTTATTGTAACTTCTAGTATTTTTATAATTGGGTACTATGGGGGATATTTGTTGTAGAGAAAATGTAAGTCTTCCAGATTGTAATTGTAAAAGGGGTTGTTGTTTTGTTATTCATCCTTGAGATTTCCTTGGGTAGTGCACATAGTTGGTTTCAGTAGTGGACATCCATAGGGATGTGTTATCTCTTGTGTTATGTTATTATCAGTTTGTGCACCGTCTACCCTTGGGTGTAGAATGCGTTATTGTGTTGTCGATAGGGGAGTGGCTTTCAATGAGGGTCGGGACACAAAGTGGTCCTAGGATAACTCATGTGGAAGTCAGTGTAATAAGTGGAAATTAAATAACCTACATTAGGGGAATGGGTAGTTAACATATTTAACTTGGTAAGTAGCCTCCCTCATTGGCTCAAGGGCTTGTGTTAGACTTGAGATGAGTCAGGAAGGCCTAGAATGGCAAGATCATTATCTTGTCTTCTTGAAAGATAATCGTTTCCACACTGGTGTGCATGTGGGGCGGGAGTTCATAAGAGGTTACCAGGATAACCCGAGATGGGGGCCGAGACCTAGGAAGATCTCCTTGGGATAACCAATGCAACCTTTGTGATGACACTCCTATGAAAACAGTCAGTTTGTATTGTACAATAATTGTTCTTGATTCAATGATTCTAGAAGCAATGTAACCCTCTGTTTGTATTTACTTGTTCAGTGTGGTTTTGTACTTTTCCTGTGTTTAGAGGTAGTAGGTTGTCTTGGTTACCTGTTACTATCTCCTAGCATAGGGGTTGGGCCTACAGGTACCACATGGCAAGGTGGCGTGCACCTTACACTGTTGAGTTTCTCTTCCTGTTTGTGATGGTGAGATCTTCTTGTTCAAGGAGCTCTTGTGGATTTGTACTTCTCTTTCTCTTTGTAACAATGTACACTATATATTGTATTCCTTATTTGTAATCAAGGAGAAACCCTTGGGATGTAATTGTAACATTATGTATGATCTATTCATCATTGGATTAAATGGTATATATTGTTTATATGATGTTGTATCTATGGAAATATGCTCATTACATTTCTATGTGTTAGATTTATTATGGAATGGTGAATTCTTTGTTGTATGTTGCTATCAAGAGTTAATTCCATATACTATGTTTTAGAATAATTTTGTAAGTTTGGAATTTCACATTTAGACAAGTTGTGTGGCCTAGAGGATGCATGTGTTAGAGTAGGTTACTTCACTCGTCATTGTTACTCTTTTTAAGAAAAAAATTAGTTGTGCTTCTGCAGTGTTGCATCGTCCTCTAGGTTGCGGGACGGGGTTTTACAGAACAAGAAAGTGATAGGTCACAATCAAATTTTGAAGGAGCCAAGAGAAAGTGTTTGGCAACTGAATTATCTAGGGGTATGAGAAAGATTACCCGGGCTCCAAAATTCGAAGAAAGCACCAACGGAGAAGAAGCTGAGGCTTGGTTAATTCAAATGGAAAAGTATTTTGAAATAAGGAACTATTTAGGGGTCACTAAAGTTGTGTGGGGAGCTTTCCAGATAATAAGAGAAGCCTCTAACTGGTGGATGAATAAGAAGATGGAACTTGGAATCAATTCCTTAAAGTTGACCTAGAATGAATTTGTTGATATTTTTGTCTGAAGATCCATTTCATCTTGCATTGTGTCCAACCATTTCTCATGATTAGCATTAGTGTAGGCTTCTTTAAAGGTAGCTAGCTCTAATTGATAAAAAATTAACAACTAATAATCCTCAATTTTTTTCAAAGGTCGATGCTCCTAGGTAGACCTCCTCACTTGAGGAACTAATTACTACAGATTACTCTATTATTGCAAGTTACCTCCAACATTGTTCCTTTGTAGTGGCTACAATTGTAATGCATTATTTGGAGGTGGTTGAGAGAAAGTTTTATAACAACAAAATGGCTGGTAGGTCAAGATAAGATCCTAGAAGAAATTTTTTCATTGCAATTACCAATATAACTTATTGGTATTACCTATGTGGGATTCTCAATTTGAAAATTTTGCACATTAGAATTTACTATTGGTGATATGACATCACACAATCGACATTAAATATCAAAATCAAAAGCTGGTGAAGGAATATTTCCATCACATGGTTGTTTTTGTTTATGAATTGGAGATACACAAGTATTAAAGACTTGTATGGGGTCATCCATCGACCTTGTTGGCTGCAAATTAACTAAAATGGGTTGACCTAAATGTGAAGGTAGCATGTGGTTTAAAATTATTGTTGGAATTTCTTGTGCGGATTGGGTGCTAGGTGATGAAAAAGATGCCTCTGTTGACTGTGAAAGAGGCTCACATGATGAAGGAGCATACAAGTTGGTGTGGGAAGAAAATGAACAAGTTTGTAGTGGTAGATTTGATGGGGATTCAGAAGAAACATGGTGCAGATATAAGGAAGAAGCACCATGTGATGATAAGGGATCTTCACGTGATGAGGGAACAGGAAAATTGCTGACAAGAAATGGATGTGGTATGGAAACATCAAGTGAAATTTACTGCATATTAGCTGAAACATGGATGCCAAGGTGTGAAGGCATCATATGATTTAAATCCCTAATTAAGTTTTCTTGCATGTGAGTGTTGGAATACAATTTAGAATATAAATTTCCAATAATTTGTGTTAACATCTTGTTGTTGAGGCACATTTGAAATTAATTTTGGATTTGAATACTGCAAATTTCTCCCATTGTCAACATCATCAACAAACACATAGTCATTCATTGGTAGCCTTTGTTTGTGCAAACCTAGGAAAACCTTTTCATTGAAGACAACATCCTGATTGTGAACTAATTTATTTGTAACCAGATTCCACAATCAGAAGCCAACTATTCTTCTCTATACCCAACAAATATACATTGCTCAGATTTGAAATCCAACTTCATTCACTTCTCCTTGGGTATACGGATGAAAGCTTCATAGCCAAAAACCCATAAATGATTATAAGAAATTTGTCTTCCCAACCATCTCTCTTCTAGATTATCAAAATTCAATTGAGATGAGAGGCTACAATTGATCAAATACACTATTGTGTTAACTACTTTCACCTAAAACTCTTTGCCCAAACCTACTTTAGAGAGCATGCTCCCAGCCCTCTCTAAAATTGACCGATTCAACCTCTCAGCTACACCATTCTCTTGAGGTGTGAATGGTACAACCTTAATGCGTTGGGGTGATCCCACAATACTAGTTTACAATTTTTTGCCAAAATGGACACTAAATTTATTTTTTCTAACTAAATCTTCACTTTTGGGCACCTATAGCGACTAAATCGTGAGGAATTTGAAGATGATGCAAACTAGTGATTTGTGACATTTTGTCTGTAGGTTTTAAATATATTTTTTTCAAAATTTTTGGAATTAGATTTCACTCCTTTTTCCATCTCCTTTGAAAACTAGTTTTTTCTTTTTAGTAAACACCAATTTGAAGGAGTAATGCTCACCGTATACAACATAACATTTTTTCCATGAACAATAAAATTCTATTTTTTTTGAATTTAGATTTGTAACTATGATAGCTAGTGCACATAATTGGTTTCATAGCATTTTATTGAATATTGTTTCCTTATTTAGGTTTCGAAGTCAAACCAATTAAAATTTTGAGATAGGAAGACCGTATACACCATAATTTTTTTTGTATGTATCAAAATTCATTTTTTTTTGTTGGAGATCAAGGACATCAATATCTAGTACATTGATATTTTTCATTTTTTTTGATAATTTGTTATTTTTCCACTTGTGCAGAACAAAGAGCTTGATTTTCGGTGAAAAACCTATGTTTAATCAAACTAAAAAACAAATACATAATAAAACCAAAAAATATTAAAATTATATTTGTTGGATAGCTCATTCCAAGGACTACCATTATTCAGTTGGGTCTGTGAAGTCTCCTCCATTTTCATCCTCAACTCGAGCTTCGAAGGGAAAAATTCTGGGGATTTTTTGGTGCCAAAGGGGGAGAAGGGAGGAAAAGGGGGTTTGAGTGAACCCCCTTTCCACAAAGCTTTCCTTTTGGTTTTTTCTTGGGAATGGTGGGACCCAACATTTAATGGGTTCGCTCAAACCAAATGTTTGTTCGAACCACCAAAAACCAATTTTTTTTCCATGGGGTCATTTTTTTGCAATTTTCCTTCCTCATTGGAATTGTAAACTAGTTTTGTCGGTTTACCCATTGAATACTATTATTTGCAAAATAACTATAAAATTCCAAAGAATAAAATTCACCCCCTTTATCGATTTTCAAACATTTAATCTTGTTCCCCATTTGGTTCTCAATAATAGCTTTAAAAATCTTGAATTTGGTAAAAACTTTAGATTTCTTGTTGAGCATATAAACCCATACCTTTCGAGTATAATCATCGATAAAAGTGACAAAATAATTGGCTCCTCCATACAAGGTTACTTGTAAGAACGAACATGTTAGAGTGCACAAGATCCAAAGGTCTTATCTTTTTGTCATGTCCAATCTTCAAAAAATTAATCTGCCTCTATTTTCTATAGAGATAATTCTCACATAGGTCCAAATCCATAGATTTCAATCCCAAAAGATGATCCCTTTTGAGCAATATTTCAAGCCCCTTCTTGCTCATGTGCTCAAGCCTTCTATGCCATAGTTCCGCTTCACTGTCCACAACCACCATCATTGCTCCCACTTCAGTGAGACTATCAAACAGTTATAAAGTGCCCAATTTTTTGCCTCTTACAACCACTAATGCCCCTTTGGTCACCTTCCAAGAATTTGAAGAAAAAGTGATGCTACATTCTTGAGAATCAAATTTTCTTGCAAAAATCAGATTTCTTTTTAATTTTGGAACATGTTTTACATCACACAATAACCACTTGTTTTCATTCTTCAACTTCAACATCACATCACCTTTGCCAATAATATCACGTCTTGTTATGACCAAGATATACTTTGCCAAATTTTCCTTCTTGATAATTTTGGAAGGCTTCCTGACAAGAGGTTATGTGGAATGATGCATTGAATCCAATACCCATGAATCTGTTGTAGTTTCACCTGTTGACAAGAATAGAAAACCATCATATTTTTCATACATGGTGTTTACTTCACTATCCTTTGATTGATTTTGCACCTTTTTATATGACAAACAATTCTTTTTGGTATGACCTTTTCCATAAAACCAACAACCTCCATTTCCACCCCTTGACATTGATCTTCTTGAAGATTTTGATCTTCTTCTATCCTTATTTCTACCTCTTTCTTTATGTCTACCTCTATTACCAAAAATCAATGCATCAATGGGTGTGGTTCCTTGATTTTTTCCTCGCATATCTTTGTCGATAAGAATTGCAACAACATCATCAAACTTGAGTTTTATTTTCCTGGATACAAAGGTGTTGATTGCCATCACTACTCCTTCCGAGCTATTTGGAAGAGAACACAACAATAAGATGACTTTGATATCATCATCCAAATTAATGCTTGCTGAAATCAATTGGTTGATTAGAGTGTTGAATTCATTCAAGTGATTGGACACAATTCCTCCTTCCTTCATTTTTAGATTGTACAAATTTTTCATGAGATAAAATTTGTTCAAAGTTGAGGCCATCTCATACATTTCGGTGAGTTTGTCCCATAATTCTTTCAATGTCCTTTTTGTTGTGACATTGAAGAAGACGTTGTTGGATATTGATAGAATGATTGTTACTTTTGCTTTCTTGTCTAGTCTCTCCTACTCCTCATCAATGACCATAGCTGGCTTCTTTACTTTTCCTTCCAGTGCAAGTGAGAGATCTCCTCTAATTAGCAATGACTCCATTTGCACCTTCCACAATCAGAAATTCTGCCTACATAACTTCTCTATTTTCCATTTATCTGCTTCCTCCATTTTCCTCAAAAATTATCACAATTCCCTTATCAACTGTTTTTCTGAACTTTGATACCAATTGTTGAATAATTTAATGCAAATTAAATAAAAACACAATTGTAGAAATTAGACTCAGAAAAGAAACAATTCGCAAACATAAAAAACAAAAAGATTTATAGTGGTTCACCAATAGGCCTACATTCACTTTGAAACAAGGGAAATCTCCTTTATTATCTCTATTATTCGAATACATCTACAACACAGTTGTATAATCAGCAATAATAATTAATTACATTATCCACAATAGATAAACCTTCGAATGAGAAGGTGAATAAACTCATTCAATTGTAGGGAAAACAAAGGCTGACTATTGGGCTTCAATACCGAACAATAACACCATACCAAAGATAAAAATGAAAAAAATAAAAATAAAATGTAAGCATGGGCATGGAAAATAGATAGTTACGATGAATCCTCCCATGTTGATCGTAACTATCTAAAAGTCAAAACAATAGCTAGAAGCTCTTATGTTGCATACAAAGAAATCCAAAAAAGATTATCAAAATTCGACATTCAAATTTAAGAGCTTAAGATGCACAAAGTTAGCTATAATAGCTACTGATACCCTTCCCCTCATTAAACAAAAGTGATTGAAATACTAATAAAACAAAAATAACGTAATAAAAAATCCTAGTGTGATAATGCTATAGGCTACCAAAGATAAAAAGGAAAAAATAAAAATAAAATGTAAGTGCTGAGGTGGAAGACAGAGGTTGACTTGAACCCAATTAACATGTAGAGAAGCCATCTGTGAACCCAAAAACAAATTACCTAAAATCGTAAACTATGAAAAAAACCTTTCCTTTTCTTTTCATTCAAACTTTTGAATGTGGCTGAGCTCAATGCGACCCCTGCCCACACTGGCAGTGCCTTTTGCTGTGTCTCTTCTTGACTTCTACAGGTTTAACCACCTGTTTTCCGCTCTTGCATCTCATTCAGAAGTTATTGCTACCTATTGTTGATGGTGGTGGTAGTTCTTACGTGTCCTTAGTTCATTTCTTTTGATACAGACTGGCTTAAGAAAAATAAGCTTTCATAATAAATGGTGCATTATAAATTATGGTCAGCGTTTGAGTTTTCTTTACAATAAATTCAACAATACCATTGGTATTTTGAATAAATGGGTGAAACGAATACGCACATCTAACTAATAAATTCTAATTAATAAAAAATTACTACCCACATTTAGTATTCAATTTCTAACGTTTGTAGATACAACCGTTACTGCCATCAGATCTCACCAATTTTATGCAGAAAAAAATATCATTGCCGCTACTGAATAGTACGTTGAAAAGTGAGCTCTTCCTCAAATGAGGGAGGGTGCTATTTTCTTCCGAAATTTTCTTTGTTCCAATGATGTTCAATTACCTTTTTCAATGCTATATAACTATTCAATTAAATATAAAAAATCCTTTAGGGTACACAAGGGGAATTCTTCCAGCAATTACCGTGGATTTTGAGCGTCCCCTTTGCCTTGGTCTTAGTCTTGGATGTGAAGTCGACTTCCAGAAGCAGACTTGGTGCTAAAGCTGACACAATCCCAAATTACTGCCTGGAAGATTCTTCACTTCAATTTTCCTTTTCGGGAATGTCTAATTTCTCAACATTGACCCTGTCAAATGCCTGGACTGCAACAAACATGAAACTATCAAGCATATATTTTGGGATTGTAAAACAAATAAGGATAATTGGGGCTGCCATTTAGCAAGACATGTCTATTAACTTTGGGCACACACTCTTTTAGAAAACAACCCCATTCAGTCTCACCATGTCTAACAATTTCGACTGTAGAATATTTAGATCTGTCATAATTAATCATTTATGGATGCAGAGATGCATTGTTGTTTTCCTCTTGGAATTGTCCTTGGGAAATTATAGTTTAATATTGCTCTTCAAAATGAGTTCTAAAAATGGGGAATATAACTTACTATCACTATTAATTTGGTCAACATCGTTTGCTCAATCTAAAATAACATGTTAGGATTTTATCAAGTTCTAATATAAGTCTGAATCATAAAAATGATACAATGTTAGGGAATCAACGAACAATAGCTTGGGAAAGTCCTTAACTTCATATTGCATCTCTAAACATATCAAAGATCTCCCTTCAAAAAATATTCAATTAATTTAAATTATACATAATAATATATCATATTGTTATAAAAATAAAATAAATTAAACTCCAATAAAAGAAGCGAGGATGCGAAATTCGGCAGACGAGTTGCGGTCGGGGGTAGGCTGGGAAGCCAGGGATGATGATCAGAAGTTGGTTGGTGAGGAATCAAAGGTTTCTTTCCATTGCCCATGCTATAGAACTTTTGTCACCATCGATTTTTCGAGTAAGGTTGAGAAAGAGGTGGGCATGTTGGAGGATCTAGCGATCATTCCCAGAGCCATTGGCCCTAGGTTTGAAAGAAACAAGATTAGAACTTGGATAGCGAGCAACTGGAAAGCAGCGGAAATTGTCAAATTTTTACCAAAGGGGTTCTTCATTGTTGTGTTTAGTTCGATTGAGGCTCAGGATGTTGTTTTACATGGTGGTCTCTGGAAAATTGATGGATCCCCGATGTATATGCAAAAATGGTGCCCTAATTTCAATGCCGCAAAACATGAGCCTTATGAGAAACTAGTCTGGATTCAGATGTATAATCTCCCACTTGAGTATTGGGTTGAAGACTGCTTGGTTAAGATTGGTCATTCTCTGGGAATGCTGGTGGGTGCAGATTTTGGGATTATTGAAGGTGACTTACATTTATGCTAGGATTAAGGTTGCTACTGTCAAGAAAATTCGAAAGGAAATATTGCTTTGCATGGGCAGTGAGAATTGGATCTAATCAGTAGAAGTTGAAGATGAACTTTTTTTTTCCCACATTGTCACAACAGGGACCATAATGTCGAGAACTGTAAAAAAAAGGAAAAGACCAAGAAAATATGGCAACCAAAGCAAAAGTTGACTCCTACTTCTCGTCAGATGGTGCTATAGGATGGTGTTGTCATTGGGGGGATCCCTCCTACTTAGGTCGATCGAAGGTCTACCCCCTCTTGTTCCATCTCCCCTGAGGTAGGTGGGCTACCTTCGGTGGCTCTGAATCTAGGTTTTCCATCGTGTGAGATGGAGCCTAGGGTGCTGAAATTGGGCATCGATTCTGAGGCTGTTCCTCTTTTGGGGGCCTCTGCTGATGATGAGGAGGAGGTATCTGAAGAAGAAAAATTAGATGTTATAGACCCATGCAGCATCAACCAAAGTGTGGCCAAGTTGTTGGGGATGACAAAGAAGAATCAAGGGAGGAAATCAGGCAAGGTGAAGTGGGAAGAAGAGGCAAGGGAGAAAGGCTTGCAGAGCATCAAGTTTTTTTTGACATCCAAGGGATCTAAGGCCTCCCTTGGACAACAATGAAGCTCCTTAGTTGGAATGTCAGGGGCCTATTGGCCCCTGACAAATGACTCTTGGATAAGTGTCATTTAGAATGTATTAAGGCCAATATTTTCTTGCTACAGGAAACTAAGATCAGCTCTTTGGTTGGGGAGAAGTTTATCAATTACTGTAAAGTATGGAAAGCTATTTTCATTGATGTTGATGACTCTTCTGGGGGTCTTGGTATTTTATGGTCTTCTAATACCATGGATTTTCAACTACTTGATAGGCAGGCGAATTGGGTTCTTGGAGTGGTCAGATCTCGGCTTGTGAAGGCTAATTTCCCCTTGTTTAATGTGTATGGGCCTATTAGGACAAAGGAGAAAATTTTGGTTTGGGATTCCATCCGTACTTTGGTGGAGCAACTACAAAGTGACAAGTTTGTGCTTGGGGGAGATTTTAACACAATTTTGGACCTAAATGAGAAGAGTGGTGGAGTGTATAAAGTAGGTCAGTCAATGCTGGACTTCAGGGATTTGTTTCTGGTTTTCCTGTGGTGGACTGCACTATGAAAAATGGTTCCTTTACCTAGACAAATAGGTGGGTTGGCTTCACCAACATTTCTGAATGGCTTGATTGTTTCTTGTTGGGGCTGGGGTGGCACAAGGAGGGCTTCATTTGTGAATCCAACATTCTTCCAATCTCTGTGTCAGACCACTATCCTACCTCACCAGGGTGCAATCATCTCGGATGTAAATTCTATGAGTGCAAAGCTTAGGGTCCTATCTATCCCTTTATCTCATGATAGTCCCACGCAAATGCATGCTAGTGGGTCCTCAATAAGTTTTCCAATAACAACTGTTGTTCTTCACTCAATTTGCTATTAACATTCAGATACTTTCCTTCTGACACCTATACTTGTGTAGTTGACTCTATAATACCTATTTCATTAATAAATGGTACCAAGTGAGTTCATATGGCAACAATGTATGGGACATACTTGTTGTTGTAGGAAATATGGCTTTAGGAAGAGTGGTTGCAGGAAGAATGTCTGTAGGAAGAGTGGCTGCAGGAAGAATTTCTGGACGAATAGTGGCTACAGGAAGAGTAGGAAAAGGTGTCTTGACTGGAGTAGTAGAATCATATTCCTCCACTTTACAATGGTTTTGAAGGATGTTAACCAATACTTCATCTTTATCTTGAAGTTGCATGAAGGAGCTTCTTCCTAACATCATAAGCTGCGCCACAAAATTAACTTCCTCGATCTCTTCACCAACATGTGGCCATATGGGATTATCCTCATCATGGGATGGCTGAGCATGAGGATAAAGTACAAAATTTTTGGTGCTCTTCCCATAAAAATGGTCATGTCACCTGACTGACAACCAATATATGCATCTGTAGTTGCGAACCATGGCCTTCCAAGAATAATGGGATACCCGCCTAATGTAGCTTTAGGAGAAGGAATGATGATGTTTTCTAGGTACTCCCAGGAGTCTAGAATCACCACAAGATCCCCCACTATACCATCAGGCTTAACAGTAGAACTATCAGCAAGCTATAGGATAGTAGGAGTAGATCTCATGCTTGCAACGTTTAGTTGTTGCAGGATGTCCTTAGTCATTACATTTAATGCTTCCCCTAAATCAATCAGAGCATTCTTTATTTGAATCCCATTTATAACAATTGCTACCACAGGACTACCTGGGTCATTGTACTTAGGGATAGTAACTTTTCCAAGCATGATGTCAGCTAGATGTCCCACCACATGAACTGTAGTGGGGTCTTTCTTCTTTCTTCTTGGATTCTTGAGGCATGCTTCCTTGATTGCTTTGCCATATATTTGGACACCTTTTATGGCTTGAAATAGAGGTATCTGGACACATATATGCTTCAGTTGATCTAAGATGTTAAAGGTTGTGTCCTCCCTTTCTTCCTTCTTCTTGGCAACTTCCAATCTCTAAGGAAACGGTGGTTCTTGTTCATTCTACTTGACTTGGACTAGTTCAGGATTTTTAGGTGCACTTGGCTGAATGGGATCATTAAGAGGTTCCTCTTCCTCTTCCATAGGAAGCTCAGTGACAATGGGCTTGGAAGGGGATGGTAAAATAGTTCATGAATGCAAGTGGATGTCACTTACACTCACAACATATGTAGGGAATTGATTTAAATTAGCAGAGTATACATGTTGCTGTTGTGGTTTGTTATTTGGATTGGGTGTGGGCTGAGCTAGTAGCTAAGTAGGTTTAGGTGCATTTGGGCTTGGACTAGCAAGTGGAGGCATTATAGTAGGCTTTTGGGGTTGAGAAGGTGGCTTCATGTAGCTGGTTGTTTGGGTAGGCCATTGCTATCCTCCCCTCCATTGATTTGTTTGTTGCTAATTTCTTGGAGGTGGCTGCCAATGTCCTTGAAATTGATGCCAATTCCCTTGAGGTTGCTGCTACTATGGTGGAGAGTTTTGATGATTGGGCCAAGCACTTGGAGGGTTACCCCAAGGTTGTGGTGGATATCCTCCATAGCTGGATGGATATGGGGTTTGCCATTGGTTACTAGATGAATAGGAATTGAAATATGGCCCAACATAAGATAGTGGATGCAGTGGCATACCGTGTCTTGGAGCCCAAGGATTCCTTTGTGCAACATATTAGACTTGATCTTCTTCAATCTAGATTTGTTTGAACCTGGGTGGAATCTTCTTACTTTCAATATTAGCTACCATCTTGCATCTGCAGTCCTTCTTGCTTTTTTTGCAATGGGGGCAATACTCTACCAACATTGCCTCTACCTCCTCTTGTTTCTTCTTGGCCTGAAGTGTATCTAGCTGAGTAGCTAGATTTTTTATGATATCTTACTTGAAATCTGCTAGCAAGTGTGTGATCTCCATCCTTGAAACTCCATTGGTAGATGACTTACCCATAGAGGATTGGTAAGCTCTCCCTTTCTTTGAAGCTTCCCTAGAGTAGTTCTGGCATATTTTCTTGATGTCTTCCAAAGGAACTTGGGTGATATCTCCTCCTCCCATCAGGTCCAAGGCATCAGTGCAACTCTCATTGATTCCTCTTAAGAAAAGTAGCTTTTGTGATTCTTCATTGAGGGTATGGTGTGGAGATTTCTATACGCAAAACAAAAACTTTGAAATGTAATCCTCTAGGCTCTCATCCTCCTTTTGCTGCATCCTGAAAAAGCGTCATCTCCTCTCATGTCACTACCCCTACAATATTCCTTATATTTCTTAAGGAACTTTGTCATCATGTCCTCCCAAGTTTCCACAGTATCTCTACCTAGGTTCATGAACCATCTCAATGCAGCCTCTTTGAAGGTGGTAGGAAATAACTTAAGCCTATGAGCATTGGTGGTATAGTCATAGCTCTTGTAGAGTATATCAAACTCGAACAAGAAGGTATTAGGGTCTTCTGTAACAAGTCCATAAAACTTAGGAAGGGCTAAAGCGGGGATATTTTTGATGTTGTCAACTTCATTCTGATGGGAAATGGGTAAAGGAAAAGACAGTTGGTTAGGTTTGTTTATATTTGTATCACCCATGTCTACTTGATGTAGTTCCAAAACATA
Organism: Sequoia sempervirens; assembly: GCA_007258455.2. Taxonomy (NCBI): domain Eukaryota; kingdom Viridiplantae; phylum Streptophyta; class Pinopsida; order Cupressales; family Cupressaceae; genus Sequoia; species Sequoia sempervirens. Next base: position 13,574,584 of record VDFB02047397.1, on the reverse strand, counting down.
GGGGTTCTCAAGCTGATTTTGGTCTTTAGAGGAAATTTCAGTGCTAGTCAAATTAGGAAATACATCAACAAAGGGGCGTGGATCTTCTTCTTCCTCTTCTCTTGGCAGGTTTTGATATTCAACTAGCTGGAATGTATTAGGATTGTTAAGAAGGAATCTCCCATAAGCATCCCTTATCCTTCCTCTATGCATGCGATATCAACTACTATTAGACAACTCACACAAAGAATTGGTAAAGAATAAGGGGGTCATTACTTCCTAAACGAGGGGTATACTAAGAACAACTTTCAAAAATACTACAGTAAGAAAACTATTAATGACTCCAAATAACTTTCTAGTTTGACGTCATCCCCGACAATGATGCCAAAAATGTTGGCCTACTACAATGATTTAACAACTGAGCTCTTACAGCTGTGATTCAGAGATTGGACATCTAAATTGAATAGCTATTCAATCATCATGAAGGTGCATTTAACTTGTCAACCCAGGGATGTGAACTTGAAATGGGTTAGCATAGTATGTGCACTAGGAACCCAAAGTAGTCATTTTCATTTTATAGCTAAGAAAAACACAATGCTGAAAGTAAATTGCTTGGAAAGGAATAACATAAATGTTGAACATCAACCAACAACTACACCAAGCTGAAATGTATAACATAAATTAAAATATGAGCAAACAAACATGACACTACTCTATCTACTTTGGTTGTAGTAATAGTCATAGAATGGAATTCTAGTGGCTATAGGAACAATCGGTGTCAGATTCTTAACTAATTACTAAACAAAAAGTAATACTAAACTAATACTAAACTAAAAAATGAAATACTCACCAAGTGGGCCCCCTTGGATATGTATCCTCTAAAACTAATGAAAACTCAGATGCTCAAACTTAGAACTTCATTTTATTCACTGGAATTCATGAGTACACAAAAGAGTAGCATAACTGTATTCCTAGAAACTTAGAAATGCAAGTACATCATCAGATCATGCAACCTCCTGAGAAGGAACATCTGATCCTTATTTATACTACCAACTAAACAAGGTGGTCAACTCCAAGAACTAGGAGGACGCCATCTAGGGGAAACAAAGAAAGTGGAGAGGGAATTACGTGCGTATAGAATTTGGTCAGATGTGCCCACAGATCTAGCATAGCAGTAATGCCTATATTTTCTCAACAACAATAAAGACCATCATAAGGTGGTTACATTCGATTTGCATGGGGAATCTCCTGCCATCAACCTCCTTTGACCTTTGAACGATTCCCTTGTTGGACGTTATGGTACATGCTCAATTGGTGGTGTCTTTCTCAATTTAGCATCCTCAAATTATATTTGCATGGCAATGTTAGTACACAATAATTGCATATCTATAACCACCTTAAAGAACATTCATTAACCATATGCAGGATTAATATAAATAGTCCATATAACATGCCAATATCATTAAAGTTTTTTAGAAATAGGATTAGGCCCAATGTCTATAGTTTGAGGAAATATCATAAAAGTATCAACACTTAACATCAAAGTCCATGATAACTTCAACAACTAAATCATAAATTCTACCCAAAATTAGACCATAAACTAGACTCATCGTGCACTCTAATTCAACCTTCTTCTTTTCTGTTTTGCATTTGTTCATGTTTAGTTCATGTTTGCATATCACATTGTGTTTTCAAGCACTACATTTTTCTTAGGTCTTACATTCATAATCAGTCTAAAAGCTCATTTAGTTGCATTTAAATAATCTCATTTAATCTAAATAACATTATACACATCCTAATTTGAGTGACCCACCTAGACTTTTGAGTGGGGTTTATCTCTTTCCTTTTAGGTGAAACATCGTAAGAGTGCAAGAGTAGTTTATAAATCCTACACAAAAATCTATGGTTCATTTTGGTGAACTTGCATATTGAGCACTTTATATTTATTATTTCAATTGCATCTTGCATCCTAGAATTCATTTGTATCAACATTCAATTAGGTTTTGTTTTGTTTTTGCATCCTAGGGTTTCTTAAAATTGCATTAGTGAATGACTCATTTAGACTTTATTTTTGCATAACATATCATTGAAAAAACTACAAAATTACATTTGCATCCCTCATTGGCATCTAAAAATCATTAAAATCACTTTAAATTTTTTGAAAACCATAAAAACTCTCATAGCTAGACCCATTCGCCACACTGGGCGAATCATTCCACTTGAACATTTCATACTACATTTTCAGGCATCTTTCTGGGCATTTACTGCATTTCTGTTCTCTATTTTTATTTCTCTATTTCAGTTTGCACAATTCCTTTTATTTGCATTTTGTACTCCTAGATTACATTGCATTTGTGTTCACCCCATCTTTTGTGGTACTTGTATGAGTGTTTGGTGCCCCATTGATAATACTTTAGTGAGATGAAGTTCTAGACTCATGGCTTCCCACAATAGCACTTTCATTTTGGACCTTGGGATCTCAAGAGCTCCTACTACTAGTATGGACAATGGTGCATTAGGCATGGACAATACCACTAATATTCCTTCATCTTTCCATCCAATGAATGTTGACACACAAAACAATTCCATTCCGCAAGACAAAGTCATTAGTATTCATGAGGATTTTTCACATTTACAACAAGATGTATCCCTTGAAAAAATTTCCATTACTGCCATACCTACAATAGAAAACCTTCATCATTTGATTGAAAGTGATGATGGCTTGCAAGTTATGAAGAGAATAGTTGAGATATACAATAAACATGTTCCTTCTACTTCCTAATCAGCTATCATTGTTGTAAGTCAGGGAGGATCTCACAATCCTCATCCTTCAACCATAGCATCCATACCAACTTATACCACTCCTCAGGTTACATCAACTATGCAATAGGTTAGTCATGTGGATCCTTCTTTCACAATTCTAACTAGCTTCCTCATTTTTTTGTGGCATCACATATTCCTTCTTCCACCTTCACCCCTCTTAGCATCCCTTTCACTTCCCCTAAGATTACATACACTCCATCACCATTTTCCCTTCCACCTCATACCACTTACACCGATCCCATCATTAAAAAACTCTTTAACACAGTTTCATCCATGCAACAACAAATCTCCACCATTAGCCAAAGCCAAAATGCTCCACCCACATATCATGTTCACAGTAGTCCATTATTCCTAGAGATCTTACGAACACAGATTCCACAAGGAATTGAAATGCCTAGGTTTGAGAAATACAGAGGTAAAGGAGACCCTACTAATCATGTCAATGCTTATACAACCTTGTCTAGTGACTTTTTCCTCGATGATAAGCTGTTAGCCAAAAATCTTCCTAGGACCTTGAAGGACACGACATTGGAGTGGTTTTCAAACCTACCCAATCATTCAGTTTGATCATTCAATGAACTTGTGGATGCCTTTATAAGTCATTTCCAAGTCCATATGACTCCTAAAAATATAATGACTAATTTAATATGATGTAGACAAAATGTTGATGAAAAAGTAATTTATTTCATTTCACAATATCAGTCATTGTATGCTCAAATTGATGTCAAGATCCCTGATTCACATCTGCAAAAAATGTTTATAAAAAAATTGCACACTCACCTTCAGGATAAGTTGACTATGATGAAATTCCCTTCGTTCATGTATTTATGCATGACCCTTTGTGATTATCACAACTCAATTTCTAGTCATGATTCAAAGTCCACTTCTAACTGAGCTTGGAAGTTTGAGAAAAATAACCAAAACAACACACAAAACAAGTTTAGAAAACCAAATAGAGGCCTTTTACAATTTAATCTACCTTCTCCGCAACCAACCCAACCTGTTCAAAGTCAAGTGGTAGCTGTTAAAGCAACAATGCCCTTTACCTATGGGGACCCGAAGAGATAATTTACTCTCTTACCCTATACCCTCCATAATACAATGAACCAATTGCTCCAACAAAAAATGATCACTTTTCCAGCCGTTAAACCACTTGATACCATGAAGCCCTTATCACCCACATTTAAACCAAATACTTATTGCCATTTTCATCACCAAAATGGACATGACACCCAACAACATGTAAGTCTCTCAAACACTTAGTTCAAAACCTCATTTATTCTGGTCATTTGTCCATTGTGGGTGTTAATGGTCAAGGAAATAAGTCTATTGCACCCCCTAACCAAAATTTACAAATCTTTACCAACCCCATTCCTAAACACAATGTTTCATTCGTCAAGGCTAGTGAACCTTCAAACCCTCAAGTCATGAACATTGATACAAATAATGAACAAAATGATATAACTCCAAATGTAACCCAAGTTACTCCTATGGATGAACTTGTGGGTGTGATAGACATTATCCCTCATAAGGTCCCAACCAACAAAACTCTTGATATCACTTTTTCAAGTCCAAAGATATACTTAAAAAACTCCTTGATGGTCCTCTTTACATAGCCGACCGAATCTATGATAAGCCCACCAATGGGATATTAATAGATCCCACCTGTGGCGAGAATGTGATCATAGAAGATTTTTAAGTATTACACGAGTGGTATCAAGATGACTATAATAAACCAACTGCATGGATTAAAACACATACTAGTTTTGCATGCCCTATGATTAGATCGATTGTACTCCCATTACAGATAGGACCTAAAACCTTTAATGTAACATTTTCTATCATTCCACAATCAGACCAATTTTGTCTACGGTTGGGTCATCATTGGCTCCACTCAATGAAAGCAGTCTTGTCAGTTGTTCACAAATGCTTGAAGTTTCCACATGGCAATGAAATATTTACCATACACCATCATGGCTTTAATCTGTTATCCTCCAAAGGTAATTTTTCCTTAGAAGCCTTTTGGCTTGAACCTATGGAACCCATCACCCTTTAAAAGGACTTCTTTTTCATTACCTATAGGGAAAAATTTAGTGGTGAATCTTCGCCAATTGGTGAATAATTGAAATTGGGACCTCCAAAAATGGTGAATAGTACAAGCTAAAAAGGATGTTGAATCACCAGGTTTTTACAAAAAAATAATTTCGTCCCGATTAATTTACCTATTTAAATGATGCGTCATTGGAATTGATTCACCATTAGTTTATATTGTAATTAAAAATAATAATTATATTCGCCAGTAATATTATATTCCTACCATTCATTTTGGGGCAATATTGCCACTAATAATAAATTACTATTTAATTTTTGGGGTTTTTATTTATTGCCATCGATTAGCTTTTTAATCTGATGGTTGTAGGTTAATTCCACAACCTAATACACATGTGCCTTTTAATAGGCTTGTTGAGGCTTGAAATTTGTTTTGGGCCACATGATTAAATCTAATCATGTGGCCTAGAACAAATTTTGGGCCTCAACAAGCCTCTTAAAAGGCACATGCGTATTAGGTCATGGAATTAACCTGCAACCATTTGATTAAAAAGATAATCGATGGTAACATTTTCACTTTTCATTTAGTATTAATTTTAAAGTGATATTTTTAAAAAACACTTAATTTGTGTGTGCTCCAATGCATTTTCGATAGTGAATTTATGCTTCGTGGTGAGGGTCTTTTCCCCTCGACCCCGCTTGTATCGCGACAGGAGTGCGTCGGGGCCGCTGTGCCCGGACCCCATGAGGGGGAATTTCCCCCTTGACCCCCACAAGGGGGCTTTGCCCCCTTGACCCCCACAAGGGGCGCTGCCCCTTGACCCCGCCAGTGGCTGACGCCCTTGGGCCCCTACTTCAATATTACAAAAAACAAAAAAAATATGGGGGAACTATGCCGACCAACTATGCAAATTTTTAAAGAAAATATTTGCCATTGTAATTAATCATTTTAGTGATTATTTGCTAGGATTCTCCACTATGATTATTATTTTTACCAATTATTCATTAAGATTCGCCAGAATTTTACATTTTTTTTTAATAATGTGCATAGATTTGCCAAGAAAATTAATTATTTTTTTCAAATAAAAGGAAAGATTCTCCAGGATTTTACACCTTCGCTGATGGGGGGGGGTGTTTCTTAAAGTTATCCCTGATTACATATCAAAAGTTCAAAGCCAAACGAATAGTCAAATTGTCTCTTCATAACATGTCTCTGTCCACTTCCACTCCTCCTATCCTAGATGAAACCATGTTGTAGGCTGAGTTCGACATTGAAAAAACAATACAAACTCATGAGCAACTTCCCGTAGAAACTTCCCCTCCATCGTTTAAACAACCAAGAGAAAATGAAATGAGTCCTCTCATGCCTCCTCACATTAAACAAGTGTATAAAGATAAAGAGAAAGTGATTGACCCATCTTCTTCAGTTTCTTCCATTCTTCCCCCTCCAGAAGAAAAGGAACCTATGATGGATCAACCCACTCTTACACCTCAACAACTTCAAAATAAAATAAAACGAAACTACGATGCTAGGGAGTGTAGGTGCCATCGTCATCTCCTTGCTCGTTAGTCTCGAATGGAAGAAAACAAATAAAACCAACCTCCACCTTTGAAATAAGCAATAGATGACCACCCTCTTCCTCCTGACCTGCCACAAGATAGGACAATCCAACCCTCACAACAAAATGAACCGATCCAACAACCACAACTTTTGATACATCCTTCCTTGGAAATAACTCTTCGTCCTCCTATCCTAATCAACCTTGATGATGATGATGATGAGGAGATCAGAATAATAGATGAAGAAGTGTATAATGATTTAAACTATTTATTTTCATCTACCATGAGCTTAAATGATAAACCTTCTACACCAAGTGAAGAACATGGTACATCTCCTAGTTCGACACTTGGAATTCTTCCTTTGGATAGTCAATCACACTCGCAATACAGTGAACATGATTGGGAGGCATATGACTCGTTATATGGTTGACTTGCATTCGCCTTGCTACCATTTTACATTTTTTTCTTTGCTCTTTCTTTTGCAATTATCTATGTGTATCGTGTTCCCTCATAATGTGTGTTTGATGTTCTCTCTCTTTGTACACTTATGTTCATACCTCTCTTCTTCTATATGTTGTGCATTTCATTTTTCGCTTTTGTTTTGTGTTTTCCTTTGGGGGATGAAGCAAAGTGTTGAGATTCCCTATGTCTCTTCCATGTTAACCCAAAAGTTCCTTTTCTTTTGTTCCTTTTGTTTTGTGTTTTCCTTTTGGGGATGATGCAAAGCATTGAGATGCCCTATGTCTCTTCCATGTGGACCCAAATGGTCCCTTTTCCTTTTTCCTTCAAATGTCTTTTTCTTGTGTTTTTCCTTTTGGGGATGATGCAAGGCATTGAGACCACAATGTTGACCTAAAATATTTTTTATTTTCCTTTTTTCTTGTGTTTTCCTTTTGGGGACAATGCAAAGCGTTGAGACCACAATGTCTCTTCCATGTTGACCAAAAATAGACTTTGTTTTTCTTTTTTTCACTCTCTTTGTGTCATTCTTCCAATTCTATGTGCTTTGGGGAATGATGATAGTTCCAAGGGTATGTGCAGGATCATCATGGAAAAAATAAGCCCCTAAGTGGCAAAAAAATCATAAAAATCAAAGTTAGACAACTTGACGTAAAAAATTGAAGAGGTTATCTATATTATTTAAAAAAATATGTAAGAATAGAATTTGTAGAAAATTGAATTTATTTTCTAAACTACTAGGTTTATTTAAAAAAATAAAAATCTATTCGGTGAATATTTGAAATTTCAATGCAGTAGTACTTAAATTTCAGAGAAAAAATAAGAAGTAGGTGTCTGTCTGACCACCCTAACCACAATAAAATGATAATATTTTCTTATAAGATTTTATATATAAGTAGAGGACTCATGTCCCAATGTGATGCATATTTTTTTATAATTCTTTTCCAAGTAAATAATTAATTATGAATTTTCTATTACAACTTTTAAAAAATATAAAATCCTGTATGTCTGACCACCTTAACTTGGTCAAAATTTCATGAAATTCAAATTTTCTTTTTTTAATCCTATAGTATGTGAAGCATAGAATGTGACACATGTTTCAAGTTCAAAAAATGTGATGCCATTTGAAAGCTATAGATGTTTTTCAATCAGCTTATCAATAAGGACTTTAGTCATAATTTAAATAGAAAATGAATAATAATTATTTATTAAATTCAAAGTAAAGCATAATGTATATTGGTGGAAAGTTGAGAATCTCCTTTAAAAACCCTTTTCATTTCATCAATTTTGGGTAAAACAAAATTCGTCAGCCACATGGACCATCATATCACTTACATATCGCCACTTTTTGGCCCATCATGATCCTGCACATACCCCCAAGCTCTTTCATAAAAACATTGCAGCAACAAACATATTGACCCCAAATCCATAGATCCCTTATGTGTTTGGTGTGTTCCTTTCTGGGGGGCAACTCCCTTTCTTTTGTTCTCTTTTTCGTTTACATGATGCAGCTTTACTTGGAAACATATGACTTGGAATAGGTGTTGGAAGACTGAAATCACTGTGAGGGAGGGTGAATCAGTGATTTATGAAAGTCTGTTTTCTTTTGAGCCAGGAGAACAAATGACAGTTGTGGAGAAAACTTGACTTGTGCATTAATCATGAGTTAGGCATATGAACAAAACATTAATATCCATTGAGATCTAGACTGGACCAAATGAATACTTTTATATTCCCTCTTGTATCAATGTTCACAACAATATCAAAACTTTAATGCACAACATTTTGATATAGACATTTACAAAAATTAAGAAACAATTATTCATCTATGTTCAAACTAATAGGGACAATCACTCACAAAATCATCACACAACACAAAAGTTTTTCCTGAGTAGAAAACCCTCTTGGGGAATAAAAACCACTTGAAAAATCTATCTCTTTATTCACTTAGAGCACCAACTCTTTACAATTTAGGAGCACCAACTCCATAAAATTTAGGAGCACCAACACCACAAAATTCATAAGCACCAACTTCATAAGATACAGGAGCACCAACTCCTTTACAATGCATAACAATTATAGCATTCTATTAGAACCCTAGAAGTGCAATTTGTAGTCCTAGAATCTCAATAGAAGACTATATACATTTTCAATAAGCACATTGAAGAATGTTGTATGAGAATGACATCTTTAAATACAATAATCTAAGAATCATAATAAAAGATTTTCAATGCAATACAAATTTTTCACAATATAACTGAAGCTTCATATTCCTCTCTTAGGTAACCCAGAAACATGCCTGAAAGCCATCTTTTAAAGAAACTAAAAATAATAATCTTTGAAAGCAGTTTGTGTAATTGTAAACCAACTTGGGTTAGGGTTTAAATGGAAAACCCTAAATAGACCTCCTTCAAAAACAAATCCTTTAAAAAAATTTACAAATATCACCACCAAGAAATATTTAGTTACATTCGAATCTTGTTATCCAAAAACCCTAATGGGTTTAAACATAATCAGAAAAGATTAAGCCTCTTAACAAAAACCTTAACAATAATTTTTTCAAAATCAAAGCCCATAAGTAATAGAAATGCAATGTGTAATGCCCCGCCAAGAAACCCCAAAGGATATTAATACATCTAACATTTATGGCACCAATTTTTTTTAAAAGTACTAACATACATTATAATAATCATATATCATATGAAATGGAAACTAAACATGAACTACATATAACAAATCCCTCGGGTTTACATGACTGCATTACTTTTCACAACAACTTTATTACATCACATGAAAGGTAAGCATATAGCAGTAATCATAAGATAACATGAACGTGGTCAACATATTAATCAAAGGTTACAATATTACAATGTCGCTTCCCAACATGAATAGGGAAGATATAATAAAATAGAATGATACATTTGAAATGAAGGAGTACAAAGATGCAATACTGGATCCAACTCTGGTTCAACTCAGGAGTCATTGCAAGGTACAATTTTGCACTTCTCGATCGACGACTCGGGACCCAATGGGGTGCATAGCACATTCCACCCAACCATGTGAGTTATAACTAACTCACCCCCCATGCTCAGAGGTGACAAGAAAGGGCCCCCAACCCAACTAGTCAAGTAAAAAATGACAAGAAAGACTCACAACAAGAGCATCAATAAAACACAGGGAAAAATCTGACACAAGAGAACTCCTAGCACAAGAAATTCAACCACTTCCAGAGGAACAACCAACAAGGAGAAAACCAACCATACACATACTAGATTGCTGAACGTAGAGTGTCATCACATGGTTTGACCTGGGTTACCCAATGCAGATCTTCCTAGGTTACTGGCCCCCATCCTAGGTTACCCTAGCAACCATTAACAATCCCCGACCCCCATCCTCACACATGTGGAATCAACTCCCTTCCATGAAGACATGGTAGTTGATTTTCCATTACAGGCCTTCTCGTTTCACCCTAAGCCTAAATAAGCACTTGGGCCATGAAAGAGGCATACATTATCTTGCATTAGTGTGTATTATAACCCAAACCTCTAAATATTTATTAGTGTTTCCACTTGATTACAAAACTTCCAATGAGTTACCATGCAACCACTTCCGGGTCCCAGCCCCCATTGGAAGCCACTCACCCTACCAGCAACCAAAATCCCACTAACTCAATGGGGTAAACCATTTTCACAAAAAAAAATAAAAAAAATCAAGGCCAATTCAGTAACACAATAAATGAGACGGGCACCATCCCACACTATGATTCCATAGTAAACAACATCCATGTGCAAGGCTAACGCCCACCAACAAATCCAAACATAAGAACCTTAGTCCACAAGAGTCAACACAGGAACAATCATAAAGCCACATTTTCCCTTCCTCTGGAATCCCCTAAAAATCAACTACCCAAGATTCCTCGAATGAGGGTATGCCAAAGTGAATCAAGGTTCCAACAAAACTTATCATAAATTCAACTAATACAATCTCGTCAAACAGAGATGCATGAAAAGAAGCATCGAAATAAAGAAAATACATCAAACCCAACCATGAAATGCACATATACATTCAACCAATAATAATCATGAAGGGTAATAACCAATTAAACTTTTGTTTACTTGTTCATTAAGAAGTCATCTAAAAATTAATAAGAAATCATTTATTCCGATTCTATAATCTTCTCAACACCCATTTATACATAGACACGATCGTGTTGTATTTTGAATCATAATTTATATTTATTCACAATAGATTATTCTTGATTTCCTTACATGCTCAATACTCCATTTACATTTTATTTATACATAATTATATAATCCTTTAAAATAATTAAAGCGCTTACATACACTTATTTTATAACTATCAAGAAAACAAACACTTTTGTACAAACAAATTTTTCTTCAAATAAAATCATAGAATACACACACACATATATATATATTTTAGTTCAAGTATTCTACAAGTTGCAATCAGCATAAATTTTCATTTCAAGAACATAACATTACTACTTTAATTTCCTATTAGATAGTTACTATTTAAACATTTTAGTAAAGGAAAATCTACTTTGAATCCTCGTAACTAAACACTACTCTAAGCTTTCGTCATTATAATATAAGACACCCTCTACATAGAAACATATATATAATATTTGTACAAACGAATGCCCAATGAAATATGTATAAGGTCTAACTATACAATCAAACATAATGGAAAAATCTACCTTCTAGTTTGCAATTGAAAACACTAAGTGAAGTTGTGATTTCTGAGTTGCCTCCCATCGGAAATGGGTAAGAGCTCATGCCTAATTGTCGCCTAAAAGAGGGAATGTATACCAGACCTAAAACGTAGCAACAAAAGTAATTATCTGTGACATACCAAGCAAGTCAATCACGATGGGAAGGACATTGGGTGACCCAAAGCATAGAAGTGAAGACTCAAGGTTGTATGACTATAAATGGCGACTCATAAAATGAGTGATCAAGGATATGTTTTGCAGAGTATAGTTATTGCATCATGCCAAAGGTGTGGGTACTCCTGAGCAAAAATCATACTGTTTTAGCAAAAGAAACAACATATATCAATTTATATTTTCCTGTGAACTTCTAGCCAAGGGTAAAAGGATAGTTGACAGTCGCTGTAGTTGCCTCTATTCTGGTAGTCATGCAAAGTAATTGTCGAATTATGCACAAGACGCGCGAGTTGTTTGACAAAATGTCACAACGAAATGGGGGACTCATGGATTGCTATGTTTGCAAGATATAAGCATGATGGATTTCTAAAATCCCAAGCAAATGCAGTCGACAGGTGTAAAGAAAATTTTCCCTAAACCATTGACAGCATAGTTTAAAGGCATGCCAACTCTAATTATGAATGGAACAAAATAAAAATAAATTAAAACTGAATTGCTATCAGCATGCACGGGGTTGGAGTAACAGTCGAACTCACCTTAAGGATATAGTGGATGGCTAATAATAAATCATTCCTGCCATCGAGCAATATTGTAGTTGAAAACCAAAGGGTTTGAATGACACCACTCCAGTCAGCTATCTAAAAGGAATGTAAGCTACATGCCGACGGCACATGATACCAAGAGACAAATGCAAAATTCTTACCACAAGAAAGGAGTGGCTAGAAGTTGTTATAACATCAAATATCGTAAGTAACAAGGAGATATGGCAGCGACCCAAAGCACAAAGAAATTCACCTACGAGCGATGGATGCCCTTGGAAGCCGATCAAATAACATAACAAACTAAACAATACAACCTGAAGAATTACGGTGGTACTATGAACAAGTGGCGACTGGAAGGACACTAGAGATGCTACATGACATAGTCAGAAATATGGACTTCTATAAGATATCCAACAAACGATACGACTCTTCACAAAATATATATGTATAAGGCTGCAACGCCATAAGGTATAAGAATCAGAATGCCAATAACATGGAGGCAGCTAGGAACATTCGAAACCCATGAACACAAAAAGAAAAAAGCATAATTAAGTCCACAGAAAGAAATGAAGGCGCTAAATATGGATAGCTATAGCCAAAAACACCGATATCAATACTCTTTAGAAGATGAGTCTAAATGAAATCAACCGAAATACAGAATTTCCCAGAACAATTGTGATCTTTTAAATAGAGTGATTTGATTCATTAACCAGTATCCAAGCAATATTTTGAGGAGAAGGCGATAATTCCTTTTCATAAAGCGAAGAAAGTAACGGAACACAAGAACAAATACAAAACTAACCTGAACTCCCAGCTCGGTAGTGAAAGAAAGATGTGTCGAAAATGATCCCTTTCACTGCCACAGAAAATCCTCCTTCCAGCAGGATCACTCTGTGAGATTCTTTCTCTTGAAACAATTTCCAACAGCTAAAACCGAAATCCCATCCAACATTATTTACAGAGTACAATCTTTCTTTTGCAAGGAAAGAAAAACCCACGAACCCTCCTCTGAATCCTCCCCTGATTCCTCCTTTTATTCCTCCCCTCATTCCTGAGAGAGGTTGTTATTATTTTAAGGGCTCAGGTGTCTAGGAAATTAGGTTAGAATCCTTTAATTATGGACTGCCTTAACTCTTGTAGAGCCGTTACAAATCCTTCCATGTAGCCGCCTATAACTAGACCTCAACTGCCTTACATTTAATTTACCATATTGCTATTTATCTCTACCATTATCCTGTAACCTGCAGTTTCATTAAATTACATATTTAGCCAATTTCTCCACTACGCCAACCATCCCTCTTTCTTACTTTATAATTCCACCTTGCTTTAATATTTGATCAAAATAAATTACCTATCTTGATTTACTAATTTAATCTTATAATACCATAATATTTCTTTATAAAATCGTAATTTTTTTTTTTAAATTAGACAAATCATTAGTAATATTTTATTTGATCAACATCCCAAATATATTAAAACTTTTATTTAATTTATCACAATACCTTTAACCCTTATTAATCTTCTAAAAGACACAAATAAACAAATTTGTGTCAATTCAAATAATGCCAATCAATACTAACTTTACAAGCGAGTCAGAGACAACACAAAGACACACAGATGGAGGGGCACTACATCCTCCCCCCCAAGGCTTCGACTTACTCCGGGAAGTCGAGCTCAAGCATAAACATGTTAACTCAACAATATCAATGATCATAAGCACATCAACACCAAAATTAAAACATCAATTAAACGTTGTCAAGTAAGCGACGAAAATTAAACAAACTAAAAATAAAGAAATGATACCAAGACGAAATAAAGATATGACACCAAAATGAAAGTGGTGACAGGGTTGCAACCAAACTGATTTTCCAATCAGAAGGACGGGGTGGACAAACTAAGTTGGGGAAACTTTCTTGTCAACTCTATTTTTCCACATTATTCCCATTGGGTTTCATGAGGCTCGCCCAGTCCTGCTAGAGCAGGTGGAATCGAGGCTTACTACCTGCATAAAAGAAAACATTGTGTACACCATATATATATCAAATCAACCTAGTATAGAGGGAATTGTCGTGTTGTATGCCTCTCATGAATGAGTGATACGACATCGTCCTTCTAACACCCTACAATTAATGATAGATCATAAACAATCATCAATAACAATTACTAATCAAATGCAACCATAGTATTAAATCCACATGTTAACATAACCAATTAATTACCTTCATCATCAAGATTCGAAGCTGACTACCTGAAAATCATAAACTAAGATGGAAACATAACACATTAGCACCAATTATTCATGCTAATTCATTGCCAAGATACATATTTCTGATTAAACTTCATCATTTAAACATCATGTACTACATTCTATCCATTATTCAATGCAAAATCTCACAATATATGTGTCACAAGGTTATAATTTTATGGTCTTTTCAGAAACAGAAACATAATTATCACTTCAAAACACCCATAATTTCAGATTTAACAAACACATACACCACAGACACACTCAAATTCACTTCTCACCAGAGAAACCACAAAGCAACTCAAGGGTAACACAAGGGTACACAAGTTCTAATTTTGCATTTCTAGTAGAAAGGATATCGGTGCATTGCGCACTACACCGAGGGTCATATCCATTCTACGAGATTTCTGCATCATTGAACCTACATCACCCAGAGACAAACTAGGACAACCAAGTATAGACTACACAAATAGACTGACAGACCCTTACGAGTACGAGAAGCTAGGTCAACACAATGGGCTCATAGTGCCCTAGTGTGCGAACCTATGCTCTGATACCATCTGTAATGCCCCGCCAAGCAACCCCAAAGGATATTAATACATCTAACATTTATGGCACCAATTTTTTTTAAAAGTACTAACATACATTATAATAATCATATATCACATGAAATGGAAACTAAACATGAACTACATATAACAAATCCCTCAGGTTTACATGACTGCATTACTTTTCACAACAACTTTATTACATCACATGAAAGGTAAGCATACAACAATAATCATAAGATAACATGAATGTGGTCAACATATTAATCAAAGGTTACAATATTACAATGTCACTTCCCAACATGAATAGGGAAGATACAATAAAATAGAATGATACATTTGAAATGAAGGAGTACAAAGCTACAATACTAGATCCAACTCTGATTCAACTCAGGAGTCACTGCAAGGTACAATTTTGCACTTCTCGATCTATGACTGGGGACCCAATGGGATGCATAGCACGTTCCACCCAACCACGTGAGTTATAAATAACTCACCCCCCATGCTCAGAGGTGACAAGAAAGGGCCCCCAACCCAACTAGTCAAGTGAACAATGACAAGCAAGACTCACAACAAGAGCATCAATAAAACACAGGGAAACATCTGACACAAGAGAACGCCTGGCACAAGAAATTCAACCACTTCCAGAGGAATAACCAACAAGGAGAAAACCAACCATACACATACTAGATTGATGAGGGTAGAGTGTCATCACATGGTTTGACCTGGGTTACCCAATGCAGATCTTCCTAGGTTACCGGCTCCCATCTTGGGTTACCCTGGAAACCTTTAACAATCCCCGACCCCCATCCTCACACATGTGGAATCAACTCCCTTCAATGAAGACAAGGTAGTTGATTTTCCATTACAGGCCTTCTCGTTTCACCCTAAGCCTAAATAAGCACTTGGCCCATGAAAGATGCATACATTATCTTGCATTAGTGTGTATTATAACCCAAACCTCTAAATATTTATTAGTGTTTCCACTTGATTACAAAACTTCCAATGAGTTACCCTAGAACCACTTCCAGGTCCCGGCCCCCATTGGAAGCCACTTACCCTACCAGCAACCAAAATCCCACTAACTCAATGGGGTAAGCCATTTTCTTATCAAGGCCAATTCAGTAACACAATAAATGAGACGAGCACCATCCCACGCTAGGATTCCATAGTAAACAACATCCATGTGCAAGGCTAACACCCACCCACAAATCCAAACATAAGAACCTTAGTCCACAAGAGTCAACACAGGAACAATCATAAAGCCACATTTTCCCTTCCTCTGGAATCCCCTAAAAATTGACTACCCAAGATTCCTCGAATGAGGGTATGTCAAAGTGAATCAAGGTTCCAACAAAACTTATCATAAATTCAAATAATACAATCTCCTCAAACAGAGATGCACAAAAAGAAGCATCGAAATAAAGAAAATACATCAAACCCAACCATGAAATGCACATATACATTCAACCAATAATAATCATGAAGGGTAATAACCAATTAAACTTTTGTTTACTTGTTCATTAAGAAGTCATCTAAAAATTAATAAGAAATCATTTATTCCGATTCTATAATCTTCTCAACACCCATTTATACAAAGACAGGATCGTGTTGTATTTTGAATCATAATTTATATTTATTCACAATAGATTATTCTTGATTTCCTTACATGCTCAATACTCCATTTACGTTTTATTTATACATAATTATGTAATCCTTTAAAATAATAAAGAGCTTACATACACTTATTTTATAACTATCAAGAAAACAAACACTTTTGTACAAACAAATTTTTCTTCAAATAAAATCATAGAATACACATATATATATTTTAGTTCAAGTATTCTACAAGTTGCAATCAGCGTAAATTTTCATTTCAAGAACATAACATTACTACTTTAATTTCCTATTAGATAGTTACTATTTAAACATTTTAGTAAAGGAAAATCTACTTTGAATCCTCGTAACTAAACACTACTCTAAGCTTTCGTCATTATAATATAAGACACCCTCTACATAGAAACATATATATAATATTTGTACAAATGAATGTCTAATGAAATACGTATAGGGTCTAACTATACTATCAAACATAATGGAAAACTCTACCTTCCAGTTTACAATTGAAAACACTAAGTGAAGTTGTGATTTCTGAGTTGCCTCCCATCGGAAATGGGTAAGAGCTCATGCCTAATTGTCACCTAAAAGAGGGAATGTATACCAGACCTAAAACGTAGCAACAAAAGTGATTATCTGTGACATACCAAGCAAGTCTATCACGATGGGAAGGGCATTGGGTGACCCAAAGCATAGAAGTGACGACTCAAGGTTGTATGACTATAAATGGCGACTCATAAAATGAGTGATCAAGGATATGTTTTGCAGAGTATAGTTATTGCATCATGCCAAAGGTGTGGGTACTCCTGAGCAGAAATCGTACTGTTCTAGCAAAAGCAGCAACATATATCAATTTAGATTTTCCTGTGAACTTCCAGCCAAGGGTAAAAGGATAGTTGATAGTTGTTGTAGTTGCCTCTATTCTAGTAGTCATGCAAAGTAATTGTCGAATTATGCACAAGACGCGCGAGCTGTTTGAAAAAATGTCACAACGAAATGGGGGACTCATGGATTGCTACGTTTGCAATATATAAGCATGATGGATTTCAAAACTCCCAAGCAAATGCAGTCGACAGATGTAAAGACAATTTTCCATAAACCATTGACAACATAGTTTAAAGGCATGCCAACTCTGATTATGAAGGGAACAGAATAAAAAGAAATTAAAACTGAATTGATATCAGCATGCACGGGGTTGGAGTAACAGTCGAACTCACCTTAAGGATATAGTGGATGGCTAATAATAAATCATTCCTGCCATTGAGCAATATTGTAGTTGAAAACCAGAGGGTTTGTATGACAACACTCTAGTCGGCTATCTAAAAGGAATGTAATCTACATGCCGACGGCACAGGATACCAAGAGACAAATGTAAAATCCTTACCACAAGAAAGGAGTGGCTAGAAGTTGTTATAACATCAAATATCGTAAGTAACAAGGAGATATGGCAGCAACCCAAAGCATAAATAAATTCACCTACGAGCGATGGATGCCCTTGTAAGCCGATCAGATAACATAACAAACTAAACAATACAACCTGAAGAATTACGGTGGTACTATGAACAAGTGGCGACTGGAAGGACACTAGAGATGCTACATGACATAGTCAGAAATATGGACTTCTATAAGATATCCAACAAATGATACGACTCTTCACAAAATATATATGTATAAGGCAACAACACCATAAGGTATAAGCATCAGAATGCCAATAACATGGAGGCAGCCAGGAACATTCGAAACCCATGAACACAAAAAGCAAAAAGCATAATTAAGTCCACAGAAAGAAATGAAGGCGCTAAATATGGATAGCTACAGCCAAAAACACCAATATCAATACTCTTTAGAAGACGAGTCTAAATGAAACCAACCGAAATACAGAATTTCCCAGAACAATTGTGATCTTTTAAATAGAGTGATTTGATTCATTAACCAATATCCAAGCAATCTTTTGAGGAGAAGGCGAGAATTCCTTTTCATAAAGCGAAGAAAGTAACAGAACACAAGAACAAATACAAAACTGACCTGAACTCCCAGCTCGGTAGTGAAAGAAAGATGTGTCAAAAAGGATCCCTTTCACTGCCACACAAAATCCTCCTTCCAGCAGGATCACTCCGTGAGATTCTTTCTCTTGAAACAATATCCAACAGCTAAAACCAAAATCCCGTCCAACATTATTTGCAGAGTACAATCTTTCTTTTGCAAGGAAAGAAAAACCCACGAACCCTCCTCTGAATCCTCCCATGATTCCTCCTTTTATTCCTCCCCTCATACCTGATAGAGGTTGTTATTATTTTAAGGGCTCAGGCGTCCAGGAAATTAGGTTAGAATCCTTTAATTATGGATTGCCTTAACTCTTGTAGAGCCGTTACAAATCCTTCCATGCAGCCGCCTATAACTAGACCTCAACTGCCTTACATTTAATTTACCATATTGCTATTTATCTCTACCATTATCCTGTAACCTGTAGTTTCATTAAATTACATATTTAGCCAATTTCTCCACTATGCCAACCATCCCTCTTTCTTACTTTATAATTTCACCTTGCTTTAATATTTGATCAAAATAAATTACCTATCTTGATTTACTAATTTAATCTTACAATACCATAATATTATTTATTTATTTTAATATTTCTTTATAAAATCGTAAATTTAATTTTTTTTAAATTAGACAAATCATTAGTAATATTTTATTTGATCAACATCCCAAATATATTAAAACTTTTATTTAATTTATCACAATACCTTTAACCCTTATTAATCTTCTAAAAGACACAAATAAACAAATTTGTGTCAATTCAAATAATGCCAATCAATACTAACTTTACAAGCGAGTCAGAGACAACACAAAGACACACAGATGGAGGGGCACTACACAATGTACCTATTTATGGTGAAAAACCAACTTGAAATAATACCTCAAAAACCTATCAATTGGTTTCATAACCGTCCAACTGATAGTCTCCAATTTTTTACTATTGTTTCCTTGAACAACATCCACAGTCACTTAAACTCATGTCATTCCATACCCCTAGCTCATATAGTGAGCTAAACTTTCATGTCCATAGCATACAAGCTAAAAAAACTAAAAAAATTGCAGACCATCAAAATAACCATGGCGGCTAGGGCTTCAAAATTGAAACAACTACAATGCATTTACCCTAATTTGGGCTTCAAGAATTTTATTACAAAACAACATAATCATTTGAGATCTGAACCGCTACCAAAGACTTTATCAAAACCATCGACAACATAATAGCCAATAAGTTGTCAATGCCACATGTGCATTCACTGTCCATGATGGTTGTTAGTGTCATTCACAAGTATCTATCGAACCAAAAGTGACTGATTAATAATGTGGCTGTTATTAATCAATAAACCTGATACTATATCTTGAAAAAAATAATGATGTCTCCACCATGTGACTTTAAACAAAGTCAATACCATGTTTTATTGTGATCAACATGCCAAAAAAAATGCTGATACCTCATGTATTCTCTAGCATGTTTAATATGCCTTTGTATAAAGCTCAAAACCTTATTAATATGAGGCCAAATAAATCACCTTGTTTAAGATGATTATTGCCAATATATTTGACAATATAGATAAGATCCAATAAAACAACCTTTATTTCACATGCTAATATAATAATTCAAATTCCTTATAAGAAAATGCCAAAAGCCAATTTCCTTAGCAAGCCATTGAAGAATGTATTGACAATGCCACAAACAAATGTGTGTCTCAACTTCCTTAAACAATCATTACATTTAAATTTACTAAGGAATCTTAAGAAACCTTATGAATATGCTTGAATCACCTTTTGATCAATCTGAAAATACTTCAAGTGCAAAGACCATAGTGATATCAATGATGGCAATGCAAATTGAGTCAAAAGTCATCTCAAGAATCCAGATGTAACCATCATTAAACAAATCATAAATTTCTTAAAACAATATAGTAGTTCAATAATATGAGATCACTAATGCACTAATATATATCATTCAAAGACAAACTAATCATAACCAACTGAGGATACCTGACTTAATCATCCTATCAAAATAAATATCTGGGACTTGTAACCCTGAAGGAGCAAATCGAAAATGATAAACATTGTCAGCATATCAAAGTGAATAAGCCAATCAAAGTGAATAAGCCAATCAAAGTGAATAAGCCAATCTATTGATCATATATCAACCAATATGAGAATGTAGCACATCATCACAAAAATTCTCATGCCAACAAACCACTTTTGACATCAAGGGCAAACCAAAAACAACTGAGAGCCAACTATAGGGGCTTTCCTAGTTTTCTCTCATGTCTTGTTTTCTTTTTGCATTTTCTTTCCTTCGCTACCTTAAAGTAATTGCTCATAGAATGAGGTGTAGCAATTCCTTAAAATTGGGGGGCATACATTGGCATCATTCCATTTACATTCTTGGTTCTTAGTGTAGCCTTGTCACTTCATACGATGTGTTTTTCACTTTGTGGATGACATTGGGTGTGATCTATCTTAGCATATTACATTCCTCTTGGTGGCCTGATGTGACACACTGCATCCCCTAAGTTGTGAATATTTTATTCTTTGATTGGTTCTCTCTCAAGGAGACGTTAGACACAATGTTCCCTAAGTGACAGACCTTGCATGAACTTAACAAGACTCCTTTGAACATCTTTTACATGTTACATTTTTACCACCTTTCATAACGCAACTTGCATGCCTATGGTACCCTTGCTCTTTGTTCATGGGTTCTAAGCATACAAAGCTTTGCTTGTCTCATGAAGCATGAACCAAAATTTTCCCTTGTGATGCCTTGTTAAAGTTATTAGAAGGTATAACTTTAATATGGTTGAGTGGGAATCCCATTCAGCGGCATGACTTTCCCCAAGGCCACCTCGTGTTTGTGATTGCATACCAACTAGCTCGATGGCGCTACGTTTTTGGTCTTCTCATCCGATTGGATAGCCATGTATGTCACTTGGTATTTCTCTTTTTCTGCTTGAGCAACCTAGATCTAATCCTGCAACTGGTTGGACCAAGCGATCAAAGTCGAAATCCAATTTCCTCTTTCACGTATTGTCGCTTTTCCCTGTTGTAGCTTGGGATCTGTAATCCTGGGGCTGATCGTCGCGGTTTTGTGATTCGAGTGTGGCATGGTTGGGATGCATTCATACTCCCTGCTTCGATGCCGATTTAGAAATGATTCATCCCTCTAAAATGAGAACTAAATAATACCATAGAGAAAAATAACCTCATCATCATTTTCATAGTCTTTAAACCTCTTCATCTTTAGTCCATTTACTCTGATTAGTGTTGCAATGTGTGAACGATTCACGATGGGATCCCTTAAAATTCAATTTATTGCATCTTGTGAAGGTGTTGTGAAGTGTTTATGCTTCTACACTTTCTAGACTATTCATACAATTCACCAAAATTACCTTTTCATCCTTAATAAGATCCCTATTATGAAGTGTAAGTCTTAATGGCACAAAATTCGTGCTTTCTAGGCTTAATTTCACCTATTTACCTTTCTTATTGCGGTTGCGTTTGGTCGAAAAAACGGTCCCGCCTTATTCCCCTTATAGGTTAATTAGGGGTGTGTTTTGAATGTAAACCGATAAAGCAACATTAAATGCAAGATAATTCTAATGTTGCCAGCTTTAAGGTCCAAGGTGGGACCCATTCGCCATGGGTGGTGAATGAGTCCCTCTTGGCTCAAAATTCAAAATATTTCAAAATTTCTTTCGGGGTTTTATTTAAAATCACCTTATGTCGACCTGTGATGAGGTATCTTTAGGTTATTAAGGCACAATTTTGTATAAATAAGTTTTTTTACATCCATTTTAACCCCCATTCATCAAGTTCACTTATTCACTCATTAATTCAAGCATTCAAGCACTTTGCATCACTTAATCAAGCATTAATCAAGTATTTTGGAGCATTGAATTATATCTTTAGATTTCTTTAACAAGGTTGGTGAGTTTAGGACATTTGCATGTTGTTTATTTGTCTTCCCTTGTTCATTTCATTTTATTTCTTCATTATAGGTTTGATTACCATGACCAAGATAAATCCCTATAACCTAACCCTTAACCATTTTTCCCCTTTGCATGTGTGTTTGCAGACTTGTGTATGCAAATTTGACAAGCTATTAGGTGTTGAAAAGTGGACAAGAAGTCAACAAAGTGTTTCAAGTCAACTACAACCTATTTCAAGCTTGGAAACAACCTAGGTCCATTTTCTACAGATTTGACTCCGTCAACCTGACAAGTAGACAACCTCAAATCTGGTGCTATAGGATTGGTCCTGATTTCACATAATTTTGGGAGAGGACTGATTCACCATCAACAGTGATTGAGTCCCATCTTAAGGTTGGAAATCCAGATTTTGTCAGATTTTAGATCTCAATACTTAGAAACTAGTTTCCAAAAGTTTTCATTAGAAGCAGGATTGATTCACCATTAGTGGCGAATGATAACCACTGGTGATTTTTCAGTGACCTTTTCCAACATTTAGGACACTCCAAAATCTTCGTCAAACTCCTAGGTGCACTCTGGTTCAACCTTCTTCTTTTCTGTTTTGCATTTGTTCATGTTTAGTTCATGTTTGCGTATCACATTGTGTTTTCAAATGCTGCATTTTTCTTAGGTCTTGCATTCATAATCAATCTAAAACCTCATTTAGGTGCATTTAGATCATCCCATTTAGTCTAAATAACATTATACACATCCTAATTTGAGTGAACCACCTAGACTTTTGAGTGGGGTTTATCTCTCTCCTTTTAGGTGAAACATCCTAAGAGTGCAAGAATAATTTATAAATCCTACCCAAAAATCTATGGTTCATGGTCAACTCTAGACCATTTTTCCATTCCAACAATGAATTTATTCTTATAAAATGTGTCATTTGAGATAAATGTGAAGGTGCGAATAGGAAGAGTTTTTCTTCCACGCCATGTGGGACCAAACTAAATATTCTTGCATATTAAGGTGGTTGGTTGAATGCTAATACAAGCCTTAGTTCATTCCCCAGGTCTAGTGATCCTTCCAAGCTACATCATACTAAGGAAATCTCTTAAGAGCCTTAAAGAGAAAAATTCATTGAACTTATTCATACTTGTTCACTCAATTTATGACACCTAATAACTTATTATTTGCACCTATAGGTTGATGTCGAATCCTTCTATAGTAACCTATCTTATTTTTTGTTAAATGTAAATGATTTGACCATGTCGAAAAAATCCATTCCTATAAAATGCATCATTTGAGAGAAATGTGTTAGTGTAGGTTTTTATTTTCCTAGTGTGTTAATTTATTTTCCCTTACTCATAGGTGTTTTCTTCAATTTATTAAGCCTACTTAGGATAATAAAGTGAGTTTATTATTTAATAACTAGGAGATACGGTGATGAGGTGTCCCCAGCCTTAAAGGTTGGAGCAGTTACTATTTTTCACTTTATTTAATATTGTTGGTTATTGGTAATCACTTCCTATTTGTTGGAAGACCTTAATGAATTTCTATCATTTTGGCATTACATATCTCTCAAAGTCATTGCTTGCACATTATTTATGTTTTAACAATTTATGTAGCATAGAATTTATCTTATAATGTTCCTTCGGTTATCAAACTATTTCATATTTCTAACATGGTATCAAATCTTTTATTTTTCAAAATTTTGAGTTTGTAGATTCCTAACTGAGAGATTGAGCTTTTTATGTAAGATATCAAAAAATATTGTATTCTCTTATCTTATGTTTTAAATGACCTGGAGAATCAAAAGGGTTTATGAAGATTTGATAAGCTCTTCATATTGCTATAATGTGTTTGTCAGATTTGGGTGATTGAAAAATTCATGGCTATACTGGAAATTTTTTTCATTATTCTAACACATCTAGGAGGCTTGAAAAATTCAATATTGGTGTTCATTTCATTCAATTTGGAGATTTTTTAACATAGTTTCAAGTTGGGGTTTGAAGCTTAGATTTTGTGAACAACTTTTTATTGGAGCATTTTCATCCCAAAAAAAACATTACCATTGCATTCAAGAGGTTGAGGAGACAAGTTTGACATAAAATTTTCCTATATTTGGTGTCGAGAGCTATTGAGGCAATTTTTTTTCTAGGAGGGTTGTACACCCCCTAGCTATGTAGGCCATATGGGTACGATAATTTTTTAAATTAAAAAATATATATTAAAGTGCTTTTAAGTGCTTAACATTTTATTAAGAGCCTATGGCTAATATGCAAGCTCATAACCTAAGATGCTGAGGCCAATGGATTAAAATTCACTCACAGCCTTAAGCCACCTATGATGGTAAACCACCTGCAATGGTATATAAACCACGACCTAGAGTTTTTAAACAATGACCTTCACTACCCATAAATTTCTAGGACTACCCTAGCACTGCTCCTACACCATCCAATGGACACCTTTGCTAGTAACACAACCCATAGGCCACTTAAGGGCCACCAAGGCCCTCATATAGGTCAAATTGGGCCTTTCTTCCAAAATTTCATAATGTTTCACCACAATGTCCATTTTTGGTGAATGATATATCAATGAAAAGGTAAAGACAAGCACTTTCCATCTGTAAAGGTATTGAAAATATTTTTTTCCTTTTTTTACTAGATATTGCAAGTTGAGGTTGTTTGTAGCATTTACATTGAACATTCCATAACTTTCACCCCAAAGATTCAATTTTTAAAAATTAGTAGGCATTGGAAAGGTATTGAAGAGCACCACACAACCACAAGACCAATTTTTGTATATTCTTATTAGATTCACTTTGTAGTGGAATTTGTAATTTTGGCCATTGTGGGCCTATTAAGCTTTATTATAACTTGGAAAAAGCTTTTTAAATACACTGAAATATAAAGTTCCAACCTTGTAATATTTTTGGGGGTTATTCTTTATACTAGTTCAAAGGGTGGAGGTGTTTTGGCATTCTTTTGTTCTCTTTATTTCAACACTTCTTTCTACATTTCTACATCATGATTCAAACAAAAAGTCCTATTCTACTTGCTTACAACTATTTTTTAGTGGAAATCTTGCATGAAAATTCACTTAAGAAGTCTTGGTTTGCATAGGATAACAATCAGACTAGAAATTGAACCTGCTAAATATGAAGAAAATTGTAAGTGGTTTAATAGATGTGATGAAGCATATGGAGCTTTGATTTTATTTGTTTCTCTTTATTTTCTCTTTCATATTGAATCTTTTAATATGTCAAATGAAATATGGACTAACTTAGAAACACTATTTGGAACTCAACATTCTATGAGGGTTCATATGTTGAAAAATGAAGTAATCCTCGTCTAAGCCTATACAACTTCAACACAATTTTAGGATTTCTTCACAAAATTGAAATCAATAAGGATGTAGTTAAAACAATGTGGAATTGAAAAGAAAGATGAACAATTGATTATTATATTTCTCTCTAAGCTAAGTTTTAAATATTTAGTATTTTTTTCTACCTTTTATGCTACTAGAAATGCATTTGGGTCTAAATCCACCATTCCATTTGTGTATGATTTTGCTACTTCTCACACACAAGAGAAAGCTAACATAATCCAGATGAGAACTCTAAAATCCTCTAAGTCACATGATCTGGCTAGCAACCGAGGCACTAAAGAACAGTGAGGGAAAAGTAGTAAGAACATGGATAAGAAAAGAAAGAATAGCAAAGAGAAGAAGGATCATAAATCGATTCCTCCAAAAGTAGCTAGTGAGATCTCATCTTCAAATGACAACAAGTCTAAGAAAAAAAGGTCAAATGTTCCTTTTGTAAAAGATTTGTTCATGATTAGCAAAATATTTGAAGAAACAAGTTGGTCACTTGACAAAAATTATTGAAAAAACTAATCTCAGTGTTCTTGAATCAATAAAACATAGTTCAGAATAATATAAGAGACATGTCTTGGTAGGAATAATATTTTTAAATTTCCTTCAGTTGTTAGTTAAAATTTCTTGGGATTTGGAGAGATATGTTCCCTTTTCTTATCCTTGAAAACCTCCTTCAAACTCTTCAACAAGGCATCGAAGAAAGGGTCGATGATGAGTTGTCTCTAATAAAATATCCTAAAACTATTCCTAACATTAAATGATATCAATTTTCCACAATCCATATTGATTATTGCTAATTGATTTCTGGATTCAATTGTGTAAGAATTTTTTGCATCAACATTTTGGATCACACTCTGTGATCCATCATCAGGATGAAGAAGAGAGCATAAGGAGTAAAAATGAAAACTTGTAGACCCAGAATTGTATAAAAAGGTAGGGGAGAGGGATGAGACAGAAGGTTGGCACAAGAAACAAGGTAGCCAAACAAGATAATGAGACAAGGAAATAAGTAAAAAAAAACTAAAAATGAAAATAAAATATTTACAAGAGAACAAGAGACCAGAGTTGAGTAATAAGTAAACAAATATTATAATAGAATTAGATAATAAGAATACAATAGTAAAATCAACTAGCTAAAATAATCAAAAACTCCTAGATAAATGTATGGTGGTCAAGAAACCATGATAGGTTCTCTGCATGTCATAAATTCTCCCAAACCAATCTTTCACGCATCTAGGAATTTTTAACTCCTTAAAATTATTTTGGATCCCTCAAAGGAATTGGAGAAGTAATTTTCTAAACTAGATTATAAATTGCATCTCTAATAATCCATTTAGGACCTTCAAATTTTCCATTCTCCTCGCTCTTTTGTTCTTTTTCCCACATTAGCATTTGATGATATTCTTCTTTATTTATTATTTCCCTACTACACCTCTTTGACCATGATAGTAATCAACACTCTCTATCACCCCTTTTCAACAATCATCTTGTAAGATTCCTCTTGTCCTTTGCAACTTGCACCTTCACATCAAAGAAACATTAAGGAGTGACAACCCGTCAACAAAAAGGTAAGTTTTGGGAACCTCATTAGAATTTGAAAGAGGTTTTGAAAGCACTAGAAATTTCCAATGACTTCTTTATTATTTCTTTTCCATTTTTTGGCGTCTTCTAAGTTCTTCTTTGTCTTTTCTTTCCAAGACACTTCTTTCTTCTAAATTATTCTTGCATTTCTTCCACATTTTTTTGTCGGGGCTTGAGAAGGAGCTAGGAACCTATTAGATGTTCCATACATTTTGAGAACATGTGAGCCTTTCGATAAATTCTTTTCTCTTTCATTTCTCTTAGAGAAAATCATGAACTAGGAACCTTCAGAGGTTCCTTATGACTACAAATGCTCTAAAAAAGCATAAAAATTTTCTTTATATTCTAGGAACTTTTGACAATTAGGATAACTTAGATTTTTTTTTGCGATTTTGAAAAAAAACACAAAATTTGAACAAGAGATGAAATGACCTCAAGATAAAGAAATTAGTAAAGAAAAAAATTTCTCTAATCAAGGATTAGGATAACAAGCCTTTAAGAATATAATAAGTCAATGATTACCTATATGCTTTAACACTTGACCCTTGTTTGACCCTTTGATATTTTTGGGGCATCTTGGTTTCATATTTTTCCCTTATTGCTTTATGTTATCTTTGAGTATTGATTGGAATTTATAATTTCATACTTAATTCATTCTTTTTATCCTACACTATCACCAACAATTGGTTATTGCAATAGGGAGTGGGCTATGTGTGTTGTCTCCTGTAGTGCCCTCCGTTTCGGTTGTCGTTGATGTTAAGTAAGTTGTTGTTGGTAATGTCATGATGATATGGTGATTTTATCATTTAATTTAATTTTAAGGTTATGAGATAACATTAATATTATGCTTGGATTGATTAATAAAGTCAATTTAAGTAAAGGATTACTTGCCTTATCTGGAATTAAATAAAGAATTAGATTCAATAATAAACACTAATTGAATTATCCTTGGGAGTTAGTTATTTAAAGGAATCGGATTTGATGAGGAAAAGTAATTATCATTTTATGATTAAATTCGATTAATAAATTTAAAAGTGAGAAAATATTAGAAATGATTAAATATTAAAATTGTACTTAAGTTGGAATGAGGGTAAAAAAAATGAGAAAAGCCGTTAAAAGTTTGGTACCTAATTATAATTGATAAGTTAATTATCTTGTGAAGATAATAATATTAATATGGTAAACAATGTGATGAAATAAATTCTAATAAAATAATATTAATGTTTAAAATGAATTAACTAAATCAAACTTGAATATTATAAGTAAATAAATAAATAAATACTAACTATATTTAGCCTTGAAAGAGAGGAGGATGGAAATGGGTTCTTGATTTATAACTGACCAAGAAAGAAAATAAGGGGAAAAGCGATGCATCCGGAGGAGAAGGCTGGCAAAAAAGAAGATTAGAATTCCACGAGCAGCCAAGCGTAGATTCAGGCTTGAATGGTATGTCGTTTCCTTCAATCCCTTTCATAACCTCACATTTTGTTTTCTTCAACTGCCCTTGTTTATTTTCGTTGAAAATCGTGAATACAAAAAAAAAAGAATCAGAAACTCTTTGTTTGAGTTTATTGATCTCTCTTTAAATTTTGAAATAGTTTAGATCAGGAAAAGGATGAATATTGTCAAGGGAAAAAATCCATTTTTTTATGATTATTCCTTGAGCATTGGTTTATGAATGCAAGCAATTAAGAACACATGAGATGAAATATTATAGTTGGTGGTCGTAAATCGCTATTGATTACTGTTTGGTCTCTTCATCACTGTGCAGCGCAGCATAAAACATGCCATAATTAACACCTAACATTTGATGTTTAGGGATTGATCTTATTTTGTTTCCATTATCGAAATGACTTTAACTTCTTTCGTTACTAATGAATTAATCGTAATCCGCTAACATTAAATCATCCTCCACACTGCTAAAGGTGATTCGTCCAAACACAAAGTCTTTTCTGTTCATTGCCCTATTGTCGTTTTCTTTGGATTTATCATTGTCACTGGCAAATCATATGACCTTGTCCTCTCTCTTAGTTGGAAAAATCTCCATACACATTACGTGGAGTCGTAGGCTCAGAAATTTGTAAACACAAAATTAGTATTTTTCTTTTGGAACCTTGTTAATTCCCCTAAGCAAAAATTATTGTTTCTTTTATTTTATCTTTTGTTGGGAAAAGAATAGAAATTTGAGGATGGCCTGTTCAATCATTCTATCTGATAGAGTCAAGATGATAATCTGTTATACGAACATTGTCACTAGGATCAAGATTAGAGTAAATATACATATAAAAATAATAATAATAATAACAGCGCACTGGAACAGAACAGGAAGTTTAAAGGTTTAAATAACCTGCTTGATTCTGCTGGCAAACTATCACAGTTGCAGCACTTGAAAATAAATTTATTCCCCCCCCCAAACTGCAATACTGAGCACGTCTCTGGAAATTCGCTGCCAAACAGAAATGCGCCTGACTCAAAACAGAAAAAAAATTGTTCATTAATTCTTCTTCTCTTAAGTCACGTATTTGCACCTCACCTTTCTCCTTCTATTCCACCTTGTGGATAACATGAGAGATTTGTTAATAATGCAAGTAGATGGCGATATTTCCAAATTCCACTATTCACTTTCTTTTATGCTCGTCATCCTATTTAGTTACAGCATTTAGAATAGAGGCATTGTGCAGAATTAAATAGTCTCCCTGAAACCATTGGCAAAACCATCACAGCTGCAACGTTTAGACTTGCAAAGGTGTAGTAAATTAAATAGTCTCTCTGTTTTTTTTTGATAACCTGTCACTGTAGCGCACTTGCTCTTGGTAGGGTGTGTAGATTTAAAGTTTGAGAGTCCGTTGTTGCCTTTGCAGCATGTTTGGAGTTAGGTTACAAGATTTCGGGTATAGATAATTTGAATTATAATTCCACCCTAATATTATGTATATCGATTGATTTAGGATTTCTTTTCTAGCGATAATAAGATTTAGATTGATTGGATGTTGATAACGTTTATTTCCATTGTGTGATTATATATATATATATATATATATATATATATATATATATATATTATTATATAAATTGTTGTTACGATTACATTTTATTGATAATCGGGTATATGTGTATAATTGTATCCTATTATATGAAGGTAATTAGTAATGGATTGGTCGCGGGTATGTGAAAGAATATATGGTAAGTGAAGTAATAAAAGGTGATAAATAATTTTAATTAGATAGTTGATTTGTAAATAAAGTATTTAATTCATTTTAAAAAAAAAAGAAAAAAGAATTGGGTAAATAATTAAAGTGAAAATGGTTATTTTGATAGGTTGTTTAGTAAAATATTATTTAACAAAGGATTTTAACGGAATAAACATTATTGAAATAGGTATTTAATTTTGTTGTAGATAAATGAATTGTGTATTTAGTTAAAGTAAATTGAATTATATGGTTAATTAAGATTTAGGGTTTGTTAAAGGAGATAAGTGATTCTACATTTACATAGTTTCTTTTACTTGAAGGTTAAATGATAAAGTTATTTTTAAGTGAGGATAAACACCAGGTTCATAGGTTAATTAATTTAAATGATACTGATTAAATGTTAAATGGTTTTATTTACCCTTTTTGTTATCTAATGAGGCTATGAATGATAATTATTTATCAAAACTACTATGTGAAATAATTCATTAGTATTGTCACTTTAGTATTATGATAAAGTTGTAATTTGTAGAATTGTCATCTTAATATTACATTTTAAAGTTATAATTAGGATTCGTATTAAACAGTCGATAGAGATGGTTATCTTATAAATGATATAGTTATTTTAAATATAATTATTTGCAGTAAATATTCTCTTAATTAAATTAAGTGGATATGTTAAAATAAGTGATAAGAACGTTGAAGTAATGCTTAAAATTAAAGGAATGTCTTCATGGTTATAATGTGTGAGTGATTGTTGTTTTAAACAAAGTGTTTTGATTATTGGTTTAAGTGTTATGTAATTGTTTTAAGGTGGGTGTTATTTGTGGGAAGTACGTTAGGGAGAGTATTTAGTATGCTTGGTCCCAGAGGCCTTAGAGGGGGGTATATTTGTGTGATTGGTTCTTAGGTTTTCCTAACCCGAAAAGTGGTTTGACTAGTTGTGGGACATGTCTCTGTGTAAACCCTAGGGGTGATGCCTCCAGTTTATGTATGGTTCCATGTGGTTATGATGAAAGTGCTAGAGGGTCAATACCTTGTTAGATGTGTAAGGTGTACTAGTTGCAAGAAGAGGGAGTTGTGTAAGGGTCTGACATCTTAATATCTAACTCCTCGCATCTTATATAAATTTATTAGGAACAATGTTTATCTTATTTGTATTTTCTAATTAAGTAATCATTGAGTATCATGTCATGGGTGTTTGTACTGAACTTTTATGGAATTGTGTATCCTTGGCCATGGTTAAGTATTATAGTAAACTCTATTTGACTTCAGTATGGTGGTTTTATAAACTTGAATTAATGAAATAAATTATTCCTTGAATTGAGTTTTCATTCTTAATTATTTCATTTGGATTGATAGCTAGTGGATCACTTTGTGACAATTCGAGTGTCAAATCGATGAGGTTCTTATATGGAGAGTTATTTAGAACTTGAGATTGTAATTGGCTTGTTTGTTGAGAAGATTGATTTTGTTATGATTGATAATGTGAATAGTTAATTGTTGTTGTTGCCATGTTTTCTGATTTTTATGATGGTGATTTACGTACCAATCTAAGGGATCCTTGTGAGGAGAAAAATGAGGTCTCCTGTGGAATGCCTAGTTGGTGGCTCTTGTTTTTGTTAAGTGATTTTGTTGAATTAAAGGTTGATTTTCTTTTGCATTTCCCTATTTGAAGTGACACCATTGTTGATTTATGGATGGGTCTTGATGAATCTTCTTTTTGTGGCTTTTCTGAGTAAATCTCATATTTGAGGGAAATTTTATCTTTGCATTAGAATTATTGGGGAAAAACTCTTGTTGTTTCATTTTACCCTTGTTTGTGGGTTTTTATTCTTTTTGGCTTCCAGAGGCTTGAGATGATTGTTAGTTGATGTTCTCTCTTTATGTGCCCTTGATGTGGCAAGTGTTTTGGTTTCATGATTTTGAAAGGGTGTACAGGAATCATTGAGATTTTGATTATGTATTTATAGCGAGATGGGAAATGCCTCACATGCTTCTCTGTTGTGATATAATGTTGTACAACCCTTGGTTTTTGGTTTGATGTTGTTGGGTCTCTGGGGAGAGTGGCTCTAAGTGGGTGGTCGGTGCACAAAGGGGTGCCATGATAGCCCTTGTTAGAGTATGATTAATAAGTGAAAACCTAAGTAATTAACTAGGGGGTGGGTAGAATCACATTAAAAAGATAATTGATGCCTCATCCGCCATTTAGTGCTATCACAGACTAAAGGGGATTGAGAAGGCCGTGGTTGGAAAGATCGTTGCCTTGTCTTCATGAAAGGTTAACGGTTCCGCATGAGCAACCCTATGGAGCGACGCCTTGAGATAGGCTATCAGGATAACCATAGATGGAGGCGGCACCTAGTAATAGGCTGTCTGGATAATCCATATACAGATGGAGGCGACACCTTGAGTCAGGATTTCTGGAGAATCCATGTTAAGCCATGCGATGACACTCTTCCCTAGTTGCCCAGGTGTTTTTACTTTATTGTGTTCCTCTGGAAGTATGTTATGGGAGTTGGTTTAGTTTGTGGTTGAAGGGACTTATATTGATTCTAGAGTATTGCCATGATTCATCTTTGGTGTACTGTGTGGTCTTGTATGTTCCCATTGTTATTTGACTTATGACTTTGTACCCTTATGGTACTATGTTACGATGTTATTGTATTGTTTAATTGCAATTTGGAATTGTGTTATGTTTATTAATACAGTTTGATTGGAAGCATTTCATGATCATCTTTTGGTTACTTGTGTACTGGTTATTGCCTTGAATTACGTGATGATATTTATGACTCTTGGATGTGGTTGATTATGTCATTGTAATTTCTGAGTGTTATGATACTTTTGTATGATGTTGAGTCTTGTGGTTCCCTGTTGGATGTTCTTGGTTGAGGTCTCTTTCTTGTTAGCTCCTAGCACGGGGGGTGGGTCTTCGGACTCACATGGTTGGGTGGAACGTGCTAAGCACCCCATTGGGTCCCCAGTCGAGGATCAAGAGGTGCAGATTGGTGCTGTTGCGGCAACTCCAGAGTTGTATTTGTCTTGGAGCCAGTTATGATACTTTATATCCATCTGTTTATTTGTATCATGTTATCTTGAGTATGGTTTCCATTTATGTTGGAAACACTTTTGTATCATTGTACTTCTTAAACATTGTACTGTAATGTAAAGCTAACTTGGTGTGGATATTGGCTATGGCAGTG
Organism: Sequoia sempervirens; assembly: GCA_007258455.2. Lineage (NCBI taxonomy): Eukaryota > Viridiplantae > Streptophyta > Pinopsida > Cupressales > Cupressaceae > Sequoia > Sequoia sempervirens. Next base: position 13,540,543 of record VDFB02047397.1, on the reverse strand, counting down.
GTTATTCAATGTATTAAGTTAATCATGTATATGTTGCATTTATGTACGCAAATGGTCCTTATCAATGATTTATCATGTTATGTTTACTTTATATCTTTGGATTTTATTCTTTATTGCTGTTGTATGGATCTAAGTCGCGTAATGACTCTTCGTGTACCCCAAGGGATGTATGTGTTAATGAATCTATTTAAATGAAATTCATGTTATGACTTAATGTGTATTACATGTATGTTATGTTTACTTAAAAAAAAAAATTGTGCTGTATTTATTGCGTAATTGTCCTTTGGGGTTCGCACGGCGGGGCGTTACATCTCCCAAATCTTTGGCAGTCTTTCTTTTCCTCTTTAGAGTGCTACATGATTATTCATTCAATGTGGTGTGATCTATTGTTAGATCATGACAATAAATGGCTAAATTCTTGGGTATTCATTGGTGAAATACATGTGAAATGGCTAATTATGGGCTTATGTTATAATATATTATTAGAAAGGAATGTGTGTTTTATCAATCACGTGGTATTCAATAATATTATTCATCTATATGATTGTATAAATATTTAAATTTAAATGGTTTTCTAAGTTACAAATCTTGCAAATAATGTATATGATATTTTACTAATCAATATAGAACTCAGCGAATAGATGGATGAAAAATTAGTGTAGCTAAGAACTTTGGCCAGTAATAAGAATCTCTCAGTGAAATCTAGTGATGAACTCACTAGGAACTCTAACCTCTTCTTTTCTTTTAGGATTCCAAAAATAGGTTCTTTGTAGAGTGATCGATCTCATCCCAAATATAAAAGTTATTATTACTTCTAATTGTATAGGTGTATGTAGAATGTAAAGGCTTGCCTTTACCTCTTGATATTGATGGAAGATTATTTTATGAGGATCATTACCTTTTGTATAGAATAGTGCAAATATTTTCTTTCCAAATAAGAATAATTTATCAAATTATTACAATGAATTATGGATTTTAAATGCTTGACAATTAGTGTTGATTTGTTAAATGATGTAGTGAGGATTGTTTTTCAAAGTTGAGTTCACTTATAGATGATACAATAATATTTGATGATATTTATTTATTTTATCTTAAAAATCTAGAATAAGAGCACCCCTTTATCAATTTATTGGAACTTGCACATTTAAATATGTTGTACTTAACTAGCAATCTAGGGAGTAGAGGTGTAATTTATCATGAAATTATCTCTTATTTGTTAGTTTTTACAATGACACCATGAGAGATTTGAGTTTGTTTTTAGAATGCCAAGTTTTTATAATCCATAGGAAAAAGTTACTTTTTCCCATTCCCTATGACCATTGACCCAAAGGCTATGGGAAACACAATGAAATGTCTAAAGACCTTCTATTCACTCAACTCAATAATTTCTATTTAGAGAGGGTGATTGAACTAATTATAGAGAAACTTTATTTAAGATGATGTGAAATATTTAAAAATATGTCTACATTCATCAATATCAACCTACAAATTTTTGATGTAGAGCATTATAGTGATTTAGATAGTAATTTCAAGTTGTATGTATTTCTTACATTGAAGATGTTTTGGTACTTAAGCTCTTCACTTTTAGTTTGGATATAGAAGTTGCTTTCCTATTTCAATTTTAAATTTCCTTATTTAGTATCCTATGTTTTATTTTACCTTTAACATTGATCAAAAATATTTTGATGATATTATAGTATGGATGATTGTTGGTGTAAGCATATAACTATCTCCTTACTAATTACTTGTTGTATTGTATTTTTTCTCACTATTAAATTTTTTTTCAGTATCATTTAAAAGCACATTCAAAATCATCTTTTTTTGTCTAGTTGTTCTATGGATTAACATGTTCTGTTTTATACTAAAGCTATGATTGTTCTAATGTTCTATTGTAGATTTAGATGCAAGCTAACAAAGTTACACTTGAAATGGCCCACTTATTGTTGCTTCTTGACCACTAGGGTAATGCCCCTTGTGCTATGGAAAGAGTTCCTTCATCTTGCTCTTCTTCCAATTGTGGCTCATAGTCTCATGGGAAATTTGTGAATGTAGCCTCTTTGCTCGAGGTAACTGAGAGAACCAATCCCAGGCTTCTCCCTAGTTGGAATAAAGGATTGCGGTCAGCAGAGTTGGTCTCGTCCTATTCTTCGGCACTCTAACTCCATGCCACCTGCAATAGGAACTCTTGGGTGGCCTATCAAAGATGCTTCTAGTTGATTTGATTCTAACAAATTCCCTCAGCTAACTCTTGCCATTCTCTCTGTTCATGCTACTAAATAAGAAGATAAAGAGAACGATATTGATAGGTGGGACCCTCTCATGGACATTTCAGACCCTGTTGATGTATGAGACAAACTAAATCACTAGGATCCTCCTCCTCCACCCATTGCTACTGCTCTCATTGTTATTTTTATACTCGAAAGACTATTGTCCCATATGAACTTTAAGAACATGACTATTTTCACCCACCTTTTTTAATGAATATGCGTAATATAATCTTATAAATGATAATATAAACAGTTCTTTATAAAACAAATACAGTTAAAATACAATACAGAGGCCAAGATCTATCAATTTAAGCAAAGTGGGAACACATACCATTATTCCCAGCCATGCACATACCATTGCGGGGCTGAAGAGAATAAGTCAAAAGGTCGACGCAACCTCCAGTCTGAATGCATTGATAAGAACTAAGAAAATGTCTTGGTATTATATATGATGGCACTACCCTTACTTTCAAAAGCAGAAGATAGCCAAATTATGGTTGTGGTGACATAATTCAGATGGGTCATGATTGAATTACTGATTATTGCATGTCTATAAAACTGACACCACAGTAAAGGAAAAATTCAGAGATATGGTAGAGATTTGTTCTGTACAGTTAAGAATAAGTGGGCACCAGTGAGGCACCAATTTTTTTCCGTTCATTAAGCACTTTGACTCTGTAATATGTTGCGGGTGGCGCCTAAAGCTGGTCTGTGGTAGGCTATTCCATACGAAACTTCAATCGTTGCTTCTCCACATGTCACCATTTACCATTTCAACTTAAACCAGAAGAAGCGTTCCTTTCAAGTTTCTGTCATTTTCTTTGAAAAAGCAAACTTTGAGTGCGAAGTCGTCTCTGTGAGTCGGTTAATTTAAAGACAAGATACATAATAGTGAATACCACGGATCTGTTACTTTAGCCACCCTAGTCATTCCCCACTAAAAGAAACATATTAATTTAAAAGAACCCAAAGAGGATTATCTCCAATTCATTCACTTTTTAGAATTTCATTGCTAGTGATAGATCCCTAAGACTTTAAATATTTTATAGTTTATGGGTTTTTAATTTTTAATTTTTAAATTTAGACTTTATTTTTATTAGTTTTTTTAATTGAGACAAGTTATTATATTTATAAAAAATATGTTCTAGAGCATAGAGTTTATTTAGGGTTGTATTTAATGCAAATATTCTTAAATAACATTTATAAGACTTTGTACATGTTCATCATCTATAAGCTCTCTAAAGATTTAACAAAGTTTGTTTCACTAAATTACATAGGTATGGCAAGATTTGAAACTATTATAATCTTATAATGAAGAAAACTAGAGATATTTTTAATTTGAAAAAATACTCTTTTATTATTGAAGATCAATGCTTATGCATTAAGAAATAGAGTCAAACTATTTGAAAGATGGAAAGATGTCTTGAAAATTTACACATTAGAACTAACCATGACACATTTATCAAATCAAATACCCAAGATATACATTACATACTTAAACATACTTCAAGAATATAATGTATCCTTTGCAATAGGTAGTGGGTTGTCTCTATTGCCTCCCACTTTTTAGTAGCCTTTATTTTCTTCACTAGAGTGATAAATCATTATTTGTTCAAGGTGGTGGGCCCTGTTAGTAGTTTGTAGAAAATAGTGGTTGAAGTGTTAGGTTTCATTTGTCTAATGCATGCACAATGGTTGCTTGTGCTCTCATGATCTATGTTGACCTTATGTTATAGTGGAAACCCAAATTATTATTTTTTTGATACATCCCATCCTATTCTATTAAATTATTCCTTCATATGATTATTCCAGCATAAAATTAAAATGTTTATTAAGATTTTCAATCTTACAAACACTTTGCATGATATTTTAAAAATCAAAATAAAGCTCAGTCAACATATGGATGAAAAATAAGCAAAGTTGGACATTTTCGCCAATAATCAAAGTAACATGGATAGATCCATTATTGAACTTACTAAAAAAATTGAGCTCTTCTCTACAGTCAATATTATAGAAACAATTTATTTATTGAGTGACCTATCTCATCCTAGGTTTAGCAATAAAGAACACTTTTGATTGTATAGGTCCAAGTAGAATGTAAATATCTTCTACCAGTTCTTAAGATGAATGAAAGCTTGATCCTTAGGGAGCCTTGTGTTGTAGGACAACTTAATGATTTTCTTTCCAAAGGACAATCATTATCAAATTATTACAATGAATGGATTTTCAAATGATTGAAGACTAGTATTGATTTGTTAGACGACATAGTGAGAGAGCACTTCTTAAACTTGGGTCATTTCTAAAGGATACAAAGATTTGTTATGATGCACTATCTAGGTTTTCTTTCATATTCCAAAATGGAAGGATGTCTTTGTTAACTTTCGCATTGAAATTGATTGTACAAGTAACTAGAAATCCCTTAGCAATTTCCGATGGAAGTCTCTCTAAGATATTCTTTTCTTAATTATGATGTTATGGGGTATTTGAATTTTTTCTGGGATACCAATTTTTATAGTCCATAGGAAGAGGTTACTTTTTCTTAGGCCATATGAAAGAAAGCTAGTGACATGAGATGAATTTTTTGAACATAAAGGTTGCAGGGGCCACAATCAAAGGTCTAGAGACCACCTCTTCACTCAACTCAACAATGTCTTCTTAAAGAGGGTGATTGCAATAGTTATATTAAAATGGAGCAAAAAATTACAATTGTAGAGAAGGTTTGTTTAAATTCATGAGAAGGATTTAAAAATCTATGCACATTCATTTGTATCCAGTTGATTTTTTTTAACATGAAGCACTATGATGGTTTAGAAAAAAATTTCAGATTTTATGTAATGTCTACCTTGAAGATCTTTTGGTACTTAGCCTTTTTTTTTTTATAATTCAGACGTAAAAACTACTCTCCTATTTCAATTATAAATTTATTTTTTTAATAATCTATATAGTGTTTTCCCTCTAACTTTTTAAGAGATTTTTTAATTAACTTGTAGTATAAATAATTGTTGATTTATAATAAGAAAATTGACTTATTGATTATATTATTCTATATTATATATATATATATATATATTAATATTACTATTTTCTTTTCAATAATGTGAAACCCAAAACTTATTCATTAAAATCAAAGAAATTCTATCCATAAAGATATATTTTTCTTTCTTAATAAATAATTTACAACAAAGTGAAAACATATAAAGAAACCTAATGAGTCAAAATGTCCATGCTATCTTGACTGTAAATGTAGGATAAGAACTAGGAATAATGTTTTAATGTTATATCTTATATATGATGGCACTGCCCTTACTTTGAGAAACAAAAGATAGCTAAGTTAGTTTCTTACCTGTAAAACTGTATACTTGGGGTGACATAATTCGGATGGTTCATGATCGAATTACTGGTTAATGTATGTATAAAACTGACAGCAAAGTAGGGCAAAAAATCTGAGATAAGGTGCACATTTGTTCTGCACAGTTAAGAATATACGGGTACCATTGAGGCACTAATTGTTTTCCATTCAATATGCAATTTGACTTTGTAATATGTTGTGACTGGTGGCTAAAATTGGCCTGTGGTAACCCATTCCATATGAAATCTCCACATCACCATTTTACTATTTCAATTCAATCGAGAAGAAGTGTTCCTTTCAAGTTTCTATCACTTTAATTGCAAAAGCACATTTATGTGTATCGGTTATTTTTTTTAGACAATGTATATAGTAGTATTGGTTACTTTAGCCATTTTAGTAATTCATCAATAAAAAAATTTAAAAATCAATTTTCAAAAAAAAAAAGCATTAGGGGAAAGGTCTCAGTTGTCGTCCATGTTTCAATAACAGTTCATTGATACATGTTAATTAAAAGTCCACTATTTTTTTTAAATGTACCAATAGTTGTCCACATTATACCTAGTAGCTACAAAAAAGTACGTAATTGGAGGAGTTGTGTAATTTTATTGGTACCAATAGTGAACAATTACTGGAATGTATCTATGCATATGTATTGGATCAATTGTACAAATTTTGTGGTGGTCAAAGTGAATGGTTATTGGGGCACTAGAGAATATGTATTAGATGTCAACATGAAATGACCACTATTTGACCTTTGTGTACATAACGAATCCTTTTGTGTTCATCATAACTATCCAAAAGCCAAAACAATAGCTCTAAGCTCTTAAGTCGCATACAAAAAAACTAAAAAAAATAATCAAAATCCGACATACCATTTAGGAGCTTAGGATGCATGAAGTTAGCTATAACGACTACTGATACCCTTCCCCTATCTTCACTTTAGTCACTTTTTAAAATGCCATTCCTTTTGAGATCTATATCTCTACTTTAACAACACATTCATTTCCTTCCTAAGTTTTATTAGTCTCAAACTGGGAGTTATTTATTTATTTGTTGTGTATTCTTATGATTTTTTTATTAAGATAGATTATTATATTTGTCATGTATTGTGTTTGTTAAATATGTTTCTTAGAATTAAATATTAAGATATATCTTTAGTTTTTTATATGTTTTTCTTATTATGATTTTCTAAAAGATTTTATATATATATATATATATTTCTTCAAAGACTTACCTTGTTCTTTCAAGTCTTTCATTGCTTATGAAGAGTAGAGATACCTTACTCGTTCCACCCGTCAAAACTTTCCACGCCATCGTCAGCGCAATTCTGTCAGACTTTAAGATACCTCAATCTTCAACCCCCAACCAAAAACAATTTTGCCTGGCTTTAAAAGGACAAAAGCCCAAAAAAGCCCGCCGCACCTGGAAAACCAGCCTGGAAATTATCCTTGCCTGTTCCTGCTTCGTTTATCGGTGCGTCAGTCGGCCTGATGCCTCAAGTTTCGTGGGACTCTGTCAAGACATCTTCATTCCGTCCGCAAGTCACAAGTGATTTGTTAGAATTTGAGGAGTCCCACTTGAAAGGACAATAAGAATTACGGTTTTGATTAGTTTGCGGGTTGAATTATGAATCTTTTGTATTACAGATCAGATTTTGTATCATAGCCTAAAAATGCTCTGGGAATGTTGTTTGTTTTTTTTTTTTTGTGGTTTTTTGCAGGTTTGTGCAGTGAGAAAGTCCAAGAGACTAGGGAGAGAAAAGTGGAGACACCTAGGTGAGGCAAAGAGTTGTGAAGCAAGGAGGATTCTTGCTTGTAAAGATGGAAAATTTGAAGAGGCATTTGCAGGCAGAGGAAGAGAGAAAGAAGAGAAAGAGACAAGCAAAGATTGACAGAGAAATTGTTGAGTTGAAGCAAGAGTTGAGCAGGTTGGAAAAAGAGTTCCAAGAGTCCATGAAGAAGATGGAGTAGATGATTGAAGAGATGAGAAGTTGGCACTTGAAGATAAACAAAAGAGTTTTATGGCCTATAAGGAAGATAATCAAGAAGAGAAGAAGACAAATGAAGATAAAAGAGGTAGAAGTCTTTGAAGATGGTGAAGAGGAATTCATGGATGAAGAAGGTAAACTTGTTGCAGACCTTCCAAGGCAAGAAGGTGAAGGTATGACCGAGATAAGAGACCTGATTTCAAGACTTGAAAACATTGAGTTGATTTTTAAGGAATGATCTTGTTTAAATTGGTCGGCTAGAGGTTCTTTGCGTCTGATGAATTATGGAGGTATTGTAGAAATTTTGTCATCTACTGTGTTACTAATGCTTTGGACAAAGGATTGTTTGCAAGATGAAGGTCAAAGAGAGAAGCATGATCTTGAGGTGTATGAAGGAATGAAGAATCTTATTTCAGAGGGGAAGCATGACATAGGAACACCTACGGACAAATTCAGCCTAAAGTGAAAATGAAGGTGATTAAGAGCAAGGTCAAATTGGGGAAGAGAATACAAAGAGTGCAGGTTGGTGGACAACTTCAACTCCAAGTGGACTTGGAAATTTTCTTGGTCGGGAGTATGGTGCAGGAGCACCTTGACACAATTGTGCCTCCTTGTGATTTTTTAAAAAAATTGATCCTATTTTAATGTCTCAACCTTATTATAAGGTCTTTGAGGTTATTTTCATATGATGAGGGGGTTAATATTTAAGGTTGTCTTACAAGTTTGTAAATTTGTTAAAATTGCACAAAGGCAACATTAGAATATGAAGGGTCATCTTGGTTTTGGGCGTTGATAAGTGGTTAGGAGGTAGTTAGAAGTCTAAAATTCAGGTTTTTTTCCTTTAAAAAGGATTTTATATCATTTGAAACTTCGTGGGTGGTTAATCTTTAGAATTTGAATGAATAAAATCATAGTTTTCTACATTTTCTCAAAAAATTCACTATTCTCTTTTATTGTACGGATATGTACACGAAAGAACTCATTACTAAGTGGTTTTATTTGTAATTACCAACAATGACCTTCCATTTACATTTTTTTTCATGTGAATTGGTGGATAATAGAAAGAGTTATTGTAAATTTGGTAAAAATAGTGAAACCCTGATTTTAGGGTAACTAGAGACTAAAGAATTTGTGTTTCTCTTAATTCAAATGTGGAAAAATCTTAATTTTTGGTGGAAATAATATTTATGGCATCTATTTTCTTATTCTTTCTATTTTAGATCAAATGATTAAAATTGTTGGGTGGAAGAATTCAAGTTTCAGATTGTAAAATTGTGTTTTGACTAGTAAAATAGGGTAAGAGAAGGTTAATACCTAAGGTTTGACAATATACTCGTGGTATTGAAATTTTTGTGAATTAATAAGAATGAGGGAATATAATTGAACATGTTCAAGGTGTTGATTAATGGGGATTGAATGTGGAGATGGTTTACTCAATAAGCCCTAGGTGAGAATTTGGGTTAATTCTAAAAATGATAGTATATAGTAAGTTTTAAAGAGTTTTTTTGGGGGATTTTGAGTGCTCCTTGAAGGATATTTCCTTCAAAAGGTGATTAATGTATAATTAATACTTTTAAAAAATTGTATTGCTAAATCTACAAGTTTATGGAGTTCATTTTTTAGACTGTTCTGTCAGGACTGGGTGGTTACAGTCACCTTTTAGGGACTGAAAAGAGAAGTTAGTATAAATGTTTGATGAGATGTTATGAGAATCATTTGGGAAATGATTTAATTGGTTTGGGAAGATTTTATTGGATATGTTTGTGGTCTTCAAAATAAAATAATTGGGCTTGGAGTTAGTGTTGGTTGTGTATGTGGCCTAAAAAGGCCTAGTTGTGAATTTGGACAATCTATTTTGAATGACCATTTATTTGTGTTGTTTATTATTGGTGTAAGTGTTTGGGTAATGTATTTGATTTTTCTTAATGTTTTTTTTGGATTTAGTAATGATTTTATTTCCTGGTCTTAGTTTGAGAGTATTGAAACAAAGGATTTGTTAAATTTGGAGGAGTCCTAAATTGAAAGGAGAGTAAGAATTGATTCAATTTTGATTAGTGACTTTAATGGTTGACTTGTGAATGCTCTATATTGCATCAATTTCTTAAGATGATCATGCGTGCCTCCTTTTCCCTTATATTTATCCACTTTAGGGATTTTAAAATACAAAGGGAAAGGTGTTTGAGAAAGTGATCTAATAAGATGATAGTGGTGCAAGTCCTCAATATTGTATTTTGCATGTTGGTTGGAGGATCTAACTTATAAAAATAAAATCATATATTTAATTACCTTCCATTCTTCATTGAATTATGTAATAATATTTTGGAAGGATTGGATGTTGTGAATGGGTTGTATTTGAGAATTTTGAATGGAATAATCCATACCATGTGGGTTGCATTGTATAGATTCTCTATTATTTGTAGCATCATTGAACTCTCTATTGTCAAGATTTATAATGCTCAAGGGATTACTATATAGGTTGGTATGATCATTAATATAGTACGAATCCATGAAATTATCAAAATTTATTTTTTAGGGAACCTAGCTCTTATTTCCACAACATTCTTAAGGAGATTGACTCTATTTTGAAAGAGGTATGGTCTAACATGATTTGTCCTATCTCAAACTAGAAAAAATATCTTGGTCATAAGTATGTTCACTATGGTTATAAAGGATTTAATTATAATTATAATAATTAAATTAGTCATTTTTTGGATTGGGTCAGGCCTTTCCTATATTTTCTCTAGAGTTTTGGTGCAGGGGCACCATTGTTGAAAAGTTGTCAATTTTTGAAGTTGTTGTCTAGGCTTTAGATTTTGGTAATTTTTGCATAAAATAAGGTCTTGAGACCATTTTATATTGTAATTAGTCATATTTGAGTCATATTTGGGTGTCTATGAGTTTAGAAGGTCAAGTCTTAATAAAAATGCAAAATGTGAAAAGGTTGTTAATTGTGCAATGTTGCAAAATTGGAAAAAGTTGTAAAAAGGAAGTTCAACGGTCAAGCCTTTTCAAAAGGTAGTTTGTGGAATTTAGATAGTTGATTTGGGAGGGAAAAATAATAAATAAGAGGAATGAATCATTGCAAATCTTAACAGATTTTACCATTTTTACCAGATTTCTAAGTTTTCTTCTTATTTCCTAAACTGTATGGCCTATACAACATTTCAATGATTTATTTTTCTTTGAAATAGCATAGAATAGAATTGTATCTTTCATTTGAATCATATTTGAATTTATTTCATTGAAGTTGGTGCATTTTATAGACTATTTTCTTGAAACGGTCTGTATACACAGTCTTAAGGGTTTGCAAGTCATTTAAAATAGAAAATTGACCCATTCCTCATATTGTGATCACTGTGGCTTGAGGAATGGGTCTGTATCATCAGTAAGAAGGTGTGGGAATGTTTAATTTGTGCAGGGGAGGTCAAGAGTTAAGTTGGGCATGAAGCCCTAGGGAGTGAATTGGTGATTTCCTTATGAAATCTTGAGATTTTGATATGCCAAAGTTAGAATCTTGTTCAGGAAGCATGTTTTATTGATGATTTGAGTTTCTACAAGCCTAATTGAACCTGTTTGAGGTGGTTACAAGGTTGTTTGAGGGTGGTATGTAAGATTTTCAATAAAACCCTAGTTTCTAGGCTTAAAGAGAGGGTTTCTTGTTTTGGCTATATGGAATGAGTGTTTCTTCAAATAAATTATAAAAAAAGTTGTTTGAACACTTGATGAGTCCTTCCTAAGAGGTTTAGAATATTTTTGAGAGGTTTAGAGACAAGTCTCTTTGGAAAAGAGGCCTATTTGGAGGCCTGATTGGCATTAAAAGCCTAATTTGAGTTAGTTGTGACAAAGCAACCTTTTGTGTGTTTGGGATATGTTGAAAGGTGCCCTGATGGGTCCCTGAAATTGGCTTGGACTTGGTTTGAAAGAATGTCATTGAATAGTTACACTCAATTGAGTGGGTTCCCAGTGCTACAAGGAAATAGGTAGATTTGGTGAAAAGTGAAGAACTTTGAGGTTCTATGACTTGAGGATTATTGTTTTGTGTTGATTGTTGTTGTGGGACCTCCCTTGATTGAATCAAGTTTGAGAAGAGATTTTCTCCCATAAAGACAATGTTATTTTCAGTTCTATATTCTCTCCTAGTTACAAAGGGTGACATGTGAAGGTTTGAATTGATTTGGACAAATATTTTTGGATCAAGAAAAAAAGGTTTTTAAAAAGATTTTAGAGGGTTTTAACATTATTTTACACAAGGGTAAGACATGGATATCAATACAATAATTATACTTTATTCAAGTGGGAATGTTTGACAATGTAGGGGTATAAATATACTTTGATCCAATTATGAATAGTATGGCCTATTTATCACAAGTTGATAACTACCTTTGATCATAAAGATTGTACTAATGTGTTAGAGGAGAGCATGCATTGAATACTATTATATGTTTAGAAGTATTGGGTGAGTAATTTATTAGTTTTAACCACTTACTGGTGCACTAAAAATATAAAATGACTAAAATTTTCATTATGCTAGGTTTGTAGAAGGATTACTATGGGGAGTATTCAATATACCTAATGGTACATGAGTCACAAATTTATGAAATCAAAATTTATGGCTATTTTCTTCACGTGAGAGGGTAATTGACTCTCCTCCTTTGCTTAGAAATCTATACAATTTTTTGCTACCTTTGATTGAATGTGAAATGCACATTGATGGGAGAATTATTTGAATTATCCTGCCAATCTATATACCTGGTCAAAACATAAGGGTTTAGGTCAACATTTGGTGATGAAATATAAAACAAACCCTCCTAGAAAATTAAAAAGTAGAGAAGATAATTCTTGATTTTCATCTCTAAGGTCACCGTAAGGTGTGAAGAGAGAGCATACACAAGATTCCTTTTAGGATATGCAAGTGAAAAAGTTGATTTTGATCCTAAAAATTTCCTTGTAGCATGAGAGGGGAGTATACGAAACTTATTCCATGATCACACAAGACAAATGAAAAGATGAAAAAAACACAAGAAATATTTATTCACTAATAAAAGAGAGATAAGTGAAACAGGTTTTAGATGTTTAATCTTCTAAAAATAAACATACAATCACTGTAGGTTAGCAATATTATGTTATGATTTATCTCTAGAAAGGTAAATTTATAGCAAAGGATTAATGAATAACATGAATAATCAAGACATGCTCCTGCAATAATTAGGGTTATTGAAAAATCTAAGAACACAAGAAAATTCCTAACCATAAGTACACAAGATTCATATACATTATTCCACAAACTACATGCATTAATATAAAATCACCTAGGTAACCTAAGAGTAGAAATGTTGAGAAATAGAGTGAAAATCCCTTTAGAAAAATGCATGCAAGTGAGATGACAAGTGAGATGACAAGTGAGATGAATGGAGGTTGAGATTGATTTTGCACGCATAAATAGGATTGAAAAATAGGAAAAAAAATTATTGGAATTTGAGAGGGAGGAGAAATTATATGTTGGTAGTTACTATATTGAGGATTGAGATTGGTCTATTTAAATGGATGGTTTAGATATGGGTATGTGCAGGATCATCATGCAAAAAATAGGCCCTTAAGTGGCAAAAAATTTAGAAAAATCAGTGTTAGGCAACTTGACGTAAATATTTGAATAAGTTATCTATATTATTTCAAAAATATCTAAGAATAGAATTTGTAGAAAATTGAACTTTTAAAATACTAGGTTTATTTAAAAATAAATAAAATATATTTGCTGAAAATTTGTTCCTCGAAATTTAGTGTCACCTCTAAATTTCACAGAAAACAAGGTAAAGTGGTGTCCGCTCGAACCAAATCTCCAACCTATAATAAATAATATTTTTCTTGTAAGTATTCTACATATAAGTAGAGGACTCCATGTTTCCTAGATGCGGATATATATTTCTTTTTTTACCCAAATAATTAATATGAATTTTTATTACAACTTTAAAAATATAAACTCGCCCGTTCTAATCTACTTGAATCCTCCTTGGTCAAAACTTTTATGATTTTTTATTTTTTTTTTTTAATCCTATAGTACATGAAGTGAATGTGGACGCATTGCTCGTGATTCAAAAATATGATACCCTCCGCTAGAAGTTATAGAAGTTTTAAATTCAGCCCACTCATCAGACCTTTAGTCATAATTTAATAGGAAAATGAATAATAATTTGATGTATTAAATCTCTCAAATTAAATCATAATTTTATATTTATGGAAAGCTGAGTAGTCCCCAAAACCCTCTTTTGCCATTAATTTTGGTAAAAAATCTGCTGTACCACATACCCCACAGAATCTTATGGGTTATTTAAGCACTTTTTTCGGCGCAACACCCAAGTGAACTCAAGCATTACACCATATTTTTTTTTGTGAAATTCCCAACCCGTGGTTTCCGTTCAATGGCCGGATTTAGGATTTATCATCTTAGATGCGATTGACTTTTAAATTGATAAAATTATTTGTAGTTGGATTATATGAAGCTGTGGAATTATCTGGAAGAATTTGGATGGCTAGGGATTAAATATTTAGACTTGATTCATGTTTTTGAAAATGCTTAGATTAGAAAAAAGAAGGATGTAGTTCTGATGCCAGTACAAAATAGAAAGGGAGATGATGGACATTGAATTAATTAATTAAATTAAATAATTATTTAATTAACTAGCGTTAGCATCATTTAATTAAATAATTAGTAGATGAGAGAAATAAAATGCAATTAATAAAACAATTCATTTAATTAATTAGTGTTGCATGTAATATAATATTAATAATATAAATTGACTAAAAGATTAAACAAATTTGCATCTCTTTAGGTGAATCCCCTTAATTTTACATATACACATGTAAAACTTAGAATCTATATAAGCACACTTGTCTAAATGCATTTCTAGTTTGAACTTATTTGATATTTGATACAAGATATAAATGTGCAAGACATAACCATTCCTAAACCACTAAAAGAAACAATTTAAATGGATAGTTTAATCATTTTACCATTCTAGATTGGTGCCTGTTGTTAGGGAAGTAGAGACATAGTCATTAATAGAGACATGACACACTTGTGAATGTACAAATATAAGCTAAATTCATACATATAGACAAATCAAAGAAATGCGAGATACACACATCCAAATATACATTAAACTATCATATATGCTCTTTAACAATCCATTAAGGAATCCTTTTGTGGTGGTTTTATAATGTTGTTCCACCAACTAATCCTTAAAACAACATAACAACAAATGTGATTTCAAAGACATTAGTATTCCCTAATAGTTTTAGTTATATACGGAGATATCTAGCTATAAAGAGGTCTTCACTTCGCTACGCCTTCCCAAATTCATAAAGAACAAATCTCCTTTGTTTACAGACGATAACATGTACATATTGATCCCGTAGATTATGTTTAGAACACCTTATACAGAGATGGCTCAATGACCAACATCTTAGTCATCAGAAAAACCTTTACAAATAATGAGATATTGTTGTCCAGCTCACTGCTGGTGATAAAACATGTGATGAACTCAATCCTGCATGAAGCAAATAAAATATTTAGGTATCAACTCTCTCAGTCATGTAGAAGGTAATTAAATTTTGTCTTATGTACGGGCAGATAGGTCCTTATTAGATCTGAACACACTATAAGAAGAAGAATGAATGAGTTGAACACATTGCTCATGCGGATGACTGCCTTTATTAGATCTGAACACACTATAAGAAGAAGAATGAATGAGTTAAACACATTGCTCATTAGGATGACTGCCTTTATTAGATCTGAACACACTATAAGAAGAAGAATGAATGAGTTAAATACATTGCTCATTCGGATGCAAGCCACCATTAACAAACTGTCGTATGAAAAATTCAGGTTTGCTAACATGCAGACCCCACAGACTCCACCAACTCTTGCAGACCTGAAAAATCAAACGCTCTAGACTTCAAAAACTCTCAGTCAATCCAAATACATGAATACTCACATCCACCCGATGTAAAACAAAATGAAATCTAGACGTAAGGCCGCGACAAAAATTGAGCAGATGAAAACTTGTTCGGAAGCTGGCAGGCTCTATGGATTTAAACAGTGTCTTTTTCTGGACCTAAAAGCTTATGTTCAATTCATGGCTCTAGGAAAATTCACCGCTAGTAGTTCATTTTCAACAATTCACCTTCAGTAATTTATCGTCATGATATATTCACTGCGTATACAATTCACCACTAGCAATTCATCGTCATGGTATATTCATTGCATATACATTTTGCAATATTTAAGTGGTCGAGTACCCAAAAAAAAAAAGTACAGAGATTTTTTTGAACACATAAAAAGATATACGTAGTGAATATATCACAGCGATGAATTGCTGGTGGTGAATTGTATATGTGATAAATTATTGACGGTGAATTGTTGGGAGTGAATTACTGGTGGTGAATTGCTGATGGTAAATTTCCCTGATGCCTCAATAAATATATATATGAAACATTGGTTCTGCTGAACGAGAAAATTTGATATGAAAGTACTGACTGTATGTGAGGTGTGAAAATAAGATGGACTGTCCATAAATGGATCAATAATTCAGTAATAAAACACTTTAACAACAAATAAAAGATCTTAGATTCAAATCTGTCTTATATCTTTGCCACTCGCTCTGAATTGGAAAGCTTTAGCAGATTCGGACGCAAGGGTAAAATCTATTAGAATTGAGTCGTAAACTTGGGTCCACTGCAGAGTGAGGACATGAAATACTAAGAAGCCGAATGTGAGGCGGAAGGTAAAACATGGAAAGCATAGAGACGTGACGCAAGCCTGCAAGAAGCGATATGAATAAATAGAAATCGCGTGCATGGGAAGTAACACTGAGGCTTGAAGATTTAAGAGCAGCCGTGGAAATGAAACGTGAAGTATGGCTAAAACACTAAGAGAAATCGACACGGAAGCACAAGTCAGACTAGAGAAACATAAATAAAGCGTGGCAAGGCATTCAATATTGAAAAAAAAATTCCTAGATGTTATTGGAGGCTAGAGAGAAATACCAAAAACTAGAAAAGTGCAATGCAAGATTTTGAGCCAATAGGATCTATGGGACTGATTAAAAGAAATTTACACATGGGGCAGGGGTCTGATTGGCTAAATCATCATGTTGTAGGCAAGAAGTCATGAGATCTAATCTCCACCCTCCCCGTAGTACAGGAGGTGGTGTTGTGCCAGCAACACACCTGAAAAAAATTTACCAGACACAATCAGTTTAGAAGGGGACTACCCAATTCTTGTGGTCTTTAAAAGGAAAAAAAAAAATTACACACGATATGTCGGGAAAGATAACTGATATAAGAGTAATCAAAGTGTTTCCAACACAATTATTTCTTGTAGAGCAAACGATTGCACTGACATGTAATTCTTGATCTAGCTTTTTACAATACATACCCTTTCTTGCCATTACTGTGGCCTTTAGCGGAAGAAGCAATCCGGCCACATCCATGCACAAAAGAAAAACCGAAATCCATATTGTAACCAGTCTGTAAGTGAGAGGAATTCATCCATATTAAATGAAAGTTTGAATGACAATACCTACGTGGTAATTATTTTCATGGATTGAAACTACCGACATATATAAGGATAACTGAAAATTTAGTTTGGCAATTCATTGGAAACAAAGCTTGGGTTGTAAACTAGTTAAATGCTCTTTATATACAACCTTCATTAGCATCAGATTATTCTGATTTTACGAAGAAAACCAGATACAATCTCGCGCTTGTCAAAGCCTATGAAAAGTCTTAAAGCGTAAAGATCCTCTTTCAATTAACACATCGGGGTACTATTTTTTTAGTGCAATTGTCTTCATATTCGTAGCTTTTATCTTTTGTGATGGCCTAATATTAATAAATGTATTATCATAATGACAATGGATACATCCTCTTGGGAAAACATGATGAACTCCTCCAGTAGTTACCATTCAGTTTGAGCATCTCCGTTGCTTTGCTCTTAGTTTTAGGTGTGCAGTCGACGTGCAGGAGCATGCAAAGCTTCTTCACAGCACCCACTTGCAACATCTCGTTCATAATATGCTGAGACGGAGAGAATTTGCAAAGCGACCACAGGATTCGAACAGCTTTATCATTACCCAATTGAGACACTCGAAATATTTTCTTTGAGATCGCAGGGATGCCCATGGCGTGCTCGGCCATGGCAGCCCTTCCTTCGGCGCATCTGCACAACACATCCAGAAGAAATAACATTCTCTCGCAAGTGCTCCCCCTCTCAGACGTCTGCTCAGGAAGCGATTCGATCAAGACGGAGACTGCCCCCACCTCGATGGCTTTCTTTCTACTGCGCCGGCTGTTGATGCTCATTGCGGTTAACACTTGCAGGGCGGCCGCTGTAGCTTTGTGGCACACCTCCTCCGTCAATAGTTCCAGCAGGCCTTCGATTAAATCGTCGTTGGCGTTCGTTACAAACCGTTCCACGCCTTTGGTTGACAGTGTGCGCAAAATCATGGCGGCCTGAAAGCGGGCGTTGGAGGTGCCCCTCTTGAGAATTGAGGCCAGGGAAGCCAGGCACCTGGCGGTGGTGAGAGACTCCACTGTGTCATCGGGCAAGTGAAGAGAACAGAGAACCGCTAAGGCTTCCTCGCATGCCACTTCAACATCGTAGCAGCAACCAGTTTCGTTGGATTCTGGGGAGTGACTTTCCATGACAGAGACCAAGACAGCCGGTGCGACGGACGAAGCGATGGACCGTCTGTTGGTGTCGCTCTCTGCTACTAGAGATCTCAGTTTCTTCAAGGCCTTCACCCGAAAGGGCGGCGCCGGGCAGGCGCCGATGTCTCGGATCAATTCGTTGAGGTGCTCGGTGTCGAAGGGCGGATCTGGTACGGCGATGCCCGTGGAGGAGTTAGCGATGCACCACTGGTCAATGAGGCGGCGCAGGGTATGGTTAGGTGTGAGCAGCCGATTATTGAGGACTTGCATTGTGGCGGGGCAGGTGTTCTTCCGCAACTCGTATACCCATTTCTCGATGCTCTCCCTTTCGTAAGTGACGCCCGTGCACACAGTTACAGGATCCCGCATGATTTGCATCGATATTGAGCACACAAAATAGGGAGGAACTTGGACCTCCTCATCCATTTTTAGTCCCAATGATACAGACTCTAAACTATAGGTAGCTGGAATTTCCTTTACAATGTTGTGGAGTATCTCAGCATAACGGAGGAAGGACGACGAAAGGATTGTGAAGAGGTTTTTCAATGATTGAGGCGGGCTTGACGAACGTATTGAAGTATACTTCCGTTGCCGTGTATAGACACAATCAAGCTCTCACGCTCGTTGGTTTAGAAAAAGTCAAATCTAGCTTAGGTTGTAAAGCTATCTATTCAACGGCTGCTAAAGAGCTAAACATCTCCTCGAATGGGACAACTCTATCATCAATTCGTTGAGTAACTTAGGCGGCCCACTCAGCTTCTCCCTTTCGCTATTACACCGTCACAACTTTAATGAATAATTTTTTTTACGACATACGACTTAAGATATTGGTGTGCAATGGCTACGCCGAAGAGGTGTGGAAGGTCAATTTTGAAAAAAATATATTTAATTTTTTTTTTTTTAAGGTATACTTGTGAAGTACATGAGATCAATTTTGGAGTAGAAAAAAAAATGGAATGACAAATTTTCTCTCTTTCTTGTAATTTCATACTTACAAATAGGAATATTGTCAATCAATATGAATTCTCCTTACTCAATGAAAATTGATCTTGAGATATTATATATTCATCAATATCACGAGTAACTTATGTTAATTTGGTGTCAACTAAATCAATAGCATCAATAGTACTAAATCAATAGCATCAATAGTACTACTAGCATATATATATAATACACTGAGAGATATCCTTCTCGAGGCGTCTATAACACTATTATGTGGCTAATTCATTATAAAATATACGCCTTAAAAAGGATATTTCTTAGTGTATTATATATATATTATTAATAAATAATATATATGCTTGTAGTATTCACAACAGAACATGGAAGAAAAAATTATTATTGTTAGGGTTAGGGTTAGTAGTAGGGTTAGGATTGGGGTTAACATTACGAATAGGGTTAGGGTTAGTGTTATTTTAAAGATTTCTCTTGAGAAGGATATCTCTCGACATTAGTATTGGGATTAGGGTTATGCTTAGATTGTAGGGTTAGGGTTAGTGTTATTTTTAGGATTTCCATTAGGGTTAGGTTTAGGGTTATGGTTAAGGGTTGGAGATTGTGTTTGGGATATAAATTTGGGATAGGGTTTGGGCCAGGGTTAGTGTTGGAGATAAATTTAGGATTATGGTTGGATTAACATTGGTAGTAAGATTTGGGTGAGGGTCTAGGGTTAGGGTTATGTTACAATTAGATGTAGAATTATAATTTGGCTTGGGCTTATCATCACAATTAGGCTTAGTGTTAGGATTAGACATAGAATTATGATGAAGGGTATGGTTAAGGTCAAAGTTAGGGTTAGAGATAGAATTATCATCACAATTAGGGTTAGGGTTGGGATTAGACATAGAATTATGATGAAGGGTATGGTTAAGGTCAAAGTTAGGGTTAGAGATAGAATTATCATCACAATTAGGGTTAGGGTTAGGATTAGACATATAATTAGGATGAAAGGTATGGTTATGCAACATATATTTCCATTCATGATGCAATGTGGGAGATATTGAATGAATTATGGTTAGGGTTAGGGTTAGGATTAGGGGTAGGAATAAGGTTAAACCCTAAACCCTAAACCCTAAATTAATTTTAAGTTTATTAATTTAGAAACTTTTACAATAGTAAATTTAAGAAAGTTCTTTCATAATTAATTTTCTAAATTTTAGAAACTTCTTTTTATGGTAGTAATTTAACATATCTTTTAATATCTTATCTTTATTAATAATAATTATTTTTTATTGGAAAATATTTTTTAAATAAATCTACATATAAAAACCTAAGGGATATGTTCTTCTAAAAAGATCTTGAATATTTTAAAATTTGAAGTATATTAATTTAGAAACTTTTATATGAAATAGTAAATTTAGAATGTTTATTTTGCACTTAATTTTCTAAAATTTAGAAACTTCTTTCTATGTTTAATAATTTATAATATTTGTTTTATACTTTATTTTTATAAACATATATTTTTTCACTAAAAAAGAAGTGACGACCACTTTTGACTTAATTCGAACAATATCAATTATAACCTTAGCTTAACTTTATTATTATTATTTTATATATGTTTTTTATTATTATTTAATTTAATTTTTTTAATTGAAAAATAATTTATAGAAGTAAATATTTATAATATTAAATATAAATATTACTAAAAAATAATTCTATATTAGATAACATATAATATAATACAGTACTACTATATTATATTATATATTTATAATTTATAATATATTTATATAACATTTTAAAATTTTAAAATATAAATTTTTAATAAGAATTATGTATTATATATATATCACGATTAAATCTAAAATAAAATAAATTTGAAACTTACCATCTTTCTAATTAAAATGATTTTAACTTATTTTATAATTATAAATTGACATTAATTAAAATGTTACTTTTAACTCATCTTTCCTCATAACAACATATAAATCTAATAGCAAAACAAAAAGAGATGTATATAAAACTTGAATCCCAATTGAAAATAATAGTAACATGCACCATAAATAAAATTAGAAACCACCTCTCTTTCTTGATAAGGATATAATAGGAACATGCAACATAAATGAAATTAGAAACTGTCTTTTTATCTTTATTTTTTTCAAACCTCAATTCACATAACACACAAAAGAAACTTTTTGGTTTATAGACCATTCTTTTAATGTTTATTAAATATAAAATCTATTTTGAAATTAATTTACAACTCAAAAAACCTTAGCCTAGATTAATTAGTCAGTATTTGTAAAATGCTAGAATGCAAAATTTGGAGTGTATTCTATAGAAATCAGAGTTCATGCAACATGCTAAATGGTAAACATGTATGTAAAATGTGGAAGCATAAAATGTTTGAAAAAGGTACATGAACTATTTGGCAGGAAACCTCAAAGAAATGTAATCTCATTGAATGTTATGATTGTAGGATATGCACAAACTGGGGTTTAGAAACTTTCAACCAAATGTGATTGGTAGGAGTAAAGCCACCTTCTACAACCTTTACCAACATCCTCACAACTTGTGCTAAAATGGGAGGTTTGGAAAGAGGGTACATGAACATTTATTGTCAGATGTTGTAGTTGCAACTACCCTAGTAGATATTTATGCAAAATCTGTAAGTATATACAAGGCACTTTAACTACTTGACAAAAGGATATACAAAATGTGGAAGCATAGAAGGTGTTGATGGTGTTTTTATGCACTTATCAACATAGGCAGTGCATAGGCGCACTACCTCTCTTGAAAGACAATCTCCCACAATCGAATTGCAGAACACTATCACAAGGTCTTTTGGATGTCAGGTCATGACAATGCTTAGATACCTCAGTAGTTTGATGTGATTTGTTGGAATTTCAAGGCAGTCTTACAGAAAATACAAAGTGTGGATACAAAGCATGAAGTTGGATCTTAAAATGGAGTTCTTAGGATAAAGACTATTATGCGTTGGTTGTAGGTTCAAACAACAATCTCAGACTCCATCTAGTTATTGGATTTGGTTTTACAATGTGCAATGAACCTTAGCATAGGCCAGTTGCTAAAACAAAGAAAAGGGCGAAGGAGAGGAAAAGTTCCTAAGTCTGAAGCTTGCTATGAATAGTGACAATGGAGTTCCTACAATGGACAATTCCTTAAAACAATATCCCACTTAACCAGGGATTTCATAGTATCATAGAAATTGTGCTATCTTCTAAGGGCTGCAGATATTTCATCCTTCATCCACCACATACATGCATGAATCAAAGATAAATGTTTGGAGCAGCTTTAAAATCCAGTCCAGGCTAACTTTGCACAGCTATCTACCTTCAGCAAACAACAAAAAGTATGGACTAAGGGATCATCAACAAAGCAGGAATTTTCACCATCACCCAACAACATTCCTAAGATTTATCCAAAGAAAGTAAACAACTAACTAAACAACAATAAGATCTAAGCTAAACATCTGATATTGGAGAATGAATCAAATAACATGAGAGAAACCAAGAAAATACACCAAGTCAATGTCTTTTCTTATAAATTTCAGTAGCATGTCTTTACAACAACTCAATTCTCACTTTTGCAAATGAGAGGAGTGGCCTATTTATAGTTTTCAAAAAGTTAAATGAATGGCCAAGATTCATTCTCATTATGTGGCCAAGATTCATTACAAAATAGGGTTTCACCTACCCCCAAATAGATCTTAATTAAAAAAATTACGTTTTTGTCTCTTCCCTATTTCGTCTTCTTGTGGATGACACTATAGCTCTTTCATCCTATAGCTAATTGCTGTTTTCTTTGCTATAGCTACTCTTCAGGAAGATCTTTATCTTTGGCTGGGCTATCCTCTTGCTCTTCAGAAGCTGCATTCTCTATGTACTTGAGGGTGATGGCCTGGAGCTTGTCGATTTTAAGGATTTCACATCGTAATGCTTGGTAGCTCCACTCCTTCGTGTTCTCTTCCAGCCTTTTCCAATCTTCATCATACTTCGAGCCTTGGTCTCTGAATAGCTCTGATCGGTCGAAGGTGCGGGCAACAAAACTCAGGAACGTCGTTGTGATTTCTCTAGCTGTCCCATCCTTCATCTTCTCTTAGAAGTATGGCTTGATCTTTTTTGGATCCATTTGTACCATGGGCATATCATAGCCTGTCATCATCGTAAGGTATTGGGCGCATTCCGCCCAGATTTCTTTGATCCACTCAATATTTGGATCCACTTTGTTAAGGATTTTCTCCAACCTCTCCTTCCGGTTGTCGATGTCTCTGCGCCACACATCAACCAGCCAATGATCTTCCTTTTTCAGCTCTAGCTTCTCCTCTCACGTGTTCTCAGACATCTAAAGGATGGCTTCAATTCTTGGGAGGGTGGAGTCATATGTTGCAGGGAAATTGGTGTAGAGTCTCTTTCTTCTCTCCAGGGACTGGATCAGGTCCAAGAACTTGTTGGCTATCCGTACAGCCCTGCCGATTCCCATGTTTCTGATGTATGTGACTTGTTAGAACCAATCCTCGGTGGTTTTCTCCAAGTTCTACATTCTCTCCATCTTGTCAATCATTTCTTTGGAGAGCAACTACGGTACGACTATGGAGGTGGTGGGCAGGTCATCCACTGAGGACTATTGTTGTATGTAGTCGGTTAGGGCAGCAACCTACGCTTTAAGCTCATCCTTGGAGACCTTGTCCTGCTTTATCAGGTGCACCACCATGGCCACCGACTCCTTCAGGTGCTCGACCTTTTTCTCTCTAGTTGCTGTCCTCAAGTCAATGGTGGAGATATTATAGCTCACCCCTATTTGGCCAACTGTAGGCATTGCAATTTGTGCCGCTCGGGAACCAGAAGTGTCCATTGTTATCTTGGATCGAACCTTGGGCTTCTTCTCCTTCTTTGTCATGATCAGGGATCGAGCCAAGATGGCCTCCAATCTCGCCCTTGGGTCCTTCAACACTGGGGTAGTCTTCTCAAGTTGCTTCTCTAAGTAATCGGGCATAGTAGACTTATCCTTGGGTGCATCATGGCTGCCCCCACCCTTCTTAGTCAGAGGCAAGACTTCTGCCTCCTTTTCCTTATGGGGTTCTTCTTCCTCTGGGGCAGCATTCTCCTCCTCCTCGTCAGAGTCACGAATGAATACTAGGCATTTAATGGGCAGATTGGTGGACGGCTACCGGGTGGGACTTTCTTCTTTTGCTGCCTCTTCTTCTTTCCTCTCTTCAGTAGCCTTGGCCTCGGGGCTCTTGTCAATATGGGTCTCACCCTCAGATAGATCCTTTTGTGGCTGCTCCTCTGGCAGCTGCCCTTCTTCACCGTGTGGTGACTCTTCTATTTCCTCCCCAATGTTCTTTAGTTGTTGTGCCATCTCCTTCTCAAGGTCCTCATCGAAAGTCTGGATGATTTTCTTGGCACCCGAGCCACCCTCCTCATCTCCACTCTCAGAAGAGCCTGTCTCTTCTCCCTCATAGACCACCCTATCGATGGTTCAGTGGTCGTACTCGGGGTGTTCGTGATACTCATTGGCCTCCTCCTCTATAGACTTTGAGGCTTCCTACTCTCGCTCCTCACCCTCTTTTGAAATAAGCATTGTGGCTTCCATAGCCAGCGGCCCTATTGGCGATTGTGAAGGTTGGGCTGTTGCAAGGACCTAGGCGAGGGCTGCTTGGAGAGTTGGATCCATTAGGATCTAGGAGAGCTCAGGGGGAAGATTTTGCATATGTCTCGTAAGGACCTTGGACATAGTGGGAAGGGGAATAGGTGATGTTATTGTTTCTAGAGGGAGTGATGCAATTGGAGACATGTTAGTAGAGGAAGGAGGAGTGGTCACGCTAGAAGAGGAATCAATGATGACTACTGACCCAGCCAGGGGCGAAGGGGCAAGATGGACAGACATGTCCATTGTCGATGGAGAAGCGGCAACCGCAGTCAGGGAGGTGGGCGGTGCAATAGGAGCAGGAAGAGCCAAAGGAGGTCGGGGTTCTTCCGCACTCACCGCTTGCTTAAGCCTTTTGGGAGACGAGCCTCCCATTTCTTTCTTTGCTTGTTCCTTGGGATTTAGAGATTGTGCTGTCTCTGTTCCTTTCCTCTTCTGGGACCTAGTGACGGGAGGAGACTTGGAGGTCCCGCCAGTTGACGTGGTGGCGGCAACATCCTCCAAGGCACTCGGCTCGCTCTTGAGCCCTTCATATGTCAGGACTACTCCTTGTTGCTTTAGGTGCACCACCTACCCATCGATCCACTCCTTAGTACGAGTTATGATTGGCTAGGTGATGGTATCTATGTCATCGACCTCTTGTTCATCCCAGTCGATCGACGGTATTGGTAGGTTAGCAATTACAGGGTACTTCAGATGCATAATGGTGGACTCGTCTTCCTTGACTTGGTCTAGTATCGAGAACGGTTGCACTCTTCTCAGAAATAGCACGGTCATGCGCATATAGTGCCTCACGCGCACCTCCTTGTCATCCTTGCAGATAGTCCAGAAATATTTAATGTGGTATTGGTGGGCATATGCTAGGCCCAGTGCCTTCCTTACATGGCCATGTGGATCCATCCGTGGGCAGGCAGTGTACTAGTCAAAATTGTAATCTTTGAGCTCCTTCTTAGAATTACTGGCACATTCAGAATTCTGTAATCGGTACAGGCCCTGGCTGAGGGTCATAGGGTAGGAGATCCTTGCTACGTGTTTATTACTGAAGATCGTTTGGATGTGTTGGAGCTGTCAAGAAAGCTCTAGGAGGATGATCCTATCATTTGGGTACTGTGGCAATCTATTTGGCCATTCCATGAAACTTTGGGCCCGGATGTAGGTAAACTTTGGGAACTGGATGAACAGAAAAACATACTCTTTTAAGAGCACCCTAGCGCTGTGGGAGACTCTCCTCTCGAAATCTCCAGCGATCAATCTGATGATGTGGCCAATGAAGGCGTCATTGACCCTGTAGTACTCTTTTTTGAAATTTTGGTATTAGAGTTGCGGATATTTGTCAAACGGCTTGAGCCCTCACTTATGCCACTAATCAGTTGCCACAAACAACCCACTGTATTTCCTTTGATCTGCCAGGGAGTAGACGAGGTAGGAGGTCATATAGAACTTAGAACTCTTCTTCACGTTGACAAACTGCTCATGGAAGCAGTTGCTAATGATGCTTCCCCAGTCGAATGAGACCTTGGTTGTAATGTCCTCATTCCCCCACAGGATCTGTTCAATGTAATATGCCATCCACTCCTGGAAGTAGGCGACCGTTGGAAGACCCATGACCCTGCTCAAGATGCTCACCAAGTCATGCTAGTCCTCATGGAAATCAGTACAGAAGAGTTCCTAGGGAACCTTCGTAGTGTTGCCCTATTTTTCCTTAAGCCAATGGAGGTTGATTGACTTTTTGCACCCTGATGGATTAGCATCCCACGCTGCTTGGCATTCTTCCAACATGGGGACCTCCATCTGTTGGAACGTGGGAATATGGAATGTCTTTGTGATTCCATCTACCGACATGTCTGCGAGGATGTTCCCCTCCTTATCCACAATCATTTTGGTGTCTGTTTGATAGGCTTCTCGGCAAGCCATCACTAGTTTGGGTGCCACAAGAGAGGGAGGGAAACCAGCGGCCTTGGCTATTCCACTCTACCATATTAATCTGGCGTTCTTTGTTGTTGGGTTGACCTTGACCCTCTAAGTGAATTCATCTATATCAACCTGGCCGATGTTGGTATCTGAAATCTCCTTCCAGTCGGTTGAGACCTTTGAGTGGAGCGGCTCGCCTTGGAACTGATACTTCATTTGGTCTTTGTCTTCCTTTCCCCGAGGGGTCCTTCCTGACTTTTTGCCATTGTTCTTTTTGGCGGAGGCCCCTGAAGTTCCTGCAGCTGATTCCATATATTCTGCAAGCAAGGGAAAAGTCAACATAATAAAATATCAAAAGCATTCATGTTAGTCTATATTTTGAAAATAACATCTAAATAATCAACCAAGTATATCATAAATTTTATTTCTAGACATTATTGATCTTCGTTTCAGGGCATTTGGACAACCCAGGCCCAGAGGGCCGGACTTCCCTAGCAAGAATGTTGTTTGGAAGGGAAAACACAGCCGAAAGCTCTTAAAGGCCCTTCCTGGCCGAATTTTCATGTTTTAGGAGGCCCATGATGGAGAAGAGCAAAATTTGGGACGTGGGTCAAAGTTGGATTCTAATTTCAAAATCGTTTGGATGGATCTAAGGGTCGTTAGAGGTTTCAAGCCAGGAAGCCATCGAGAGATGGCCGTTGGAGAAGGCGGACAACGGGCAGAAAATCAAAGGTGGAAGTCCGAGGGTCAGAGTCCAGGGGGCCAAAGGACGACCAGCATAAAATCAACTTTCTTCGAAGGTCCAGGCCGGCGACATCGGGAAGGCAAGTGGATCTCGCCGTTTGAAACGACAATCCTCACACGGAAGTTCGACAAGGGAAGTCTAGAGGTGAGAAGCTGGCATTATGAGTTTGCCCTTCAAATTTAGCGGCATGTGGAGCGGCGGGGCCCGGTGGCCGAGCGCTGGTCGGTACCTTCTGCCAGCTGCGGCACACGAGAGGTGAACTTCTGAGGGCGGAAGTCTGGACACCAGCGCCTGGAGGCCGAGGTGCCGGAGGGCAAACGGCGGGGCAGGAGCTTCAATGGCAAGAGAGCACCGGACTTCCGAAGAGGAGCCGGGGCTCGGGAAGTAGATGGCCGAGGTGAAAACTCCAACGGGAGGAAATCGATGGACTCCCCAGGCTGGAAGTCCGGGAGGCGGGTTCGAGGGTCGGGTGGCAGATGGGACTTCACCGAAGAGGTCTCGCCATGGGAAACGACGGAAAATCAGCCACAGAGGCCAGACATCTGGGGCCTGAAGGCATCAACGACGCCACATTATCGCACTGCCAAAGGTTTAACAGCGAGAGCCAGGGCGGAGCCCGGATCGCGGGAAGTTGGGGAATGAACTCTGCTGAGGAAAGCAAATCACCCGCGGAACCTCCGAGATGGAGCTCCGGGGCCCGGAGTCCGAGCGCATGAAAGGAGGAATGCTTGGTTTCAATTTTCACGGTAATGCGTGCACCAGGACCCAGATGCCGGGAGGCAACGTGAGGTTTTGCGATTTAAGCATGGAAAAATGGGGACGGAACCCCGGATGGGGAAGTTCGAAGGATCGGACCCAAAGGGATGACTCACAGTCTGCAGGTGATCAAAGCTTAAAATTGGACGGCGAAGGCGAATCGCGGGACCAGGGTGCCCGATCGCCCTGCGCGAAGAATAGTCGCGCTGAAGAAAAGTCCTGAGTCGGCGGCGAGGGAATTTCTGATAGGTTTGTCATTTTTTTAACATATGGGTTATGAGCGCAATTTAGTGTTCTTTGATTTCATGCCACCCTAACTAATTGTTCATCCATTTAGATCTTTCAAAATCATGAAAAACACACACAGGAGGGCAAACGTGCCACCTACGTCAAACACGCTAAATGGCGAGAAGATGTGGGATCCACACACAGTTGATGGGTTGATGCCAAGGGCAATGATCACGACGCTTTGTCGAAGGCAGTGGGCTCCAGATGATGGCTTGTGCAATTTGCTCCAATCTTGATTATGAAAATGACTTCGGTAGATTGGGAATTTTATACCCCAACCGCCATGAATGACTGCAATTAATAAACGTACGGCCACAAAAAAGTTGGTGAAATTCAAAATTAGGTCAGCGGCAGCGGCAGGACAGCCAGGGCCCGGCAGCTGGGAAGACGCGAGGGATCCACCATTTGGTGATTTTCATCGTTTAAATGACGACGGCAGGTATTGGCTTGGGGCCCGAAGTTCGGGGATCCGCCATCGACGACGGCGGGACCGCCACGAAATTCCAAGGAGTTGGGCCCAGAATGGTCGACGGTAGGCAGTTAAAAAAAAATAAACCACGGCGGAGAAAACCCAGGCGGGGCCCGAGGAGCAGGAGGCCACCAGAGGCTCGTCGTCGTGGACGGCGAGCCTAGGACGAAAGTACGGAAGCGAACTTCTGGGGCCCGGGGCCCAAAGGGGCAGGTGCCACCCCAAAAATTTACGATGTGTTTCAAACAGAGGGCGGCAGTGCGGGCCCCAAGGAGCAGAAAGACACCCAGAGAACATTGCAAAGGATGACATTTACAAAGGGGAAGCCCAAAAAGGGAACCCCAGAGGCCTGGGCCCGGGGGGTCCGAAGCTGTTTCAGGGCCAAAATGCCAGAGGGACTCCCTAAGGCCCCGGAAGGTAGCAAAAACCAAAAGCGGAGGCATGATTGATTTATGATGGAACTTTGGAGTAACATCGACCATGTGAAACATCAAAAAAAGAGGGGCACGTGAAATGAGGTGGCCCTAAAAGGACCTGACGAGGCGAAAGAAAAGAGGGTCCCCATTTTGAACGGGGCGTGTGTGCTAAGGGCACAACAAATGGCGACTCCACTAGAGAACGCTCCGGAGTGTTCTAGGGATAAATATTCATTCAGGACCCAGAATCTCTGGTTTCACAGACTAGGAGTGGCTTCCAGAGATGAATCTGGGAGGATGAGATCCTTAATCAGATCAGCTTATCATACATCTCAGAAGTGTGTGTGTAGTGAGTTCATTCCTTTCTTTGGGATAGTGATTAGGGTTACCAATTCAACCGAGTGAGCGACATAAATTGCCTAACACCAAAACTAACGTGGACATTGCCCCGCTGCCAGTCAGGTGTCTATAGCCCCGATGGGGTTGTCGCTACAATCTCATGGGTATTGCTCTACTACCGGCTGGGCATCCATAGCCCCGGTAGAGTTACTTGAACACCCATACGGTCATTTATTTCCCCTTTTTTAGAGTTCCTTTTTTTTTGCTTTGGTATTTCACTTCTCTTTTACTATTTAGTTCAACCGGGTAAGCATTGAAGCCTACAATGGGTTTGAGACTGCAGTGGTCACTGGAGCAGACTTAAAATTTTTCACTCACTAGGGTGTCATAACAACCATAGTATGGTCCTTTAAAAATTATTATTATGTAATTTGTGCGAGATCTGAGATGTGGGTAAGAAAATCTAGCTAAGGGTCAAGTTTTGAGTAGAGTTCAATCAAAGAAATCATTCGTGGCTAGCTCTCAAAGACCGATAATCTAGAGTGAATGTTTAGCCAGAGAACACAAAGAATGGACAACAAAGTGAACCACTTGTCAAGCAAGCAGACCACCGCAAAGGAGCGGGGAACATCTTTCGAAACAAAACTACTAGGAGGGAGAAAACAAAAAGTGACGCAACAAAACACAGATAAGCAAGAAAACAACTACTCTAACCTATGTACAAGTATTTACAATGAAGAGCTCGAAGGAGCTCAAGCCTAGAAGTAATGCTTCAGGTGCTGCCCGTTGACTGGCAACGGGACGTTCTCACTAGTTAAGGTCTTTAGGCGGAAGGCATTATCTCCCAAGATTTTGGCTATTTGAAAGGGGCCAAGCCAAAGCTTGTCAAATTTGTTGTGTCCCTCTTTCTTTTCATGGGCCTTGTCCTAAGACAAGACCAAATCTGCAATTCTAAAGGCCTTGGTCTTGGCTCGGCGGTCGAACCATCTTTTAACTACGCCTAATGTTTGGTGAAATTTTCTATTGCACTGTTTTGTACTTCCTCTAAATGTAAGAGTTTAGCTAACCAAGCTTCCCTACAATCTCATCCCTCATAAAAATTATTGATGAACTGGAGAGTAGGAATCTTCAGGTGGATGGGGGATATAGATTCTAGGCCATAGACAAGGTGGAATGGGGAATCCCCAAGGGCAGCCTTGTGGCGAGTGCAGTCGGCCCAAAGGGCGAAACAGAGCTGGGTATGCCAATCCTTGGGATTCCTATCTAAAAAATTCTTGATCACAGTAATCAGATTTTTATTCGTGGACTCGGCAAGGCCATTGCCCTGAGGGTAGTAATTAGATGAGAATTTAAGGGCTATTCCATAGTCAAACGCCCAACTAGCAAATCTTAATGAAGCAAATGCAGGTCCATTATCACATACCAAAGCATATAGACAACCAAAGCGATTTAAAATGAAACTTTCTAGGAAATTAGTAACTACTTAAGTTATGCATTGCTTACATACTATTGCTTCCATCCATCTAGTACAATAACCAGTAGCAGTAAGAATGTACCTATGTCCCGCAGATGATGGAGGGCTTACTAGACCGAGGAAGTTGAGACCCCATTGCGCAAAAGGTCTTACCTCCAGCACAGGCTGTAGTGGGACAACAACATTCCTCTCCCTGGTGGCAGCGGTTTGGCATGTGTGACATGAACGAACATGGCAATGGGCATCCTTGAAGACCATTGGCCAATAATACCCCGCCCTTAATATTTGATGTGCTGTAGAAGAACCCGAACCATGGCCCGTGCCAAATTTATTGTGAAACTCCTTCAAGACGCGTTCTGCTTCTTCCTTGCCAAGGCATCTCAAATAAATACCTTCATAATTCTTCTTGTAGAGAATGGAACCCTGCAACATGTAACCATTACTTTTCAATCTCAGGGCCCACTTTTGAACTCTTTGCAGGTGTGGTGGACACTTATGGTTTAATAGATAGTAGACGACATTCTGGTACCACTCTCCCGGGGAGACATCCTCAAGTTGGTACTGCTACACCGTGAGTTCAGGTCCAACTTCTATTGCTGTTTCAACAATTGTGTGGGTGAGTGCCTGCCCTCGTACTAGTTTCATCAGTTGGATCTCCATATCATACTCTTGGAGCAGGGTGACCCATTTAGCTCTTCGTTCGCCCAATTCATTTTGTATGAGTAGTTTCTTAAATGTTGGGTCAGGGACAATGGTGAACACCTTGTTGCATAGAATGTAGTGTCTAAATTTTTTCACCCCTCTGACGAGAGCGTACGCCTACTTTTCAATGTTGTGGTAATGCAATTCAACATCTTTGAGGGGGGCACTCATGAAGGTGATCGAATGCTCATTTCCTTCATCATCCTTCTGGGTCAACATGCTAGCACAAGAATGCTCTAAAGAAAATGAGTAGATGTAGAATGGCTTCAGATAGTCTGGGCTAACTAACACAAGCACCTCAGTGATAGCCCGTTTGATTTCTTCAAAGGATTGTTTGGCATCTGGTGTCCATTCAACTTTGGCGTTCTGTTTGAGCATGGCATTGAGGGGTTTAACAATCTCCGTGAAACTCGTGATGAATTTCTTAATGAAATTGATCTTTCCAAAGGACTTTAATTCCTTCTTACTGCCTAGGGGCTAAATTTTGAGTAAGGACTCGATGCGCTTAGGATCAATGGAGATTCCTTGCTCCGAAATGATGTGCCCGAGCAACCTGCCTTCGGTCACTCTGAAAATGCACTTCTTGGGATTGAGAGAAACTCTGAACTCTTTGCATCTCTAAAATACTTTGCATAAGTCAGAGATGTGATCGCCACGCTTCTTAGAAAATATGGTCAAATCATCCATATAGATGATTATGCACTTGCCAATTAGGTCTTTGAAGGCAATATCCATGGTGCATTAGAATGTGGATCTGATCCAAGTCGAATATGCATTTCAGCTGAACCATACCTCTGGGGCTTGTATTAGTTTTGAGGTTGATAACCCCCTCTATGTCCAATTCAGCCTCCTGTAGATTAGTTTCATTAATTATTTTAGCTATGAAGACATTAGAACTTGTGATGAATTGAAGGATATTCCTGTCATCATTGAAGACTTGTAGGTGGGTAACATTATCTAGGACCGATGGTGTGGACGTTAGCTCAATAATAAATTTTTTGAGCCCAAATAAAGAGAGGGGTTGTAGAGTGCTAGCTACTTGAGCCAAGGCATCAGCTATGTGATTTTGAGTATGAGGGATCAATTGTATATTGAATGCATCTAAGCCCTCTAAGAGATCCTAGACCCTATGCCTATAGTTGGTGAGTCACCGATCATGACAGGAATACAACTTCTTGACTTGTTTAACTATGAGTGCAGAATCCCTAAAAACTTGCAGCACTTTTACATTTTTCTTCAAGGCCATAAGAAGACCAAGGACTAAGGCCTCATATTCCGCCACGTTATTGGTGCATTAAAACTGCAATCGGTGGGCAGCAAGAAATGTTTTACCTGCTGGGCTGATGAGTTTGAATCCATCTCCAACTCCTTGCCTAGACTTGGATCCATCAAATCGGAGCGTCCAACATGCAGATGGTTCCTTATCTTCATATCCAATTGAGCTTCTGTTCCCTCTCAGTTGGATGGCTGGCTGAGTGGTCCTAGGCGAGTTTTCAGGTTTGAGGCAATGATCAATAGGCGGTTCTATTGGTATCTCCTTTGGCATTTTTGTCTGGGGGGTAGCTAATTTTCTAACATTCACCACTACTGCTTAACACAAGCAACAATCAAACTCAGAGTGAGTAGCATTGTGAACCCTACACCAGTTCAATAATAAGAGATATTGGAAATTCATTCGAGCTCCTAGGCTGAGCTGATCCCTTGCGCATTTTTCCATGAACCCCTGAAATCCATCGAGCAATTCCCATTCGTCCTCCTTATCTGGCTCATCATTAGTTTCCACCAATGTTTCTGTGTCTGGGGATATTTGTGTAGAATTGGTTGAAGGACTACACAACACCAATAACACTTCATCTGCATGTTCTACCTGAAGTTCGACCTCATTTTGGTAGGCAAAAGGGTGATAATTCCCTAAATTGGTCTCGACAAACAACACCTCACTGAGATTATTGTATTCTGTGATCATGTACTTCATACGGGGTTCACGGTCAACACGGATCTGATTTGGCACCCCCTTCCATGGCAACCACATGTGAGAAAGGTCTGTGGTGGTGTACCCATTCAAAGCCTTGGTGAATTCCCTTCCCAGAATGATTCCATATGCATCAGAAATATTAGCCACTTGAATATCAATGACCTGTTGTATCCGTGGGTCTACGGTAACTGCATCGGGATACAGTTTATTTCACCCACGATGTTGATCTTTGTTTTGTCCAACTGGGTCACCTTTCTCTTTGAAGGCGTGGGAGTGATGTCAAGAGCTTTGCAGATAGCCAAAGGCATGACATTGGCAAACGCTCCTGAATCGAGTAGCCAGTTATGCAAGTTCTTCCCAAAGATCCTAATGGTGGTCAAGAAAGGGGGAGTTTTCAGTCTTCCATGGAGGATGCCCATAGGCGTGTCCATATGAGCTATTTGACCTTTGTTCCTTTCATTATCCATATCCTTGGTCTTCTTAAACAACTAGTCCTTGGAAAGCTACCTATTAGCCTTTTCTGGCTCCTTTTTAGTTCTCCTATATGTTGACTGATTTACGAGAACATCGTTCCTTCTTCTGGTATTGTCTTGTATCTCCAGTTCTTTTCTAGGCTCTTCAAAGTTTACTCTCTTAGCTGGGGTTTCTTGTGTCGTATTAGAGCATGAAGTCCCATTAAGGACCCTAAAGAAGGCATGCCTCACGATAGGAACTTTGAGTAATTCAAAGGCAGATAAGCTAATTTTTACCTTCTTGAACTCTTCTGCCATATATTCACCCATTTGTTCAATTTTTGTGTTAAAATCCTGGCCTATAGCAAAACTAGGGGTTTGGACCTTTGTTTGACTAGACAGATTTTGAGGTTGGTCTTGAGGCTGATTTTACGACTGGTTTTGAGACTGGTTCTTATTAAGGTATTGGGCAGGTATATGAGGATGCCCAAGGTTGTTACTGGCATTTGGATCAGGCGGGGTGGTAAAATTATTTGGTGGGGTAGAAGTTATAAAAGGTCCGCCTACTTGTCTATTCCTAAGGAAGTAAGGACTCGACCGTTGATGGAACATGTGGACCTCATCTACAAATGGTTCTTCTTCATCTACCGGACTATTATCTACTAAATCAAAGAGCTGAGCCAAGGTTTGTTCATTACTTACCTCTTGTGCTTTTTTATCCTCAATAAGAGTAGGCTCAACTTTGGGCTCATTGCGGTCACCCCGCAGAAATGGCGCTTGATTAACCACGAGGCAGGAGGAATCGTAGGGCTCTAATGGGACAATGTCCCTGCAGCTGGCATTGTCGACCGCATTTTGTACTTCCACCTAAAAAATCTCAGCAGCTGTCTAATACTCGGGACAATCTAGCTCAGAATGTCTACTAGTTTTGTGAAGTCAACACCATCTAGACAAGGCTTCTTCAGCTAGATATACACTACTAGATGTCTTGTCATTACTTGTCGCTTGATCAAAAGGTGTGGGGACTCCACCATTATTGGGCCTGGTGTTTCATGTGCGATTTTGCCTATGAAAAGGTCTTCTCTCTACATTTTGATTGACATTTTGCCCCCTCTCATAATTCTGCCCAGAGGAAGTGCCTACTTCACGATTATCCCTGCCGTCCCTATTGTCTCAGCTGTCTCGATTAAGGCTAGCCTGAAAATTACGCTGGGAGGCTTGCAACTGGTTATTCAGGTTTTTCAGGTGCATCATCTCTGTGGACATTTTCTTGATCATCTCAGCCAGCTCCTCTAGCTTATCTTTCTCAGTTGCGCCTCCAGATGACGGGGCCAGATTTTGGAGAAAAGCGGGCGGGGCTGCCAGCTGATTTGATAGGCTGGAGGAAAGTCCGGTCCTGACAGGTACAATGGTGCCTGAAGTTGTTGGGAATACGCCTGCTATTGCGGAGCAATTTGGGAATAGTTGTACTATTGCTGGAGCTGCAAATAGGAAGACACGGGAGGTGCATAATTCAATGGCTACCCCAGATGCAACACCATAGGCAATTGGGGTACCTGGTTCATAAGAGGGGTTTGATGAGAAAATACCTGATTAAGCCCTTGAATCTGCATCGAGTGGGCGACAGGCCCTAAAGAGGGCAGCGGGCCGGAGATATTTTTCCCCAAGTCCGCACTAGCAATAATGGCTTCTGCATAGGCGGCCAGTAGGGTAGCGGGCAGTGGGCATATCCTTCTCACCAAGGCCGACGTGAGGTTGTCTAGTGCTACATAGTAGATCGAGAGAGCTACCGCATCATTATGGAGGTACGGATCTTGAAGCCTCATGTGAGCCTGATAGAAGCGGTCATTGAAGGAATCAATAGGTTCGTTGACCTCCCTTCTGACGGACATGAACTGTTGGTAAAGCTCTGAAGGGTTGATGAGGATCTTATATTTCTGCATAAAGACATTCTTCATCAAGTTCCATGAGGTGATGGACCCCTTCGGCAGGTTAATGTACCAATAGAAGGCTTCTTCCTCTAATGAATGCAGAAAAAGATGGCAAGCAACATCTTCATGGTTGAATTGCATTTCGGTGATCACTATCTCAAATATTTTGATATGCTCCTCAACTGTTCTTTGTATGTTGCATGGATGAAACTTCGAACAAAAGCCCTCCAGATTCTTGTGCATATCATTGTAGATTGCAAAGTGTCTCGGCGAAGGGTTATGTACTAACCAAGCCATGGAGGGTGGTAGAGGTGGTACTTGCTATTGGAAAATGGGAACTTGAGGCTGTATTTGCAATACAACAGTAATATGGGGTTGCCCTTGAGCTATGGCTGCCTTGACTGTGCCTTGGGCTAGAAGGGCTGAGAGAGGCAATCCCCTGGCTACCGGAGATATGAGGTGCAAATGCAGTTTGGGATGGTTGGGTGGAAGATGATGGCCAGCCAAATGAAGGTGGGTGAAATGGGGGTGGATGGAATGGAGGAAGAGGAAGAGGCGGCGCTACTTCCTTGTGCTCGCTTTGCCCTCATGGGAGGCTGCAATTCTTCAAATTCTCTCTTGTTTGGTGTTGACCGTAGAACTCTCTAAAACCTTTCTGGGGAGAATGATCCGATTCGATCCAACTTCACTTTATCCCTTAACTTAGTATCTTCACCGTGACCCTCCTTCTAGTGCCAGTTCTGTTAATGGTGTTTTTATGCACTTCTCAACACAAGCAGTGCATAGACGCACTCCCTCTCTTAAAAGACAATCTTCCACAATCGAATTACAGAACACTATCCCAAGGTCTCTTGGATGTCAGGTCATGATAATGCTTAGATACCTCAGTAGTTTGATGTGATTTGCTGGAATTTCAAGGCAGTCTTACAGAAAATACAAAGTGTGGATACAAAGCATGAAGTTGGATCTTAAAATGGAGTTCTTAGGATAAAGGCTATTATGTGTTGGCTGTAGGTTCAAACAGCAATCTCATACTCCATCTAGTTATTGGATTTGGCTTTACAATATGCAATGAACCTTAGCATAGGTCAGTTACTAAAAAAAAGGGTGAAGGAGAGGAAATTTTTTTAAGTCTGAACCTTGCTATGAATAGTGACAATGGAGTTCCTGCAATGGACAATTCCTTAAAACAATATCCCACTTAACCAGGGATTTCATAGTATCATGGAAATTGTGCTATCTTCTAAGGGCTGCAGATATTTCATCCTTCATCCACCACATACATGCATGAATCAAAGATAAATGTTTGGAGCAGCTTTAAAATCTAGTCTAGGCTAACTTTGCACAGTTATTTACCTTCAGCAAACAACAAAAAGTATGGACTAGGGGATCATCAACAAAGCAAAAATTTTCACAATCACCCAACAGCATTCCTATGATTTATCCAAAGAAAGTAAACAGCTAACTAAATAGCAATAAGATCTAAGCTAAACATCTGATATTGGAGAATGAATCAAATAACATGAGAGAAACCAAGAAAATACACCAAGTCAATATCTTTTCTTATAAATTTCAGCAGCATGTCTTTACAACAACTCAACTCTCACTTTTGCAAATGAGAGGAGTGGCCTATTTATAGTTTTTAAAAAGTTAAATGAATGGCCAAGATTCATTCTCATTATGTGGCCAAGATTCATTACAAAATAGGGTTTCACCTATCCCCAAATAGATCTCAATTAAAAAAATTATATTTTTGTCTTTTCCCTGTTTCGTCTTCTTGTGGATGACACTATAGCTCTTTCGTCCTATAGCTGATTGCTATTTTCTTTGCTGTAACTACTCTTCAGGAAGATCTTTATCTTTGGCTGGGCTATCCTCTTGCTCCTCGGAAGCTGCATGCTCTATGTACTTGAGGATGACGGCATGGAGCTTGTCAATTTCAAGGATTTCACATCGTAATGCCTGGTAGCTCCACTCCTTCGTGTTCTCTTCCAGCCTCTTCCAATCTTCATCATACTTCAAGCCTTGGTCTCTAAATAGCTCTTATTGATCGAAGGCGTGAGCAGCAAAACTCA
Source organism: Sequoia sempervirens (assembly GCA_007258455.2). Lineage (NCBI taxonomy): Eukaryota > Viridiplantae > Streptophyta > Pinopsida > Cupressales > Cupressaceae > Sequoia > Sequoia sempervirens. The sequence goes on along the minus strand of VDFB02047397.1, from coordinate 13,502,094 downwards.
GGAACTCCATTGTGATTTCTTCGGCTGTTTCGTCCTTCATTGTCTCCTAGAAGTATGGCTTGATCTTTTCTGGATCCATTTGTACCATGGGCATATCATAGCCTGTCATCAACTTAAGGTATTGGGCGCATTCTACCTAGATTTCTTTGATCCACTCAATATCTGGATCCACCTTGTTAAGGATTTGCTCCAACCTCTCCTTCCGGTTGTCGAGGTCTCTACGCCACACATCCACCAGCCAATGATATTCTTTTTTTAGCTCTAGCTTCTCCTCCCACTTGTTCTCAGGCATCTAAAGGATGGCTTCAATTCTCGGGAGGGTGGAGTCGTATGTTGTAGGGAAATTGGTGCAAAGTCTCTTTGTGCTCTCCAGGGACTGGATCAGGTCCAAAGAACTTGTTGGCTGTCCGTACAGCCCTATTGATTCCCATATTTCTGACGTATGTGACTTGTCGAAACCAATCCTCGGTGGTTTTCTCCAAGTTCTACATTCTCTCCATCTTGTCAATCTATTCTTTGGAGAGCAACTGCGGTGCAACTGTGAAGGTGGTGGGTAGGTCATCCACTGAGGACCATTGTTGTATATAGTCAGTTAGGGCAGCAACCTGCGCTTTAAGCTCATCCTTGGAGACCTTGTCCTACTTTATCAGGTGCACCACCGTGGCCACTGACTCCTCCAGGTGCTCGACCTTTTGCTCTCTAGTTGCTGTCCCCAAGTCAATGGTGGAGATATTATAGCTCACCCCTGTTTCGCCAACTGGCCAAACTGTAGGCGTTGTAATTTATGCCGCTCGGGAACCAGAAGCGTCCATTGTTATCTTGGATCAAACCTTGGGCTTCTTCTCCTTCTTTGTCATGATAAGGGATCGAGCCAAGATGGCCTCCAATCTCGCCCTTGGGTCCTTCAGCACTGGGGTTGTCTTCTCAAGTTGCTTCTCCAACCAATCGGGCATAGCAAACTTATCCTTAGGTGCATCATGGCTGCCTCCACCATTCTTAGTTAGAGGAAAGACTTCTGCCTCCTTTTCCTTATGCGGTTCTTTCTCTGGGGAAACATCCTCCTCCTCCTCGTCGTAGTCACGAATGAATACGAGGCATTGAATGGGCAGCTTGGTGGACGACTGCCGGGTGGGACTTTCTTCTTTCGCTGCCTCTTCTTCTTTCCTCTCTTCAGTAGCCTTAGCCTCAAATAGATCCTTTTGTGGCTACTCCTTTGGTGGCTGCCCTTCTTCACTGTGTGGTGACTCTTCTGTTTTCTCCCCAATGTTCTTTAGCTGTTCTGCCATCTCCTCGTCAAGGTCCTCATCGAAAGTCTAGATGATTTCCTTGGCACCCGAGCCACCCTCCTCATCTCCACTCTCAGAAGAGCTTGTCTCTTCTCCCTCATAGACCACCCTGTCGATGGTTTAGTGCTCGTACTCGGGGTATTCGTGATACTCATCGGCATCCTCCTCTATAGACCTCGAGGCTTCCTGCTCTCGCTCCTTCAACTCTTTTGAGATAAGCATTGTGGCTTCCATAACTGGCGGCCCTATTGGCGATTGTGAAGGTTGAGCTGTTGTAAGGACCTGGGCAAGGGCTGCCTAGAGAGTTGGATCCATTAGGATCTGGGAGAGCTTAGGGGGAGATTTTGCATATGTCTCGTAAGGACCTCAGGCATAGTGGCAAAGGGAATAGGTGATGTTATTGTTGTCAGAGGGAGTGATGTAATTGGAGACATGGTAGCAGAGGAAGGAGGAGTGGTCACGCCAGAAGAGGAATCAATGACGACTACTAACCCGGCCGGGGGCGAAGGGGCAAGATGGATAGAAATGTCCACTGCCGGTGGAGAAGCGGTGACCACAGTGAGGGAGGTGGGCGGTGCAACAGGAGGAGCAGGAAGAGCCAAAGGAGGTCGGGGTTCTTCCGCACTCACCGCTTGCTTAAGCCGTTTCAGAGATGAGCATCCCATTTCTTTCTTTGCTTGTTCCTTGGGATCTGGAGACTGTGTTGTCTCTGTTCCTTTCCTCTTCTAGGACCTAGTGATGGGAGGAGACTTGGAGGTCCCGCCAGTTGATGTAGTGGCGGCAACGTCCTCCAAAGAACTTGGCTCGCTCTTGAGCCCTTCATATGTCATGACTACTCCTTGTTGCTTTAGGTGCACCACTGGCCCATCGATCCACTCCTTAGTACGAGTTATGATTGGTTGGGTGATGGTATCTAGGTCATCGACCTCTTGTTCGTCCCAGTCGATTGACAGTATTGGTAGGTTAGCAACTGTAGGGTACCTTGGGTGCATAATGGTGGGCTCGTCTTCCTCGACTTGGTCTGGTACTGGGAACGGTTGCACTCTTTTCGGGAATAGCACGGTCATGCGCATATAGTGCCTCATGCGCACCTCCTTGTCATCCTTGCAGTCAGCCCAGAAATCTTCAATGTGGTATTGGTGGGCATATGCCGGCCCCAGTGCCTTCCTTACATGGCCATGTGGATCCATCCGCAGGTGGGCAGTGTACTAGTCAAAATTGTAATCCTTGAGCTCCTTCTCAGAATTACTGGCACATTGAGAAGTCTGTAATCGGTATAGGCCCTGGCCGAGGGTCATAGGGTAGGAGATCCTTGCTACATGTTTATTGCTGAAGATCTCTTGGATGTGTTGGAGCTATTGAGAAAGCTCAAGGAGGATGATCATGTCATTTGGGTACCGTGGCAATCTATTTGACCGTTCTGTGAAACCCTAGGCCCGGATGTAGGTAAACTTTGGGAACTGGATGAATAGAAAAGCATACTCTTTTAAGAGCACCCTGGTGCTGTGGGAGACTCTCCTCTCGAAATCTCCAGTGATCAATCTAATGATGTGGCCAACAAAGGCGTCATTGACTCAACAATACTCCTTTTTGAAATTCTGGTACTAGAGTTGCGAATATTTGTCAAACGGCTTGAGCCCTCGCTTATGCTCCTGATCGGGTGCCACAAACAACCTGCTGTATTGCCTTTGATCCGCTAGGGAGTAGACAAGGTAGGAGGTCATGTAGAACTTAAAACTCTTCTTCACGTTGACAAATTGCTCATTGAAGCAGTTGCTAATGATGCTTCCCCAGTCGAATGAGACCTTAGTTGTAACGTCCTCATTCCCCCGGAGGATCTATTCAATATAATATGCCATCCACTCCTGGAAGTAGGCAGCCGTTGGAAGATCCATGACCCTTCTCAACATGGTCACCAAGTCGTGGTAGTCCTCGTGGAAATCGCTATGGAAGAGTTCTTAGGGAACCTTTGCAGCGTTGCCCCATTTTTCGTTAAGCCAATGGAGGTTGATTGACTTTTTTCACCCTGATGGATTAGCATCCCACGCTGCTTGGCATTCTTACAACGTGGGGACCTCCATCTATTGGAACATGGGAATATGGAATGTCTTTGTGATTCCTTTTGGTGACATGTCTACGAGGATGTTCCCCTCCTTATCCACAATCGTTCTGGTGTTTGTTTGATAGGCTTCTCAGCAAGCCATCACTAGTTTGGGTGCCACGAGAGAGGGAGGGAAACCGATGGCCTTGGCTATTCCACTCTGCTGTATTAATCTGGCGTTCTTTGTTGTCAGGTTGACTTTGACCCTCTGAGTGAATTCATCTATATCAACCTGGTCGATGTTGGTATTTGAAATCTCCTTCTAGTTGGTTGAGACCTTTGAGTGGAGTGGCTCGCCTTGGAACTGATACTTCATTTGGTCTCTGTCTTCCTTTCCCTGAGGGGTCCTTCCTAACTTTTTTTCCTAGTCCTTTTCGGCGGAGGCCCCTGAAGTTCCTGCAGCCGATTCCATATATTCTGTAAGTAAGGGCAAAGTCAGCATAATAAAATATTAAAAGCGTTCATGTTAGTCCATATTTTGAAAATAACATCTAAATAATCAATCAAGTATATCATAAATCTTATCTCTAGATGTTATTGATCTTCATTTTAGGGCATTTGGACAATCCGGGCCTAGAGGGCTGGACTTCCCTGGCAGGAATGCTGTCTAGAAGGGAAAACATAGCCAAAAGCTCCCGGAGGCCCTTCCTAGCCAAATTTTCATGTTTTAGGAGGCCCATGATGGAGAAGAGCAAAATTTGGGACATTGGTCAAAGTTGGATTCTAATTTCAAGATCGTTTGGATGGATCTAAGGGGCCTCAGAGGTTTCAAGCCAGGAAGCCATTGAAAGATGGCCGTTGGAGACGGTGGACAGCGGACGAAAAATTGAAGGTGGAAGTCTGAGGGTCAAAGTCTGGGGGGCCAAAGGATGGCTGGCATAAATCAACTTTTTTTGAAGGTCCAGGCCCGCGACACTAGGAAGGCGAGTGGATCTCGCTGTTTGAAACGACATCCTTGCACGGAAGTTTGGCAAGGGAAGCCAGGAGGTGAGAAGCTGGCATTATGAGTTTTCCCTTCAAATTTAGCAGCATGTGGAGCGGCGGGGCCCAGTGGCCGGGCGCCGGTCGGTACCTTCCGCCAGCCGCGGCACGCGAGAGGCGAACTTCCGAGGACGGAAGTCCGGACACTGGTGCCCGGAGGCTGGGCCGCCGGAGGGAAAATGGTGGGGTAGGAGCTTCGATGGCAAGAGAGCGCTGGACTTTCGAGGACGGAAGTCTGGGAGCTGGGCCCTGGGAAGCGGATGGCCGAGGCGAAAACTTTGACGAGAGGAAATCCACGAACTCCCCAGGCCGGAAGTCCGAGAGGCGGCTCCGGGGGTCGGGTGGTAGATGGGACTTCGTCGAAAACGTCTCGCCATGGGAAATGGCAGAAAATCAGCCACAGAGGCCCGACATCTGGGGCCTGAAGGCATCAACGATGACACATTATCGCACTACCAAAGGTTTAACAGCGAGAGCCAGGGCAGAACCCGGATCGTAGAAAGTCGGGGAATGAACTCTGCTGAGGAAAGCAAATCACCTGCGGAGCCCCGAAGATGGAGCTCCAGGGCTCGGAGTCTGAGCGCACGAAAGGAGGAATGTTTGGTTTCAATTTTCACGGCAAGGCGTGTGCCAGGACCCCGAGGCCGAGAGGCAATGTGAGGTTTTGTGATTTAAGCACGGCAAAATGGGGACAGAACCCTGGACAGGGAAGTCTGAAGGACTGGACCCAGAGGGACGACTCGCAGCCGGTAGGCGATCAAAGCTTAAAATCAGACGGTGAAGGTGGATCGTGGGCCCGGTGTGCCTGATCGCCCTGTGCGAAGAACAACTGCGCCCAAGAAAAGTCCCGAGTCGATGGCGAGGGAATTTCTGATAGGTTTGCCAATTTTTTAACATATGGGTTACAAGCGCAATTTAGTGTTTTCTTCGATTTCATGCCACCCTAACTAATTGTTCATCCATTTAGATCTTTCAAAATCATGAAAGACACACACGGTAGGGCAAACGAGCCACCTACCTCAAACACGCTAAATGGTGAGAAGATGTGGGATCCACACACGGTTGACGGGTTGATGCCGAGGGCGATGATGGCGATGATTGCGACGCTTTGTCGAAGGCGGTGGGCTCTAGATGATGGCTTGTGCAATTCGCTCCAATCCTGATTATGAAAATGACTTTGGAAGATTGGGCATGTTATACCCCAACTGCCATGAATGACTATAATTAATGCACGTATGGCCGTGAAAAAATTGGTGAAATTCAAAATTAGGTCGGCGGCGGCGGCGGGAGAGCCGGGGCTTGGCAGCTAGGAAGATGCAAGGGATCCGCTGTTTGGTGATTTTCATCATTTAAATGACAGTGGCAGGGATCGACTTGATGCCTAGAGTTCGGGGATCCACTAGGGATCTGCCGTCGACGACGGCGAGACCGCCACGAAATTCTAGAAATGTTGGGCCTGAAACGGTCGATGGGTGGCAGTAAAAAAAAAAGAAACCACGACGGAGAAAACTCAGGTAGGGCCTAAGGAGTGGGAGGCCACCAGAGGCTCGTCATCGCAGATGGTGAGCCTGGGACAGAAGTCCAGAAGTGGACTTCCAGGGCCTAGGGCCCGAAGGGTTAGGCGCCACCCCAAAAATTTGTGATGAGTTTCAAACAGAGGGCGGCAGGGTGGGCCCCAAGGAGTGAAAAGATGCCCGAAGAACACTGCAAAGGATAGCATTTGGAAAGGGGAAGCCCGAAAAGGGAACCCCGGAGGCTTGAGCCTAGGAGGGTCCGGAGTCGTTTCAAGGCCAAAATGCCAGAGGGAATCCCCAAGGCCCCGAAAGGTAGCAAAAATGAAAAGCGGAGGCATGATCGATTTATGATGGAACTTTGGAGCAACATCGACCATGCGAAACATTAGAAAAAGATGGGCACGTGAAATGAGGCAGCCCTAAAAGGACCCGACGAGGTGAAAGAAAAGAGGGTCCCCTTTCTGAACGGGGTGTGTGTGCTAAGGGCACAACAAAAGGCACCTAAATTGTTAAACTTATTTCTATCATTAAAAATTCCAAGATATGAAAACCTGCTTGCAAAGAATGTAGTGTCTATCAGAATGTATGCGTACAAAGTAAAGAAAGGTAAGATTGATAAGCTTTTTGGGATCGTTTACAGAGGCTGCTGCACTCTCCAAAGATCTAATATGGTCATGGAGGCCTTCACCAATCACTCTAATGAGATCTTTGGAGAGAAACATACCCACTCAACTATCCTTGTCCTCTTCTTGGAATGCTACATAATATGATTTATCTATACCTCTATGCATTCACAAAGTCTAAAGAAGCTCTAGCTTAGATGACTTTGAATATGTTGCCCTACTTGACAATATCACAACAACCCAATCCACTCTGTATTCCTCTTGTCTCCATATATTGTTGATAAGAATGGGAAGAAAATTCCATGGCAAGAGTTTCACTGCCATGATTGCATAGTATGAATGAACAATGCCTACCATCGTTGAATGAAAATTTTTCTTTTTAAAGATGCAAGCACACTCTTCCACTACCCTTCCAAGATGATTGATCATTTATTCTTTTCTTTTAGAAATTCCAACACTACTCTTCCACTACCCTACCAATGCAATTCCCACTCCTATTTGTCAGTTACACTTTAACCCTTTCAAATTCAAAGACTGGCACTTGCACATCAATCTTTTCCTGAAGAGTTTTTGTTGACAAAAGTTGTTTGCTTTCATTGTAGAATGCCTCTTGGCGTAACTATGACCTTCTATTGTTTCATCGAGTAGCTTTTTTCTCATCTCTTTTTCTATAATGGGAATGACATGTTCCATGCATCTCTTTTCTTAGGCTGATCTGAAGCCCTAGATTCACAAGGCCTTTTATCTTTCAATAAACCCATATATAGAGATCCCATGAATGCTTTTCTTTCCTATATCAATAAAGTCCATCACCGCAATTGGTCTAGCATAGCCTATGACTCACTTTTCAAAATTGTTTCCATCACATTTGTCAAGAAGAAGTTGGAAGGAGTAATTTCCCTTGCCATTGAAAATATCTCAAATCTAAATTCTTCGGACTTGGATACAAATTCCTTTCATGGGACCATTCATCCTCAACTTACAAAGTGCCCACACCATGCCTATCATGTTCTCTTTGAAAATAATATCATAGGTTGCATTCCTTAAAGATTGGGAAAATTATATGGTCTAGAGTATTTAGACTTGGGAAACAATTATTTGGAAGGAAGCATTCTTGACATCATCGTGAATAACACCAATTTATTAGTTGTCATTTTATTTGTCAAAAATATTATAGGTGAACTTCCTTTCGTTCTTGGAAATTTGGTTAATCTACAATATTTCCTTTCTTATAAAAACTATTTCATTAGTAGTATACCTCCTTCCCTAGCTAAATTCATTGGTTTAAATGTCTAGGATCTAAGTGAAAACCATCTATAAAGGTTCTATCCCTCCAAGTATGGTAAACCTCCATAATACTCTGTATCATAGCCAAATAGTAAGAATTCAAGAGAGACACTAAATACCACTAAACCAAAAGAAACACTCACAATATATTCATGAAGATTCTCCAATAAAGAAACAATAGTTTCCTCATAAATATTACCTAGAACATCTCATCCAACATCCCCACTAAAATATAACACAATATCAAGTAATTCAAACAACACATCCAAAACTTTTAGTTCTCATCAACCATATTTTTTAAAAATGGGCCAAATTATATAGAAAAGGATTTTAATGTCTAGCATGAAATGGATATTATAAAAAAATTCTAGGATGATCTAAACAAGGTATTTAAGAGGATAGCCAACTTGAATCTCAAATCACTAAAGAAAAACTTGGATATCACTCATGATGAGATAAGAAAGCCATCAATTTTGATCATTATATGGTTGCAACATGTCAATTACTAATCATCTTCCCTAAAATTATTAATACCCATTCTAACAAGTCATAGTACATATAAGCTTATTTATTAGCAAGAGAGATCTAGAAATTTTCCTAGGCATACACTTTTGAAAACCTTTCTATCAAAGAAAACCAACATGCTTGTTCAACTCTCCCATGTATTTTTAGAAAGTGTTCTACAAACAACACCAAACTCCTTAGAGCTAGGTTTATCCACTAACACTTTTGTAGAAGACCATAACACACTAGCTTTGGATAATATTAAATTGAATTTAAATGAGACATATTATGAACACAATTTTTTTTAATTATATAATAAATAAAGCTTATTTAGTGTATAAACTATTATATCATATTTAGTAAGATTTAAATGATAATTACTAACAATTGTAAAGTTAAATATAACATAATTATGTAATAAGCATTATATTAGATATTATTGCTATTATATTATGCTATATAAAATATAAGTAATAAATATCTTAATATATATTATATAATAGGATATATATATAGGATATAATACAATGTGTAATGTGTTGGCATAATTAGTGAAACATCAAAAATAGAATAGGGGAGTTTCCCAAAATGGAAAAGTGAATCCAAAGAGGGAAAAAGAGGTCCTATTTCTCTAATTTCATTAGGAAATGAGATCTACACCAAGAATTGACCAACAACCCTTAGGTGAGTCAACCCAAGGTGTGAATCTACTGATTTCCCTTTTTTGCTAGGACGAGGGTATGAACTAAATTGTACTTTGGAGAGAAAGATTAAAACCATCAAATAAACTCCTTGAATTACAAGCTATAAAGTGCATTTAGAATCTAAATCATAAACTAATGGAATTGAACCATTTATTTTTGGGTTTACCTATGGGCTTCTCCAGCTCTTCTGGGATTTTTCACCTAAAGGGAGAGAGATAGTGCCCAACAATGCTAAGGGTTCATTCAAATTATGTTATTTGAGTTGTTGTTTAAGCTAATTGAAGTAAACTAAATGAAATTGAGTGATCTAAATGAATGAATTTGAATGCAAAATTAAGATTTAAACTATGTTTGACAACACGGTGTGATATGCAAACAATGAACTAAATGAAGAAATAGTGCATAACAAAAAGAAATAGGATGAAATAGAGTGGACCTGGGAAATTTTTCATGAATTTGGAATGTTGTGAATGTTTTATGGAATTATTGAAATTTCACAGTGGGACGCATTCGCCTAGGGTGGCGAATTAGTCCTGCTACTGGTGAAAATGTGTCAAAAACTAGTTTTTGATTGTCAGGATCCGAAATCTGACAAAATTCAAATTTTTTGTCCTAAGGTGTGACTCATTCACCACTAGTGGAAAATCTGTCATCTCCCAAAATTCTAAAAAATTAGGAGACAACTTTGCAACACCGGATCTGGAAATCTTTGATTATTGGGTTGCCGAAGTCAATTCTGTAGGAAATGGACAAAAAACCTTCTCCAAGCTTGAAATATGAATGAGTTGACTTGAAGCACCTAGTTGACTTGTAAACCAATCTTCAACACCAAAAATATTGTTAAATCTGCATACCTAGGTCTACAAACACACATGCAAAAGGGGAAAAATGGTTGAGGGTTAGCAAATAGGGGTTTTCCTTGGTCAAACCCCACTTTTGGTAATCAAACCCTTAATGAAATAATGAAATGAAAGAGAATGAAAAACTAATAACATGAAAATTCTATCAACTTACCAAACCCAAGTTGATAATGCAAATCTGAAGTAATGTCAATGGATGCTCCAAACTACTTGAATAATGCTCGAATTAATGTTGTAAGATGCTTGAATACCTGAGATAGCTTGAATATGATGTGTGAATGTTGGAGGATGTAAAATGAGGTTGGAATCACATATTTATACAATCTTGTGCCTTAGTTAACCATCCATACCTAATCATAGGCCGACATCAAGTGTTTTTGAATAAAAACCCAAAAGGAAATTTTAAATTTTTTGAATTTGGAGCCAAGGGGGACTCATTCACCACATATGGTGAATGGGTCCCACTTAGTACCTAAAAAATAGTGTCAAGAATTAAGTTGTATTTAATGTTGTTTGTCGGGCTTACATTTGAAAATACACTTAATTAAAGCATATAAGGGCATAAAGGGGTCAAATAAGTAATAAGAAAGGGATAAATAGTGAAGTTGTGCCTAGAAAAGCCTGAAATATTGTTTTAGGACTTTACAATACTTCAAAATAGGACTTGATGATGAGTAAATGGTGATTTTTAGGTAAATTTTAATGAATAAAGTCTAGAAGAATGTAGAAATGTCTTACAACACTTCACAACACCTTCAAAAGATGTCTTTATTTGAATTTTAGTACCTAAATATGCATGTTCAAGCCATGTTACATCATAAAATCATAGAAAACTAGATCAAACACCATGAAACACGACCTAAAAGGCCATGAAAAGGACAAGGGGCCATTTTTCTATGGCACATTTAGCCCCCACTTTAGTGAGAGGATGAACCTACTTCAAACTCACACTAAAGTAGCCATGAACATCAAGAGGAGGGTTCAAATACACTTATGTTAGAAAGATGGAATGAAAACAATCAAGAGGGATGCTCAAGCCCCCAGGATGAAGATCCCATGGAAAACTAAGCATAAGAATAAAGGAACATACAAGTGTTGAGAATCAGATGAAGTTTCGATCATCAGCCCAACTAGTTGTGGATTAGATCTAGGCTAAAAGAGAATGTATACTAACTCTAGGATGACAAAACACTTGATGGTCTGCTGGGTGAGAAGGCCCAAATGTACTCACTCTGGGGCCACAAAACTTCTAAATATTTGTAGCGTGAGAAATCCCAAAAAGGTAAGATACATATGCTAGTTGGTATGCACTTACAAACACAAAGGTGGCTATGGGGAAAAGTCATGCTGCTAGGTGGGATTCCTGCTCAACCATATTAAAGTTATACCTCTTGATAACTTTAATAAGACACCACAAAGCAAAAGAATGTTTATGAACAAAAAGAAAGGTTACCACAAACATGCAAGTTGCGTTATGCAAGGTGGCAAAAGAAAGTGCAAAATGTAAAATACAAAAATGTAATATGCAAAAATTTAATGTGAGAGATGTTCAAAGGAGTCTTGTTAAGTTCATGCAAGGTCTATCACTTAGGGAACATTGTGTGTAATGTCTCCAAGAGAGGACCAATCAAAGAATAATATATTCACAACTTAGGGGATGTAGTGCATCACATCAAGCCACTAAGAGGAATGTAATATGCTAAGATAGATCGCACTTATGAAAGACACCACACCCAATTTCATCCACAAAGTGACGAAAAAATCATATAAATGACAAGGCTACATTAGGATCCAAGAATGAAAATGAATTATGGTAATGTATTCCCCCCACTTTAAAGGAATTTCTACACATCAGTCTATGAGCAATTACTTTAAAGTAGCAAAGGAAAGAAAAATCAAAGAGAAAACAAGACATGAGAGCCAACTCAGAAAGCCCTATGCCAAGTCATATGTTTCGAAGTTAGGTTGCATCATGTCAAGGAAAATGAAAAAAAACAAAGAAAGGGAGTTGCCCCCCTAAAAAATAAGGACATTAAACACATAAGGGATCTATGGATTTGGGGTCAGTATGTTCGCTGTTGCAATGTTTTTATGAAAGAGCTCAGAACTATCATCATTCCTAAAAGCACATAGAACTAGAAGAATGACACAAGGAGAGCGAAAATAAAGGAAAAAGCAAGTCCATTTTGGGTCCACATGGAAGAGAAATTGTGGTCTCAACACCTTGCATCGTCCCCAAAAGGAAAACACAATCGAAAAGGAAATGAAAACGAAAAAGGAGAAAGAAAAATGAAAAAGCTTTTGGGTCAACATGAAGGAGACATTGTGGTCTCAGTGCCTTGTATCATCCCCAAAATGAAAACACAAGTGAAAAGGAAATGAAAATAAAAAAGGAAAAATAAAAATGGAAAAGATTTTGGGTCAACATGAAGGAGACATTGTGGTCTTGATGCCTTGCATCATCCCCAAAAGGAAAAAACAAGAAAAGGCAAAGAAAAAGGACTGATTGGGTCAACATGGAAGAGACATACGGTGTCTCTATGCTTTGCATCATCCCCAAAAGGAAAAGACAAAACAAAAATGAAAAATACAATGCACGACGATTAGAAGAATAGAGGTAGAAATATAAGAAGTGTACAAAGAGAGGGAACATCAAACACACGATACGAGGCAACACGAGACACACATGAAAGGAAAATGAAAAGGAAAAAATAATGCAAATGTAAGTCAACCATTAACTAAGTTATTGGTTTCCTTAAAGAATCTTGTTCTCAAGGGCTACCCTGCCAATAAGTTGGTTTCCTACTTTGCAGACTCCTTGGAAGACAAAGCTGAGAACCTTGAAGCTAGCAGAAATTATGTGCCCTCCCCTCCTACCTCCTTTAGAGTTGATGGTACCAGATTTCCTAGCTCCCCCAACCTGGATGATGTTAACCTCATATTAGACCAGGTTCATTTTGGTGACATTGTTGCCTCTGCCAGAAATCACATTAGTGAAATTTTTAGGGTTTTGAAATGGGCCTATCAAGAAATTAATGATCTTAATCAAAGAAATAGGGCTCTGTATAGTAAGTCAGAGGAGCTAGAACTAAAGATGACCACTCTTAGCAGTGAAGAAGGAAAATGGAAAAAGAATAGTAATGGAATGGGAGAAGGTGACATTGAGGATAAGTACAAGTCTCTGGAAGCTAAAATAGTCAAAATTAAAAAAAAAACATGAAAACCATTGTGGAACAAAACCATAAAATGGCTAGGCACAATGCCATCATCATCAATGCTATGTTTGAAAAGTTGGAAAAAATGCAACAGGGTTTGTTGGTTGTTGATCTCGAAGAGAACAAGGAAAGAAAGAATGAGGACCAAGGTATTTCGAAAAGGACTTGTGCCAATCTTAAAAGGAAAGTGCATCCTACTACTCAGATGGTTCAGATCTTAAAGAGGGGGGTTCAGGATATGAGCGAGTTGGAAGCTGAAACTGTGGATTTATTAAAGACCCAAATTTAGTTGTTGCTAATGTTTTGTTTGGTTTTTTGGTTATGTGGCCTTCACTGGCCTTTTTGGTGGATGTGGACTTTTCTTGTTGTTGTTTTTACAGCCTTTGTGCTTTTGGTGTCTTTAATGATCTTATCTTTAGTTTGTAAACTTTGTAGTTTTGGGTCCCTATACAACCCATTTTTTCCTCTTTCAAAAACTAAGTTACTGGTTTCCCAATCTTAAATAATGTAAGTAGAAAATGAATAATATAGTTAAGAGACAAAGAAAAGTGCATTACAAGGACAAAGGCTAACAACTACTTGTGTCCAAAAAGGGGAAAACAAGCATGAGCCAAGGGCGAAGATGGAAAGGATCATGCAATAGTGAGAATGAAAGATCCTACAACTATGGCATGATAAAGAAATGGTATTTTAAGGGATGATACGAAAGCAGTCGGTATTAGTGAAGTGATACTTGTCCAGTATCTTGTTCAAAGTCTGACATTCTTCCGTTCAATTTCCAAGAATATGATGATATTTGCAATATGGTATGTGGGAATCTTTATGACGAATGACCAACCTATTGGAAGGTGGTAATAGTATGAGACCTTTGTTTGAAAGCAGTTGAAGTCTCCTTTCACATTCAGGTGGAAGATGTGTAGGAAACTTTAGCTTCTTCAATTTGTATGGTCATTTTTGTTTGCTAGATTCTCCTTGTTCATGAATAGGAAGAAGGTGACCCATGGTGTTCCTAGTATCCTTACCATTAGAAGGAGAGAATGATTGTTCATGTGGAAGGGGAATGTTCAAGTCAGGAGGAGAATTCAAGATCACTGTACTAGCATCCTAAAGTCTCCTAGGTTGAAAATGATGTCTATCAGGATGAGAAGGATCTTGATATCCTAGTCTTGTTGTGTTTGCTTCTATTGGGTTTTTTTGAAGAAGTTGATGAATGATATGTTCATTTTTTGTATCACAACCTTGTTTACTTAAAATAGTAAATCCTTTACCATATGTTTCCTCAAGGTTGATCGAAGGGTTTGTGACATTGTGATCTTGTAAGATGGTTGTGAGTGTGCTTTTTTAAAGGAACTAGGTGCACATGAGGGAAGAACCTTAGGTCCTTCATTGATTTTAGGATGTAAGTGTGCAAAGTGATCAGGAGGTGCAACAATAGGAAGATCTTGTGACTTCATGGAGGGATAAAAGGTTGCATTGGCTTCTAAGTTATTAAGGTAGTCATTGTAGAACTTGTTTATGATAACATCATCTTCTCCAATGATGTCTACATCACAAGGAGGACAATCATGAGGAGTTGAAGGAGCATGAGGCAACTCAATGTCATTAGGGTCACCGCAAAAGGCACAATTGGACATGTCTACCAATGATTTTAATGAATTCTAAAACTTATTGAAAGAAAATTTAATGATGCAATAAATGATTAAAAATAGAGATTCTGGAAATTAAAAAAAAATGCAACATAAAACTATAATGCAAGAAAATGCTAGAAAAATATTAGAAATGTTGTTTAAAAAGTTCAGGGGGACTCATTTGCCCAGGGTTGCGAATGAGTCCCAGTATGCAATTTTTTAAATATTTTTCATAAATTTTAAGATGATTTTAATGCTCTACAGAATGTAATCAAGGATACAAAAAGCAAATTTTCTATTTTTTCAATGATATGCAATGCAAAAATAAAACCTAAATGAATGTTTCACTAATGCAATATGAAAAGTCCTAGAATGCAAAAATAAAACAATATCCTAATTGAATGTTAATGCAAATGTAAACTAAGATGCAATATGAAAATGAAATTAGACTTGTAAAGTGTTCAAAATGCAGGTTCACCAAAATGAATTGTAGATTTTTTGGGTTTTCTTATGGACTTCTCTAGCTCTTCTAAGGTTTTTCATCTAAAAGGAGAGAGATAGGGCCCAAAAATGCTAAGGGTTCATTCAAATTATGTTATTTGAGATGTTTTTAAGCTAAATGAAGTAAAATAAATGCAATTGAGTGATATAAATGAATGAATTTGAATGCAAAATTGAGATTTAAACTATGTTTGAAAACACGTTGTGATATGTAAACAATGAACTAAATGAAGAAATAATGCAGAACAAAAAGAAATAGGATGAAACTGAGTGCACCTGGGAAATGTTTGATGAATTTGAAATGTTGTGAATGCTAATTGGAATTACTTAAATTTCATAGTGGGACTCATTCGCCCAGGGTGGCGAATTAGTCCTGCTACTGGTGAAAAAGTGTCAGAAACTGGTTTCTAACTGTTGGGATCTGGAATCTAACAAAATTTAGATTTTCAGTCCTAAGGTGTGACTCATTCACCACTAGTGGTGAATATTTCCTCTCCCAAAATTCTAAAAATTCAAGAGACAACTCTGCAACACCAGATCTGGAAATCTTTGATTGTCAGGTTACCGAAGTCAATTCTAAAGGAAACAGACCGAAAACCTTCTCCAAGATTGAAATATGAATGAGTTGACTTGAAGCACCTAGTTGACTTGTAAACCAATCTTCAACACTAAAAATCTTGTTAAATCTACATACCTAGGTCTACAAACACACATGCAAGAGGGGAAAAATGGTTGAGGGTTAGCAAATAGGGGTTTTCCTTGGTCAAACGCCACTTTTGGTAATCAAACCCTTAATGAAATGATGAAATGAAAGAGAATGAATAACTAATAACATGAAAATGCTATCAACTTACCAAATCCTTGATAATGAAAATCTGAAGTAATGTCAATGGATGCTCCAAAGTTCTTGAATAATGCTTGAATGCTTGAGATTTCTTGAATATGATGTGTGAATGTTGGAGGATGTAAAATGAGGTGAAAATCACATATTTATACAATCTAGTGTCTTAGTTAACCATTCATACCTCATCACAAGCCGACATCAAGTGTTTTTGAATAAAAACCCAAAAGGAAATTTTGAATTTTTTGAATTTGGGGCCAAGGGGGACTCATTCGCCACCCATGGTGAATGGGTCCCACCTAGGACCTAAAAAAGAGTGTTGGGAATTAAGTTGTATTTAATGTTGTTTGTCGGGCTTACATTCAAAAATACACTTAATTAAAGAATATGAGGGCATAAAGGGGTCAAATAAGTCATAAGAAAGGGATAAATAGTAAAGTTGTGCATAGAAAAGCATGAAATCTTGTTACAAGACTGTACAAAACTTCAAAATAGGACTTGATGATGAGTAAAATGGTGATTTTTAGGTAAATTGTAATGAATAAAGTCTAGAAGAATGTAGAAATGTCTTACAACACTTCACAAGATGTCATTATTTGAATTTTAGTACCTAAATATACATGTTCAAGCCATGTTACATCATAAAATCAGAGAAAAATAGGTCAAACACCATGAAACAAGACCTAAAAGGCCATGACAATGACAAGGGGCCATTCTTCTATGACACAAGAACCTACTAACTTTAGGGAGAGTTTGGAAGGGATAAATGTTGTGTACCTTTCACCAAAAGTGCTTTTTCAATTCCTCACTGAGGACTCATTCGCCTTATGGAAAATGGGTCCTAGCTAGGGCTCCAAAAAATCTGTTTATGGGTTCTATTCCTCTATGTCTGCACTCCCAGATTCTAGTTGGTCACTATTGGGAAGCCAAAAATAAAATGTGTAGCTCAATTTCTATGACTTGACAACTTTTCTTGCAACTTTGGCAACTTTACAACTTTCTTCAATTTTTCTCTTCAATTAATCTTCAACCTAAAACCTGCAATCACACATGAAAGAGAGAGAAATGTTGATTGTTAGGGAATAGGGGTTTTTCTTAGTCAAATGGTTGATCCCACAATAGTGGTTTACAATTTTTGGCCAAACTGGACACTAAAATTATTAGTTTTAGCTAAATCTTCACATTCGGGCACTTATAGCGGCTAAACCGTGAGGAATTTGGAGATCATGTAAACTAGAGTCTTGCCAAATTTTGTCTGTAGATTCTAAAAATATTTTTTTCAAAAATTTTGGGATCATATTGCACTTCTTTTTCCATCTCCCATGAAAACTATTTTTTTAAGAAAACAACATTTTTAAAAAGTGACGCACACCATATAACGCATAGCTTTTTTTCCTTGAAGGATAAAATTCTAATTCTTTCAAATTTAGATTTGTAACTCCAATATCTAATGCTTGCACTTGGTAACATAGTTTTTATTGAATATTTTTTCTTTAATAAAGTTTCAAAGTCAAACCAATTACAATTTAGACATAGCATGACCGTATAACGCGTAAATTTTATCGTATGTATCAAAATTTATTTTTGTTTTTGTTTGATCAAGGACTCCAATATCTTGTGCACTCATATTTTTCAATTTTTTTTATAATATTCTATTTTTCAATATGTGTAGAACAAAGATCTTCATTTTTGATGAAAAACCTATATTTAATAAAACTTAAAAAAAAAGATAATAAAACCAAAACATATTAAAATTATATTCATTGGATAGCTTGTTTTGAGGACTACCTGGTACCAATTGGGTTTGTGAAGTATCCTCCATTTTCATTCTCAAATTGAGCTTCGAAGTGAAAAATTATGGACAATTTTGGTTCCTGGGAGGGTGAAGGTGAAAAAAGGGTGGTTTGGTCGAGCTACTATTTGATTGTACCAAAAGAATATGTTTGGTCGAACAGGGGTTTAACTGAACTATGGTTCGACCAAACCACTTTGAAATATAATTAAAAAATGTATTTTGGGGGGGTTCATTCAAACCTGCAAAATTGGTTCAGTCGAACCCCTTGACATGAATCAATTTTACTGTTTGTTTTTTTTCCCATTTTTTAATATTTTTATTTTATAATATATAATATTAATATAAATCTAAATTATATTCTTTTTATATTATAATATATAATATACTTATTATTACAATATATTATAATAATAATATATAATTATTAATAATTATATATTATTATTATAAGATATTATAATATATAATTTTATTATTATAATATTAAAAGTATATAATTAAAAATTATATATATTAGAAATGGCTGAAAAGCATTTTGGGATGAGTTTTGGATTGGTTAGTTTACTTAAGGGAAAGAATGATTCAAACAAAAGGTTTTTCTCTAAGATCTCATCTAACAATATTGGAATGGCACAACCTTATTTCATTGCCCCTCAGCTAAGGTCTAATATAAACATGAACATCTACAACTCTGCACCCAAGCTCTCCTTGATGTTGGTAGGTGTTCTCTTCAACCAAAAATCATAAAAACATGGCTATTGATGTGGAAATGTGTATTAATTTGATTTTCTTAGGAGCATTTTTTTTTTTATAGATATAGGTAAATATATATTTATGATGGGCATTGTTAGATAGACAAGTAGCTTGGAAGGAAAAGGAGACATGTTTGGCAGCAGCGGTGGAGAGTCTCAACTTGGGATCTAAAGAGAGATGAAGAGTACGAGAGAAAGTATGGCAGTGACAACATGGAAGGGAATGGATCTGGTGATGAGCAAGAAGATAACCATCCCAAAAAGAAGTGCTATCACATGCATATGCCTCAGCAAATTTAGGAGATGGAAGCATGTGCCCTTTTTCACTAAACAATTCAATACCTATCATTCATTGAGAATTGTTGTTTTTGACTTTATTGCTATTTTGGGTTTGCTACAGGATTTTCAAAGAGTGCCCTCACCCATATGAGAAGCAAAGGCAACTTCTAAGTAAGTAATTGGGTCTTGCACCACATGCCAGATTAAGTTCTGGCTCCAAAATTGATGAACCCAAATGAAAGTATGTGGGGATTAAGAAAATGATTGAAAATTTGTAGTAATGTTGTAAAATTGATGAACTTTAAGGTTTCATGCTTTATTCCTTAAATTTTTCTAATCATGGATTTTCAAAGCTTGTATTTTCAAGCTCAACATGAGTGTCATGAAAATACTCTCCTCAGGCAGGATAATGAGAAGCTTCGCTTGGAGAACATGGAAATTAGAGAAGCCATGATAAATCTCATATGCACCAACTGTGGAGGACCTATTGTTATTGTAGAAGTCATTCTTCAAGAGCAACAACTGTGTATTGAGAATATTCAGTGGAAAGATGAGGTCCATTTGCACAACCTAACTAATTTAATGATGCATATTCCATATTTTAGTATTCTCAAATGAAAACTATGGTTAAAAGGATTATGAGTCACTCCTTTTTAGTTGTACCTATTCTAATTCTAATGTATTTACAACCCTATGAACCTCTTGGATTTTATTCTCTCTAGAAATATTTTTAGTGTAGTGATTTTCTCACCATGATGAAATTGCTTCGTATCATATACTATATAAGATTTAGAGACCCAAAAGGTTATTTTGTTCTCATGATTTAAACCACTTGAGTAGTGAAGTTGAAGATTTTTTAGCTTTGTGCTTATGGGTATTTGTTAACTATTCTTATGTTTTTTTGAATGACTGCATGGATTTATTCAACTGGAGAGAATGGCAGGTATGGCTGGAAAATTTTATGGAAGGCCCATATCATTGAATTGAGAGAGAGATATGGAGGGAGTGGGAGAGAGAGGGAATGCGGGGGTAGGAGGGAGATACTTGAGAGAGAGGGAGTGCAGGGGTAGGAGGGAGATACTTGCAAGAGAGATATGGAGGGAGTGGGAGAGAGATAGAGGGTAGAGGGTTTAAGGGTTTAAGGGTAGAGAGGAGCTCGAGATAGGAGTGAGTGAGTGAGAGAGAGAGGGTTTAAGGGTTTAAGGCTAGAGGGGAGCTCGAGATAGAAGGAGTGAGTGAGTGAGAGAGAGAGGGTTTAAGGGTTTAAGGCTAGAGGGGAGCTCGAGATAGAAGGAGTGAGTGAGTGAGAGAGAGACATTTTAAGGGTTTAAGGCTAGAGGGGAGCTTAGGATAGAAGGAGTGAGAGAGTGAGAGAGAGAGGGTTTAAGGCTTTAACATGCTTACTTGCGTAGAGGGTAGAGGGGATCTAGAGATAGGAGTGAGAGAGAGAGACTTGAGAGAGGGAGAGTGGGTAGGAGGGAGATACTTGAGAGAGAGAGGGTGGGAACTTGGGAGAGAGATAGAGGGTAGAGGGTACAAGGTTTAGGGTTTAAGGGTTAAGGGTAGAGGGGAGAGAGGGAGAGGGGGTAGGAGGGAGAGACTTGAGAGAGAGAGGGGGGAGTGGGAGAGAGATAAAGGTAGAGGTACAAGGGTTTAGGGTTTAGGGTTGAGGGTTAATGGTGGAGTAGTTGGAGAGAGAGGGTTTAAGGTTTAAGGTAGAGGTGGGGGATCTAGAGATATAAGGAGTGAGTGAGTGAGAGAGAGGGAGAGTGGGTCTAGGAGGGAGAGACTTGAGAGAGAGAGGGGGGAATGGGAGAGAGATAAAGGGTAGTGGGTACAAGGGTTTAGGGTTTAAGGGTTAAGGGTAGAGGGGAGAGGGAGAGCGGTTAGGAGGGAGAGACTTGAGAGAGAGAGGGAGGAGTGGGAGAGAGATAGATGGTAGAGGGTAGAGGGGAGATTGAGATAGGAGTGAGAGAGAGAGAGCTAAGAGAGGGAGAGGGTAGGAGGGAGAGACTTGAGAGAGAGAGATGGAGTGTGAGAGAGATAGAGGGTATAACCCATTAAGAGAAGAGGGTATAGCCCGTTAAGAGTAAAGGGTGGAGGGTTTAAGGGTTAAGGGTTAAGGGTTAAGGGTAGAGGGTATAGGGTTAAGGGTAGAGGGTAGAGGATAGAGGGTTTTAAGGTTTAAGGGTTAAGGGTAGAGGGGAACTTTCTATTTCCATTTGCGGTTTTTTTTGTGAATTAAATTGATGGAAACTTAATTTTTTTATTTGCATTGATTTATGTTTTAAATGTGTACAATAGTTTTATAATTAGATAATACTTAATTTTAAAATTTACATAATTTCCCATGGAACAATTCAATGGAAAAAATATAAGTTGTATATAATTGTATATAAGATTCTTGAACATAAGAATTACATGAAACAAATATAAGTTGTATATAATTGTAATTTAGGAAAAATGATTTTAAAAAATTTCACTAATTTTCAAATAAGTATTGAAAGCATATATATGGGTTTACATGCAAGCAAAAAAAGTGAGAGATGATGCTATCAAATATTCTTGAACTTAAGAATTTTCCATGGAACAAATATGTACATATAATTGTAATTTACACAAAATGATTTACAACTATGTACAAGTTACTATAAGTTCTCACTTGAACATGTAGAGGGCTACAAGTGAACTTGAAAATCATGGATATAATCTAAGTCAAAGATTTTGGTTCAACCCACTCTTCAATAACATGTAGAATTTTTTGATGATCATCACTATCTATTCTCCATTTTCTTCGGCCACATGCATGTGGAACTACATGAAGATGTAGGGTGGTAGCAATTATTAAGTGACTATATTGATATACCTTGTTATTAGGTTGATAGTCAACAAAATGAATCCCATACTGAACAACTTTGACTTGTTTTAGATATGTCCCTTGCACTACAATAGAACTTGCATGGTAAACATGAACCTAAGGTAAGACATATGAATGTGTACAACATTTTCGTGCTCAAGGTTTGTACAATATATATTTAATGTTTATAATGTAATGTGCACATGTGAACACAATGTATATATATTTTTAAATTCAAACTAACCTATGGGAAATGAAATTACATCACTTGTTTCAGGTTGTGTTAGCTTATCCCTCTCTTCTGTGCAACACAATAAATAATAGCTAACACCTTTGATGTTTCCAGGCTCTGCTATGACTGCAAAAACATCTCCTGTACACCAAATTTACACCAAAAATTTCTAAAAAAATTAGAAATGTCTCTATAGATCATTAACTAGATATATATAATATTTAAATTATTGAAAACTTACACATGTACCTTTTCTAACCAATCCTGAAATATGGTCATAATCGATTGAAATCAAAGGAATGTCTTCAAATCTTTCTTCCTCATTTTCATCATATGTTTCTGAAACAACTAGTGGCACCGTATCCCATTTACCAACATATCCAAGTTCTTGGTTGTTGCATGCATGATCAAAGTTTTCTGCAATGCACTTAGTGCAAAAACAAGAGTAATCCCTTGTGTGTAATGTCCATCCATGGCGACTATCTAAACTCCTAACACAATGCAAAGATCTTTTTTTTTCTACCCTCTTGCATCCATGCATCGATCTTCTATCCACACCTAAATACATGTACAACAACAAACTTATGTGAACAAACATGTATATATATATATATATATATATATATAAATTTTAAATTTAATTAAATTCAAATTTTTGAAAATGTAATTTATACATACTCGATATCTCCCAAAATACTCTATGTGGAATGTGTCGGTTTGTTCTCAAAGATTTGCTGACCACATTTGATGCAAAGTGTTTCTTGAATCATTCAAAAAAATAATGTGCATTATCTATATGATCTTTTGGATAACTCATTTGATGCTTTCTTAAAGCTCGTTTGATGCAAGCTCTTGCTCCATCATGCTCACCCTTTCCATGCCCACTCTAAAAAAAACTCCAAACATGTGGTATTTTGTAGATTTTATGATATCTACAAAGTGCATAGAATGGCCGTGAAGATTTGAATTGTGCCACATATCCATCTAACCATACAAATAATTTTCAAATTTTACACCCCTACTTCTCAAATTCTCAAAAAAAATTGTAAAGCAATGTTGGACAAAAAGTGTGTCATGCTCTTTATCATCACTTATATAAAAGTGATATTCTTTCTTAATGGATCATTATTCATATGTACTCTCAACACCATCCAATTTTGATTACATGCATGTCGATAACACACATGAACCATAATAGTGATCTACTTTGAAAAGTAATACTCTGATTGAATCTCCTTTTGATGTACAAAGGAGTAATTTTTTGCAAAATCAACTATTGATAGAACTATTCCAAGTGGGAAAGTATCTCTCAATGTTTGGAATTGCTATTCTTGCCACTTAGCAAAAAGGGAATGTTGTATGTATGGTTGTATCAATTTTCAAAAATATTTCATAAATTTTCCAATAGGAATCTCCTCTTCTACATAGTTCAACCTTGTGGATTCTTTCCCAAAATTTGTTTGCAACTTTACATACTTGTACCTATGTGAGTAAAATATGTGAATAAGAAATAAACCACACAAACAATGAAACATTACATTAGATATTTCAAATAACAATATAATCAAATTGAAACAAATAAACTCTCTAGAAACAGTACTTACCTCTTGCAATTTACTGTCTTTGTTAGCTCAGTATCCTCATTTCTTGAAGGAAATTTAGCCAAATTTCTACATTTATCACAAATTCCTTTTATGCAGTTTATTTGAGGTCCATTTTCATGATCACATAATATAGCCTTTATGAACAAACTTACTTGTTTAGGAGGTACATTTTGAAAACCACAACTTTCTTCTCCCATCTTTTGAAACACCTAATAGTAGAGATCAAATTCAATATGATAACGAAAACAACAAGTTTCAAAAAACTTGTTTATCTTCACATAATAAGGCTTTAACCTTTCAAATATTGTTTTCCCAATCTTTATATGAGTATATGTATTACAAAAGTTCATATACATCTCAAATTGTGTTATTTCTAGCCAATGTTTGATATGATTTTCAAAAATACCAGGACCAATCTTGTGTCTCATAACATCTCTAGTATTTGATGATGGACGAGTCTAATCATGCCAAAAAATTGAGATCAAGTTCCTAACAACATCTTCAATCCTATCAAAATGGGGAGCTCTACACATAATTGCCCAATTTCCTTCTAAAGTCTCATCCAAAAACTCTCTTTTTCTCATATTTTTTAAAATGTGGTTCTACTATAACCAATTTCAGCTGAAAGTGCAGACATGTTTCTTTTTCTTTCTATATCTTGATGTATAATAGATGTCAACATCATCCTTCTTGTAGTGGCCTTATCCACTGATCGAGATCCTTTCCCAATGGAATCTAAACCATTTTTAACATTTTGAGCAATATCCTTTTGAGAAAATGTATGTATATCATATAAGAAAATGTAGGTTAGATATCATCAAATGTCGAATACTAAAGATCATCAAATAAGAAAATGTACATGTATATCATATAAGCAAATGTAAGTTAGAGATCATCAAATGCCAAATACTAGAGATCATCATATAAGCAAATACATGTAGTAAATATCATAAATCTAGTGCAAGGCCTAATATGAATGTCGAATCCTTGTCAAATTACCATCTGAATGAGAACAGTCCTGCTTCAATGGATGTGTTGATCCCTACAAATAAAATTATGTACAAAATGTGTTAAATACATATATTTATATTTTAAAACAAATTTTATGAAAGTTATTTTTAAGAATGTACTTGTATATTGTTAAATATCTATCTAGATCTATGCATACATATGCATGTACATATACACGTGTATATATAAAAAAATTCAAACTCACATGTCCACTAGCAGCTGATTCATCCATAGAGTCACATCGATGTACACAATCTAGAGGAACAAGGCTAGGAGTGACATGAGGTATGTCCACCTACAATATATATACATATATATCAGAACATGAATATCTAGTTAAAACTAAAATTTAAAAATAATTAAAAAGGAAGTGAAACATGCACATGCACACATACATGCACATTATCTGATATCGGATGACCTAAGTCCTCTGAAATGGCCAGCTCCACCATATCAACTATTTGGTCAAGCAACGAACCAACATCTGTATCCATATAATCTATCCCATGTCATGCCATAAATGATGAGTGAAGAGGACTATGCAGGTGAGATGGTATCGACGATGATGAACCAAAACCAATCAAAATCTCAGTAAAACCCATAGTCCGTGCAGCTTCCAAATCGTCTGTAGGTGGATCCTGACGTGCACTAGTGCTGGGTTGAGAGTGATGGGATCCTAGAAGTGAACGACCTCCACATCCCAAATGATCTCTAACATAGTCTACATTAATCCCATAATCTGATGTAATGAAGGAATATGCCTCTAAGAGGTCCTCAACCAAACAATGTAGAGTCTTGCATGCCATATCTCCTATAAGTTCCTCAAGCTCTATGGGAGTAGGGATACCCGCCACTGTATAAGGATCCATGGTGGTCCACTATGCTAAAAATGGTGTGGATTAGGAACATCTAGACATCAAATACTAACCTACATGATCAGTAGATATCCTAGTGGCGGTAGCTACAATGTCACCTATAGTGTCAATTGCTTCCTTTTGGGAAGCAACAACAACCTCATCTATTATGGGGGCTAGAGCTGGGGTGAGAGTAGGAGACCTCTCGCCAACCAATACCCAAAACACTGGGGCTAGTCTATCTACTTGATGATAGGTGGGCCTATCAACAATCCTACCATGCCCCTGACCAACATATGGTGGAATGTCTAGGTAGTTGAATTTGAGGCCCAAATGGACCTCAACATACAATTGCTGAACAAAATATAATGGAATCTGGTTATTTTTTGGCTATTGACCATGTGCTACAAGAAATCATGGGTAGATCAATGAGGCCATAACATGATCGACACATCTAGTGACCTAGTATCCCCTAACCTTACACATATTTTGATAAAATGGAAAACAAACTTGGGTATGTGCAGGATCATGATGGTCCAAAAAGTGGCAATATTATGGGTATTTGTAGGGTATGTGGCTGACGACTTTTTTTAACCCAAAATTGATGAAACAAAAAGGGTTTTTAGGAGAGATTCTCAGCTTTCCACCAATATAAATTATGCTTAATTTGAATTTAATAAATAATTATTATTTATTTTCTATTAGAATTATGACTAAAGTCCTCATCGATAGGCTAATTGAAAAACATCTATAACTTTCAAATGATATCACATTTTTTGAATCCAAAACATGTGTCACATTCTATGCTTCACATATTATAGGATTAAAAAAATAAAAATTAAATTTCATGAAGTTTTGACCAAGTTAAGGTGGTCGACAAACAAGTTTTTATATTTTTTAAAAGTTGTAATAAAAAAATCATAATTAATTATTTACTTGGAAAAAAATTACAAAAAGTTATGCATCACATCTAGACATGAGTCATCTACTTATATATAAAATCTTATAATTTTTTTTTATCATTTTATTATGGTTATGGTCGTTGTCCCGCGCATTGAAATTTCAAATTTTCACCAAATAGATTTTATTTATTTTTAAATAAACCTAGTAGTTTAGAAACTACATTCAATTTTCTACAGATTCTATTCTTACATATTTTTGAAATAATATAGATAACTTATTCAAATTTTTACGTAAAGTTGCCTAACATTGATTTTTTTAATTTTTTGCCACTTAAGGGCCAATTTTTTCCATGATGATCCTGCACATACCCAAGTGGTTTTTATCATTTCTTTGGTCACACTATCCTGTGTTTTTTTAAGAGGAATTCTGCCATGTACTTCTTCCCACATGCAAGAAAGAATAAAATCTACTCTATTTGGGGAAAATGCATTAGACCTCTCAAGTGCATCTCTTAGTTTTTCTAGACTATGTAATATTGACATGCATGGCTCAAAATATATCCTTGGGTTTGCACCCTGTGCTAATGAGTCTCTCAATTTCTTAATCTCATTAGTGGTATTTGCAAACAAATTTTCTAGAGGAACATCTGCATTTTCCATGGTATATATGTTTGTACACCCAAATGAGCAATGAGACCTTGGTAAATAATATATTTAGATAGAGGGAATAGAAATCTAAAACAGTTCTAATAATTTATCTATGAGCATCAATAATATTTTCATACCATTAACAAAAAAAAATTCAACATCTATCTAGTTTTTAATAATCAAAACATTCAAATTACTAGATTGCACACAAAACATAATCTAACATAGTTCTAAATTTTAAATTTAGAAGTGTGCACTCTAGTACAAAATGTGCCATTAAAGACTTAAAAAATCTTGATAAAGGTTGCATCTAAGATTTATTTCCTACAACTAGTAATAAAGGGAAAGAATCATTACTTAACATTGGTGGTCATGTAAAATCAATTTAATAATTATTGAAGGTACAACTAAGAGAAGAAAATGAGAGAGATGATAAGCTTGTAAATATAATTTCTAAATTATTGAAGCAATATTTTGATAAGGAGGAAACCAAAAGAATAGAAATAAACTTCCTCATATCCATAAAGAAAATTTGATAGGAGGAAGGGACACATGCACATAATATTTATCATGAAAGTTACCATACAATGTACAAGAACATGATACTAACCTAAACAAAGGTTTCTTATAAGTACACAACAAACCTAGATGAAGATTTAACCCTAGTCCAAAAAGAAATAAATAATGAAAGATTTAATCTTTGTACATATTTTTTCTATTATCTCAAATCTTATAGATAATATAAAATCCTCCATATGAAAATATGACTATATTTACTCATTTAGATAATATTAATAATTATTTTATTACTCTTATTTTTATAAATTTCTTGGATATTATAGTAAAATAAATCAATTCTTACATTTTCTAAAATTAAAAAGTTGCCTATACAAATTCTACAACTAGATATAATGGACTAGCTTTGTATAATGATGCACAATGTTCAATCCTTGATGTTCCAAGTCATTGATGAAAGATGGAATGATGCACATAATTGGTTGTAGATCCAAGTTTCCAAAAAGAGGAAGGAAATGAATGCTTTATATTTTTATTAATAGACTATATTAAGTGTTAGGTCATGGTTAGTTATGAATTTTAATATTTTAAATGTTAAAGGTAAAGAATCTCTTATCAAGAGGGCTATTGATTGTATGTTTAGAAGATATTATGAGTCTATTGATTATATTATTTTACAAGAAGTAAAATTGGTAACATGTAACCATAATTGAACACTTTAATTTATTTAGAAGGATGCTTTTATTTGGAAGCTAGTCATTAGAATAATAGACATGATATGGAATTTTATTGATAATTATATGATAGATTATGTGATTGAGTCTAGTGATTACTCGTGTTATAAATTATTTTAAGTTATAAATATAAAATTAACCTAGCTTAAGTTTGAAATTATTTTTCTTTATGCACTAGATGATTACCAATGAAGATTTCCCTTATAAGGTTCAATGTAATAATGGAAAATAAAGATGAAAAGTATTGAGGACCTATTATTTTTTTTAATGGCATAATAAGATAACCCTCTACTAGCAAATGAAAAATCATATGTGCTTCATTGCATAATTATTGAAATTGAAACCCTATGATTTGATAGAAGTTAGGATATATGGATTGATCTAAATGGAGCTATATCAAATAATTGTAGATCTATTATACTTGTGACATAAAGCCTCAATGTTTCATTTCTATTAAAATATGGGGATGATGTGGCTATTTTAAGGCCCAAAATTTCATGTGTTAATAGCATAAAGATATAACATTATTTTTTTTGGGAGTTGTACCAAATACCTTTTTCCAAACACAAATTTTGTTTGAAATACCTCAAGACCTATGAATGAAAATAAAAATTTCCTAGTAAAGACCATCAAGGAAGGTCTTAATGCCATATGTGGCTTCCTTTGCCTATTATATAAAATTCAACTAAAATAGCTTTTAAGAAATAGCTCCACAAAATTAGAGGGGTACAACCATGTTTTCAATTAATTTAAAACTAATATTTTAGGATTTTTTAATTTTTTAATTTATATAAATTTCTTACATTATTTTGAATTAAAATGATAATAGTTCTCCATAAATTACACAAAATTAAATGTTATTAAAACTTTGGTTAAAAAGTAAGAAGGTTAACCTTTAAAGCCACTGAGGAAGGTATTGCTACTACAAGTGGTTTATCCATGAAGGGCTTGAAGTCTTATAAAGAAAGTAAATACAAGAGGAAGGAACATATCTAGATGACTTCCTCACAAGTATATAAATGTTTCTACTTGATTATTTATTTCATCCTAGAAGGAAACTATAAATGTTGTTTATCCTATCACTTTTATCTTATAAATAATCTTAGATGCATGTGACTTGTTAGCTTCCCTTTTCATTTACTCATGCACATGGGAAAAAAATGAGCACCCCTCCACCAAGGGCTTATTTTCTTCTTATACCAATTTGAGAATTTTGTTATTTCAATTCTTAATCATAATCAAAATGTGGTGAAGGGGAAATAAAACCCATCCAATAAGTGTTCCCCAATTGAGCTTCAAAATGAAAAATTGTGTATTATCCAAAGGCTATCATTATTAGGATTCTAGGTTCTAGTTCCACTATTTCTAGAATAGTACTAGAGCCTAGATTGATGGCTCCCTTTTCTCTCCTATGTTTTCTAAAATGATAATTATATTGATAACCACCTAAACATGTGGTGGATCTTAGTGTCAAGTAAAAAGATAAAAAACCCATGGATGAGGATCCCTCTAAGATCAAGGTTGTTCAACCTCTTTGAATGAGATTAGTAACAAGGTTTATGAGTGTGTTAAATAGGGGAAGAGGTTGGGTATATAATGTACTTTAGACATGGTTGTTGAATGTAAAATTTTTTAGACCATGAGAGGGTTGAACAATTTATAAAGAATTGGAAGACAACTATAATCTATAACATAGCATCCTTAGATGGTTGTTTAGTGTAAAATTATTTGAAAATAATTGGGGATAAAAATATCTAATTTAATAGTTGTTAACATAAATGAACTTCAAGATAGGATTATGTAAATGAAAAAAATTTCTATTGCCTTCTTTGAATCTAAATTTATCTAGCTAAGATATGTCTAAAATTAAGAATTCACACTAGAATATCAATATTCCATAAGAATCTCATAAAGAGGATGAATTTAATGGAAAATAATATAAAATCCTCCATATGAGGATGAATTTTATCAGTATGTATTATGATTGAATCATCTCAATTATATAGCCAAGCACATCAAAGATTTATAGATTGGAAAGCAAAATAATCACACATTTATCATATTTTTATATGAATAAATTTTCTACCATCAAACTATTTATACTTATAGATTGCATAAAGCTATAAATTTAATCTTTATTCCAAATTTATTAAGAATCAATATAATAAAATTTGAATTCATATTGTATACTTGCTATAAAATCTAGCTAATCCAACCATACATTTTATATATGTTAAAAAATATATAATAACAAAATACAACTTCTAAATATGATAGTAAATCTAATCAAACACAACCCAAATGTAGGATAAAGAAAAGAATTTTAATCTATACCCTTATTTTGAGTTTGGTTTAATAGAAATTGTAAAAATTTATAATCCTAAAAAAACAATGAATAAACTTTAGAGGATCATTTTGACAATGGTGAATTAGTGCCTAAAGATTGGCCTAAAAAATTTCAATATTCAACATTCTCATCACAACTGATATATGAAAACTAAGGATCATTTGGTTATATATTTTCATATATTTAAAATTTGAATATTTATTACTATATAACATGTTCATTACAATTAGATTTTTAAATAATATTGTATAAATATTATGTATTTGAAATTTGTTGTGTATTTTAATGTTGTTTTTTAAATTTAAGTTAGAGTAAGTAGAATCTAATGAGATACCTTAAAAAAGATTCAAGTAATTTATGTTTTCCTTAAAATTATGATTATTGAGATTAAATAGATAATTCATTGTATTTTGATTTCAAAATTGGAAATAGTTTAAAATTATAGAACCATATTATCCTTTGATACAAAAAGCTATGTCAAGGATTATTTGTATCTTCCTCATAATTATGTTTCACATATATTGAATATTTCAGGGAGGATTGTGTGGATGATTTGGAAGTTGAAGCAAATATTGGTTGAGATCGACTATGAAATTATATTGGTTGGATAGTTTGATATACTCCAAAATCCTAAGAATAGAGAACATGGTGAGTCATATGATTTCATATTGTCCTGTATGCCCATTTTCAATTACTATGGGCTTAGGGAAAGTAGCTTAGCGAAGTGTAAATGTTTACTTAAAAATTAATGATGGGTTGTAGGTGTTATCTAATAAGTTGAGCATTTCAATTAGGGTGTTGACCAAGGATTATTTGTACATGTAGTTTAGAGGGAAATAAAAGAATTTGAGAATTACATATTTAATCAAGATAGGTTTTGAGAGAAGAGATGCTTATTTATCCATTAATTTTACTCCAATATATTAGACACCCTGTTTTTCTACCATGAGGTATTGGAGGATGGAAGCCCCCTAATTTCCATAGCTAGTTAGTCTATGAAATCCTCAAAACTAGTCATGGAAAATTCCACATCTAGATTGTAATTGAACCTCACTTAGTTGCTATTTGGGTGGCTCTTACAATGCTTGTTTGTTTGATCTTTAGGTGGTTCTCTTAGCCGTAAGGTTTGTAATTATAAGGTGGTTCTTATAGCACCATTGGATTTAGATTCATAATAGTTTTTGATAATAATATTATTTTTATTGTTCTCAAAAGTTATGTAAATTGACTTGATTGTACAAATTTCGTTGTAAGTTCATAGGAGTAATTAGTTATTGCAAGTTGGGTATGTGCAGGATCATGATGGGCCAAAAAGTGGCAATATGATGGGTATGTGGTTGACGACTTTTTTTTACCCAAAATTGATGAAATAAAAAGGGTTTTTAAAGGATATTCTCAACTTTCTACCAATATAAATTATTCTTTACTATGAATTTAATAAGTAATTATTATTCATTTTCTATTCAAATTATGACTGAAGTCCTGATTGATAGACTGATTGAAAAACATCTATAGCTTTCAAACAATATCACATTTTTTGTATCCAAAACATGCATCACATTCTATACTTTGCATACTATAGGATTAAAAAAAGAAAATTTGAATTTCATGAAGTTTTGACCAAGTTAAGGTGGTTAGACATATGATTTTTTTATATTTTTTAAAAGTTGTAATAAAAAATTGATAATTAATTATTTACTTTCAAAAAAATTATAAAAAAATGTGCATCACATCGAGACATGAGTCCTCTACTTATATCTAAAATATTATAAAAAATAATTATCATTTTATTGTGGTTAGGGTGGTTAGACAAACACCTACTTATTTTTTCCAAATTTAAGTACTCTGCATTGAAATTTCAAATTTTCACCAAATAGTTTTTTTTTTAAAAAACATAGTAGTTTAGAAACGAAATTCGATGTTCTACAGATTTTATTCTTACATATTTTTAAAATAATATAGATAACCTATTCAAATTTTTACGTCAAGTTGCCTAACTTTGATTTTTTTGTTTTTTTTGCCACTTAAGGGCCTATTTTTTCCATGATGATCCTGTACATACCCAGTTATTTCTTAAGTTTCATTTTACAAGAGTTTATAATTTATTTTTGGTTGTAAATCCAAATTAAAAATTTTTAGAAACTTTCAAGCAAATGCAATTGGCAAATGTAAATCTAAATTAAAAGGCTTTAGAAACTTTCAAGCAAATGCAATTGGCAGCTGTAAATCCAAGTTAAAATGCTTTACAAACTTTCAATCAAATGCAATTGGTAGCTATAAATCCAAATTTTAAAAAATGGGTTTTGTTTAAAAGGCTTTAGAAACTTTCAAGCAAATGCAATTCGTAGCTGTAAAGCCAAATTCCACATCCTTCACCAATTTGTATTAATTTGAATTAGAAAAATGGGTTTCTCACATGATGGATTAATCTTTCTAAACCAATTTCAACATCTTATTTTTGAAATGGGTAATGTCTTTGGTTTTGTCTGGACACATATTTTTGAAATGGGTAATTTTGACATATATTCTTGCACAGGAATTACAAAGTAGTAAAAATGGTCATTTAGGGGAGATTTTTTAAACAAAAATATTCATATGAAGGATTCAAATAACAATACCAACCTAGCTATGGAGTTCTAACCTTGATATGGTGGTACATGTTAAAATGGTGGTCCCATTGAACTCCTAGATTACATATGTCATTCATCGTTCAGAGCCCTATTCACGTTCGCCCTGCTCTTCTATTCAATGTTGGTTCGCTTGACAGTGATGGGAGATATTTTTAAAAAGACCTAATTAAAAGGGGTTTGGTCGAACCCAGGTTCGACCAAACCCCTTAAAATATTATTTTTTATGTTGACTTTATAATGGTTCGGTCGAACATATGGTTCGGTCAAACCATATGGTTCAACCAAATGTCTTAAGTGGTTCGTTCGAACATGATAGTTCGAGTGAACCACCTTAGGTAGTGACATTTCAAAAAAATGGATTTTCCTTCCTTAATTCAATTGTAAACCACTATTGTGGTTTCACCCAAACCCCTTTTTGGTAATTAAACCTTGAAATGAATAAAAGCATGAAAGAAATGATGAATGAACAAATGCAATGTCACAACTCACCTTGATTCCTATTTGAACCTTGGATAAATTTTCAATCTAGCATGAAGTGGCCTCAATGAATTTAGATCTTGATCATGGAACTTGATGTGAAACAATGCCTTTGATATGCTTGATAAATCTTGAGCACTACATCAACATATTAGCTCAAACAACATTCATGATGCAATAAATCTTTGACATGACAAATGTAATCTTGATTGCTGCAATAATCTTCTTCAAATCTACCTTTTAATGCCTTAGAAATTCTCTTGAAATGCTATTGATAATTCTCACTTGAATGCTTTAGGTGCTCATTAAAAATTTCTAGGATTGCTTAGATGAAACTTAGTGAAATGACCTTGTATTTATACTTATGTTAACATTAATTCCCAAAATTCAAATATCATAAGATGAAATTAAATTATAAATTTCAAACCATTAAAATACCACCAAAAAAATATTTCAAATAGGGGTCCTAGGTCTAAGTGAGGACCCATTCGCCATGTGGAAAATGGGTCCTAGGGCACTTACTTAGGACACACATGGAACAAAGTGAAATGTTAAGAAAAATCAAGGTCCTAGAACTAAGTGAGGACCCATTCACCATGTGGTGAATGGATCCTAAGTCACCTACCTAGGAAACACATCTTCCAAAGTTAAGTGTTGTGAAATGAAATTTATGAATGTCGGGTTTTATCCCTCATAAATTGCAATTAATTAGGCTTGGATTTGAATTAAAGGGGCCAATTAAGGAAAATTAACCTCAATCAATTAATAAAGCCCTAGATTAATGTGAAAGTGTAAAGATACACCTTACAACACTCAAGCAAGACATAATTAAGTCCATTTAATTTAAAAGGGCCCTAGACTTAATGTGAATACATAATGTGTTCACCCTATAAATGTACAAACATTCTAAACTCCATAACACGGGTTAGTATGTGTAAATACAAACTTACTAATGCTCCTATGAAATAATGCATAATTCCTCTCAAGGAAGATAACAAAAAAAACTAATTGGAAGCATAAAAGAAGCACATTGCGCACCTATTCCATAGTGGATTGGTGTCACTTTGTTGTGAAAAGTGACCCTTTCCCAACCCTTGACAAGCCAATGATGAAAATTCAATGAAGAGGACAAAATTAGTTCTCAATGTGAAGAGAGTAACTTTGCATGAAGATTGTGGATGATTGAATGAAGGATAACCTCTCCATTTATAGAATATTTTGATGAGAGAAGAAGCAAATGGGATGAATGTGGGATAAAAACCCAACCAATAAGAATGAGCCACTTGTCACCATGTGAATGGGCCAAGGATGTGCAAGTTTTGATGAATGTGCCAATAAATGCATATATTTGAAATTTGAAAATGTTGAAATGACAAGGTGGAGGGAGAGTCAAATGGAGTAATGGCCACTTGGCTCAATGCAAAAGGACTTGTAAGGTAACATAAATTCCTTGTTGGAAGGACTCATCCCACTTGGATTCCAATTCAAATTTGAGGGAATACTCCCTAAAGATGCCTTGTTGAGAGAAAATGAAGATTTAATAAATGAATTAATTGATTTATTTGTGCAAGTGGGAAAAGCTAGAGGATGGGACATGCATTAGATTAAATTAATTAGAATTAGATTAATTTAATGAGGGATTAGATGATTTGACTTTTTGAATTAGATTTATGGATTAAAATAAATCAAAAGGAGATGAAAAGTGATTTAGACTTAGTTAAATAAATGTTTTGATTTATTTAGCTAAAGGGAATGATGTTAGTGGTTTAATTAAATAAGTTTGATTTATTTAATTAAATGAAGAACTTTATAAGTTAATTAAATAAGATTGGTTTGTTTAATTAAAGAGGGATCCTAGGATTGATTTATGATTTAACTAAGTAAAATTGATTGATTTGATTAATAGAGGAATTAAAATGGATTAATTAAGTAGTTAATAAAGGGATGATTTAAAGAAGAATCGAAGTTAGCTGATTAGGAAATTTTTCATGTCTACACATAAAACATATTACAACACTAAATCATGGCATAATCAAGCTTATTTTAATATTATTTTTCCCCAAATTAAGTGTGAAAAAAGTATACTTTCTACAACACTACAATTAGTTATATATTCTATTACATTGTTAGTAGGCATGTTAGCGGGAAGTTTCTACTACGGTTAAATTGTTAGATCAATTGTTTTTTCAATTGCTTGTATAAATGATTTGCACTATTTCAAATAATCTATATAAAACCTTTATAACCTTTATTTGGTATCAAAGCAACAATTTTCCTATGTGTCTAAAGGTGGTATTTATGTGCCTGTGAAATGATGTCATGAAATTTTGAAGAAGACATTGTGAAGTAATGCGTGTTTGATAGTGTTGGTGTATGTATTTCTTCTGGGAATTTCTATCGATATTGAAGGCTAATGGTATGTTTCTCTTTCAGTAGAGGAAATAAGGGAGTTTGTAAGTCAAATTTTGATGGTGGATATATGTATCTAACCATCCATAAAGAAAGTGAGAGTAATCAATGCACATTGGAGGATTAATGAAGCCATGTTGGATTATTAAGTGATGAAGATTATCTGAAGATTCGAGAGTAATTGCATATATTGTAAATTATTTCACCAATTGGTTGGTGGAGGTTTTCATTTTATTCTTAGAGAATCCCATAGGAGCCAATATTCATGATAGCTAAAGCATTTTTCTTGAGACGAAATATTTATTCTTGAGAATCCTCTATCCATCAATCCATCTAGCACTATCATGAGCATTGGTATAATGCAAAAACTATTCTTAACCCAAAGAGCGCTACACTAGGGAAATGACATAGAGTAGGTAGAAATAAGAAGGAACAGTCACTAGAAAGGAATGAACGTTGGTTATATTTGCATAACAATACCATAGAAATGTGAAATGTGAATTATTTGATCATACACTTGAACATGTTGTGAAAATCATGTAACATAAGGTATTGACTGTAATGTCGCATTATTTATGCTCTTTGTGATCTGTTTAATGGAAACTAAAATGGGATATAATGTAGTTTTATTTTTCATAGTTGCATAAAGAGGAGATGGTGTAGTTTAGTTAGCTTTTTAGGGGTGGTGTGAAAAGATTTGTATTTTCTATAATTGAAGATATAAGGTGATCATAGGGTGCAAAAGTAATACATTAATTTGGTGTTGAATTGTTTGATAAAATGTCTCTAAGAAATTGAGGGAAATCATAATGTTCAATGTGGAGGACTAAATTTAGAGGCCAGGAAGATTTGGATCCACCAAATGATCCAATCAAGAATGGTACAACCATTCATTTTTTTTTAAAATACGAGGATTCTTGGTCATTCACATGCATTACTTATTAGTTCTAACATGGAGTATCTTGTAGATGAGTTTATTAATGTTGCCAATGGAACTTCAAATAGTTATGCTTGGACTTTCAAAGCCATCTTTTCTATTACTAATGAGGCCTCCAAAGACTCATCTAGGACATTAGATTGATAAATTGCAACAGGGTCATATTGGAGGCTGGTGGCACCGGAGGATGGAGTAATTTCCATCATCTCAAGTTAGCTTCTTGCTTTGAGATGATGCTTTGCATGAGATGCATTTTTGTCTTTAATTCTTTTCTTTTCCTTATTGTTGATAGATTTTAAGAATACATGTATTGTGAAGTTTGAATTTTGGAGAGAGGTAAGGGGTTTGGTGTACATTTCAATATGGATGGTTGTCCAACGAGCACTCAAGGCTATGATTTGAATTATACCCTTATGAGGGTCATCAGACAACTTGATGGAGCCATGTGTTTGGAGAGCTCAATATGGATTGTTGTCAAATAATTCAAGGAATTTGTGATTTGAGAGCTCATGGAAGGAAGAACTCAAGAATTTTTCTAGGGGCTACACCTTTACGAGGATTAAGATACATCTTGATGCAGCTCCACCTAATTCAGGATTTGTTTCTTCAAGTAAGATCTTCACAAAGATGTATATACATTTTGTATTCAATAAGTTTTGTTATGTGATCCTTAAGCGAGATCCATTGGAAAAGTGAATAAGAGATTTTAGGGGAAAATTTTATAGGAACAATGTAATAAGGGGGGGAATATTGGCATAATATATTCTATTACATTATTAGCAGGCGTGTTAGTGAGTAGTTTCTACTAGGGTTAAACTATTACATCAACTACTTGTTCAATTTCTTGTATAAATGATTTGCACTGTTTCAAATAATATATCAAGTCTTTATCCCCTTTATAATGTAAATATAAATATTATAAATAATATATTAATATATATTATATTATTTTAAGAATGTATAATATAATATATAATTTAAATATAAATATATCACATAAAAAAGCTCTGCAAAATTTAAGCTCCATGAGCACCTCTCCTACCGCACTCTCCAAACCTCCCTCTCCTTTCGATGGTGATCTCCATGGCACACATTGTGCATCTAGTGCTCTCGAGCCAGCTAGGTTTGGCGCTCCTGGGCACACTAGCTTGAAATCTCCTTTTGGCTAAATGAATTTTAGGGATACCCTAAAGGGTGATGGCGGGGCTTCAGATTCACTATTGAGACATGTGGGTGTTCTAGTTCAACAACACCATTCCTCTACCAACTCTTGCATCGGTGAATTGAAGGTGTCTTTGCATGGCACTCGACATTCTCGTGCACCTCATTTTGACCCTCCGTGGGTGAGCTCTGACCCACATCGAAGACCCGATCTATGGATGGGTGCTGGCGGTGGGGTGTCAGTCTTGGATCAAGATGGTTGCAAGGGTGGAAAACCTCCTGTATCCCCATCAATCACTCCCAATGCAAAAAAATCCATTAACACGGTGTGCCCACTTCTTGTGCGCTTATCTACACTTTTCCCTGAGGTGGATTTGGAAGATTGTGTTGGCAATAGAGAGGATTATCTTTAGAAGCATGTGATAATTTGTAGAATGACCAATTCTTGGCCCAGTTTGAGTGTTTTGCACACATGGATCTCACAAAACTGGAAGGAGGTTATGAAAGAAGAAATATATATTTATCCCTACGCTCGAGGATTTTTTATTCTAAAATTTAAGTCAATGGAAGACATGGATTTAGTACTGAAAGCTAGCCCTTGGAAGTTTCAAGAGGAATTCATATGCATGAAGCCCTGGTATGCCTCTTTTGATCCCCGCATTGAAACCTTTACATTTGCCCTTCTTTGGGTGAGATTACCCTACCTTCCCCTTCAATTTTGGGAATTGGATTGTCTGAAAGCTATAGGCAACAGTTTGGGTAAGTATAATTGTAGTTCTAATGAAACGACCCATTATAGGAGTTCTACCTATGCATGCCTATGTGTAGAAATGGATTTTTCTGTTGGGCTCCCTACGGAGCTATCATTAAAAGTGGGCAATAGATGCTAGAGACAACCAATAGCCTATGATAAGATCGCCTTCAGATGTCGAAGATGCTTCTCTACTGCTCAATTTACTCATCAATGTCTTAAGGGCACCTTTAGGAGAATTGCAATCAGACAACAAGCAAAAAGTCTTCATGGTTGGTTGGGGTAGACACTCAACAATATGTTGTCTCTCCTGGACAACAAGATTCCTCTTCCGCACAATCTTCACAAGAGAACTCTTCAAAAGAAATTACAAACTCTTCATGTGTTCAAATTGAGCCTTATGTTGAGGTCCTTCATAAGAATTTCATGGTGGAGGCCATAAATAAGACCGTCAAAGCAAGCGACCCCGTGGTTTCCGCCTCTTATTCATCAGAAAAAGAAAATGTAAAACTTGCAGAAGATTTTTAGATGGCTTTGGATAGTTCTGCTGGTGTTGGGATGGTTGACAACATTACTGAATTATCCCCTATTTTCAAGCCTCAGGAAGAATTACAAGGGACAAAAGTAAAGAGAAAGCGGGCCACTTGTGCAACGTCAAGGCACCAAACGGTCGAAAGTTCCTCACCAAAGATGGAGGTTTATGGAAAAATGAATTCCTTCCACCCTTCAAAGGGTTGATTGGGTATGTGAACTCTGGTTATTCGTGGCTCAATGAGAGCAGTTGGGCATAGGCGACGGTAATGGGAAGGTGTTTGGCAGTGATTTTTCATTACCTGCTATTGTAGTAGGGAAGGGTCTACGTGTTGGACTCTGTTGGTAGTTGAATGCACCCTGGCATGTTTTTCCATTTGATCTCAATGTAAATGGGTGCTATCCCCTTTGATAGCACTTACCTATAAAATATATATATATATATAAATATAAATATAATAAATAATATAATATGATATAAGAAAGATAATATAGAATATAATATATAATATTAATAGTGTAATTTATATATAATATATATGATTTAATTTGTATTATATTAGATAGATATTATATATTAAATACATATCAGTATTATATTTGTGCATTAATTTAATTAATATTATATAAAAATATACTAAATATTAATTATAATAATTTTAGATTATATATAATTTAATATAGTTTAATATGTTAATTTATTTTGTACTATATAAAATAGATTAATTATAATAAAAATAGACTAATTTATGTTAATTAAATTTGTACTATATAATATTATAATAATAAATATAATTATACTATATATAATTTAATTTGTATTATAGAATATATATTATCTATTGTATTATATTTATATGTTTGTTTAATTTCTATTAAATAAAAATATATATTAAATAATAAATATAAATTTATATTTATATTTAGTAATTGTTTTTTTTTTATCGGTAAATCATTGCTAAGGGGCAACATCCATCGCTTTTGACTGGAGCTATGAACCAGTGAGGCCACATACGAGGGAACTCATCCTTGATTTCTCCATACCCACCACTGCTACCCACCACTACTCAAGCGATCCTTTTGATGGTGTCGTAACTGCTGACTTCAAGGTTTCACTCCACCGGTGCGAATTGAGGTGAGAACCACTGACATTGTTGCCTTTATTGACCTCCCGCAACCCATCGCTTTTGACTAGAGCTATGAACCAATGAGGCCACATATGAGGCATCTCATCCCCGATTTCTCCATACCCACCACTGCTACCCACCACTGCTCAAGCAATCCTAATGGTGTTGTAACTACCGACTTTAAGCTTTCGCTCCATCAGTGCAAGCTGAGGCGAGAACCACTGATGTTGTTGCATTTTTCAACCTCTGGCGATTTCTTTCTCCCTACAACATCCCCACAATCCACTGTGGGATTAGAACCTTAGATAGCCCAACTGTTACTCTTGCAACTTAACCGTTGCACTGCGAGGTCAACCCTATATTTAGTAATTGTTAGTATAAGATATTATATATAATTTTATAAATATTACCAATGGATTGACAGACTAGATGGAAAATCATGGTGTTGAACAAGATTTCTCAGAGGTAATCTTTGATGGTACAACCTTACCTAGAGCTTTGGTGGACCTAGAAAAGAAAGATTGCTAGGTGGATGAGGCTAGTGGCTATAGGTGGCCACCATTTTTTTGGTTGAATGATAACGATGGGCATCAATTTCCTATTGAAGGTGATGGTCAGGATCTAGCTACATAGGAAGTAAGGGGTGCAGATGGTGTAGAATTCACACATGAGAATCGTATTTGTTTGACGGTGGGTGCTCTTCCCTGGATAGACTTGAAAGCATAGATGGGGACATTCGGCAGCCTGTATGTGGTCGTGTGTTCCTTTTCGGTTGGTTTTTGAGCTACAAAAGATATGGAATCCATTTTTGAACTTTCGTTGCTTGGGCCTTGCATGGCGAGGCCTATATGTGGCGGCGGCGATGCTTTCTTGATCATTGCAAACATGGCAATACATTTTGATGTTTCTTGTAGGTGTCTAGGTGAGAGAAAAGTGGGGCAATTGGAAATGATCAATGAGTAGATCCACTTCCTATTTCTGAAGGTGAAGGAGAAGGGTTGAAGTGATCTGGAAGGTGGTTGGTGAATTTTTTTGGAGTAGCCCCCATACACATGATGGCCTGGTTCTCGAAAGGTTTTACAACAACTACGTCCAGGTGGTGGGGTCGCTACTTTGGGGTGTGTGGGTTGTGATGCGATTTAGAAGAGAGGAGACATAATTGTCGATATGTGTAGCAATCACCAATGTCCCTATTGAGCCAAAATTTGGGCTCATGGTGGGGGTGCTAATTCTTAACCAAGAGAATAAAAAATTGAAACTACATAAGGCCTAAGAATTATTTAGAAAAGGTGTGGAGAAAAAGTACAACATTAATGAGTTCATGGAGTTTATTAAGGCCAACCCTAGTCTAATTATGGAGAGTATTGTAGCTAGGCCAGTTGATGTCTTAGAGGGAGTTGGTTATTTGTATCATTGATGCCATATGGATCTGTGTTTCTCTTTTTGAATCAATAGAGAGAGCTACCTCCTTTGGTAGAACTTACCTAAATAAATAAATAAATATAATTACATCATATATAATGCAATTTTTACTATATACAATACATAATATATATTTTTGATAGGTAACTACATATAATATATTATATTAATTATAATACAAATTAGAGAATATTATTATATATTACATAATGTATTATATTTATATGTTAATTTTATGCGTATGATACTAAAATATATTAATTTTTAGTATATCAATTTTTAATTATATACATAATATATTATATATTATGTATATATAATCATTTCTATTATTCAATATAATATATAATAATAAATATAATTATAATAAGATTTTAGAAATGATTTTTATAATTTAGATAATTATTTAAATTGTAATATATATTAATAATACAATTTATAGTATATATCAAATATTACATGGGGAAAAATTTAGGACATTTAGTAATGTTTCATTTTAAATAGATTTTTATTTTATTTTTTATTGTTAAAATATATTAAATCTTCTAATGGGTTGCAAGGGTACTAGTGGTTAGGTGGCATTCTACAAGCAATTCATGTGGGATTTCTCTTCTACCACATTTTGCATACATGTTTTGTCATAGAAAAATGGCCCCTTGTCATTTTCATGGCCTTTTAGGTCTTGTTTCATGGTGTTTGATCTATTTTTCTTTGATTTTATAATGTAACATGGCTTGAACATGCATATTTAGGTATGAAAATTCAAATAATGACATCTTGTGAAGGTGTTGTGAAGGGTTGTAAAAACAATTTACACTCTTCTAGACTCTATTCATTACAATTCACCTAAAAATCACATTTTCATCACTAAAAAAGTCCTATTTTGAACTGTTGTAAAGTCTTGTAACAAAATTTCATGCTTTTATAGGCACAACTTCACTATTCATCCCCTTTCTTATGCTTTATTTTACCTCTTTATACCCTTATATGCTTTAATTAAGTGTATTTTTGAATGATAGCCCAACAAACAACATTAAATACAAGATAATTTCCAACACCTATTTTTAGGTCCTAGGTGGGACCCATTCACCATGGGTGATGAATGAGTCCCCATTGGCTCCAAATTCAAAAATTTTAAAATTTCCTTTTGGGTTTTTATTCAAAAACACTTAATGTCGGCCTACGATGAGGTATGAATGGGTTACTAGGGCACAAGATTGTCTAAATAAGTGATTTTCACCTCATTTTACATCCTCCAACATTCACATACCATATTCAAGCAATTTCAAGCATTCAAGCATCTTACAACATCTTATCAAGCATTATTCAAGCACTTTGGAGCATCCATTGACATTACTTCAAATTTGCATCATCAAGGGTTTGGTAAGTTGATAGCATTTGTATGCTGTTAGTTTATCATTCTCTTGCATTTCATTATTTCATCAAGGGTTTGATTACCAAAAGTGGGGTTTGACCAAGGAAAACCTCTATTTTCTAACCCTCAACCATTTCCCCCCTCTTTCATGTGTGTTTCTAGACATTTGTATGCAGATTTAACAAGAATTTAGGTGTTGAAGATTGGTCAACAAGTCAACTAGGTGCT
This sequence comes from Sequoia sempervirens, assembly GCA_007258455.2. Lineage (NCBI taxonomy): Eukaryota > Viridiplantae > Streptophyta > Pinopsida > Cupressales > Cupressaceae > Sequoia > Sequoia sempervirens. Next base: position 13,458,470 of record VDFB02047397.1, on the reverse strand, counting down.
TGAAGTCAAATCAACCATATTTCAAACTTAGAGAAGGTTTTCTATCCATTTCTTGTAGAATTGACTTGGATAACTTGACAAGCAAACATTTCTAGATCTAGTGTTAGCAGAGTTGTCTCTTGATTTCTCAGAATTTTGGGAGAGGACTGATTCACCACCAGTGGTGAATGAGTCCCACCTTAAGACTGAAAATCTAAATTTTGACACTTTTTCACCAATAGTATGGCTAATTCACCACCCTGGGCGAATGAGTCCTACTGTGGAATTTTAGTAATTAAATAAACAACATTCACAACATTCCAAATCCATCGAATATTGTCCAGTTGCACTCTGTTTTATCCTATTTCTTTCTATTATACATTATTTCATCATTTAGTTCATTGTTTGCATATCACAGGTTGTTTTCAAACATAATTTAAATATTGGTTTTGCACTCATTTAAATCACATAATTGCATTTAGTTCACTTCATTTAGTTTAAAAAACATCATACATAACATAATTTGAATGAACCCTTATCATTTTTGGTCCTATTTCTCTCCTTTTAGGTGAAAAACCCTAGAAGAACTAGAGAAGTACATATAAACCCAAAAATTTATCGTTCATTTTGCCAAACTTGTATTTTGAATAGTTTGCATTTCTGATTTCATTTTCATATTGCATCCTAGACTACACTTGCATTAACATTCAATTAGGACATTGGTTTTTTTTTCATTCTAGATCTTTTCATATTGCATTAGTGAAAACTTCATTTAGATTTCACTTTACATTGCATATCATTGAAAAAACTAAAAACTACATTCTACATCCTTAATTGCATTATGTAGAACATTCAAATCACATTCAAATTTTTGAAAAAAATAAAAAAATATCATTCTAGGACTCATTCGCCACCCTGGGCAAATCAGTCCCTCTGCACTTTTTAAACAACATTTCTGACATCTTTCTGGAATTTTCCTGCATTATAGTTTTATGTTCTTGCATTTTGTTTTAATATCCAAAATCTCTATTTTCCATCATTTATTTCATCTTAGTTTACTTGCATCATGGAATTTTCTTTCAATAAGTTTTGGAATTCATTAAAATCATTGGTAGACATTTCCAATTGTGCCTTTGGCTGTAACCCTAATGACCTTGAACAACCTCATGCTCCTTCAACTCCTCATGATTTTCCTCCTCATGAAGTAGACATCATTGGAGAAGATGGTACTAGCATGAACAAGTTCTATAATGAATGCCTTGATCATCTTGAAGTGCATGCATCCTTTCATCCCTCCATGTAGTCACAAGATCTTCCTACTGTTACACCTCCTAATCATTTTGCATATTTACATCCTGAAATCAATGAAGGACCTAAGGTTCCTCCCTCAAGTGGACCTAGTTCCTCTAACCAAACACACTCACAACCCTTTTACGTTCACAAAGTCACAAACACTCCTATAAAGCTTGAAGAAACATATGGTAAAGGATTCACTATTCTAAGTAAACAAGGTTGTGGCATAAAACATGAACATGACATTCATCAAATTCTTGAACAATAGTTAATCGATGCACACACAACATGATTAGGATATCAAGATCCTTCTCATCCTGATAGACCTCCTTTTCAACCTAGGAGACTTCAAGATGTTGGTATAGTGATCTTGGATGCTCCTCCTAACTTAAACATTATCCTTCCACCTAAGCAACCATCCTCCCCTTCTATTGACAAGGATGTTAGAATCCCTATGGGTCCTTTTCCTCCTTCTGTTCATGAACAAGGAAAATCTAGCAAATGAAAAAAACCTTACAAAACGAAGAAACTCAAGTTTCTTGCACATCCTCCACCTAAATGTGAAAGGAGACTTCAACTATTTATAAACAAAAGTCTTATACTCTTACCACCTATGAATAGCTTGGTTCTTTGTCCTAAAGACTCTAACATACCATTTTACAAATATCATCATATTCTTGGTCATTGAATAGAAGAATGTCAGATATTGAAGGACATACTGGATAAGTATCACTTCATTGATACCGATTGTTTCTTCGTCATACCTTAAAACAATAAAAAACCATTCATCATGCCATAGTTGTAGAATTATTTATTCTCACTATTGCATGATCCTTTCCCATCACCTGCCTCGGCTCATTCTTTCCTTTACACTTTGTGGGGGGAAAGAAGTTGTTAGCCTTGTCCTTGTAATGCATTTTCCTTTATCTCTTAACTATGTTATTCCTTTTCCGCTTATCTATTTTAGATTGAGAAACCAATAACTTAGTTAATGGTTGACTTACATTTTCATTACTTGTTCCTTTTCATTTTTCTTTTATGTGCATATTGTGTTCCCCCGTAATGTTTGTTTTATGTTCTTGCTCTCTTTGTACAATTCTTCTATTTGTACCTCTATTCTTCTATATGTTGTGCATCCTTGTCTTTTTCATGTTTATTTTTTGTTTTCCTTTTGGGGATGATGCAAAGCATTGAGACTGAAATGTCTCCTTCATGTTGACCCAAAATATTTTTCACTTTTATTTTTCCTTTTCATTTTCTTTTCGCTTGTGTTTTCCTTTTGGGGACGATGCAAAGTGTTGATACCACAATGTCTCTTCCATGTTGACCGAAAATAGACTTTATTTTTCTTTTTTTTTCATTCTCTTTGTGTCATTCTTCCAGTTTTATGTCCTTTGGGGAATGATGAAAGTTTTGAGCTCTTTCATAAAAACATTGCAGCAGCAAACATACTGAACCTAAATCCATAGATCCCTTGTGTTTGGTGTGCTTTCTTTTCTAGGGGGAAACTCCATTTATTTTTCTTTCATTTGTGTTGACATGACACAACCTACTTTGGAAACATATGACTTGACATAGGGCTTTCTAAGTTGGCTCTCATGTCTCGTTTTCCTTTTTGCATTTTCCCTTTGCTACTTTAAAGTAATTGCTCACAGAACAATGTGTCACAATTCTTTTAAAGTGGGGGAATACATTACCATAATTCATTTGCATTCTTGGTTCCTAGTGTAGCCTTGTCATTCATATGATGCGTTTGTCACTTTGTGGATAACATTGGGTGTGATATCCTTCATAAGTGTGATCTATCTTAGCATATTACATTCCTCTTCATGGCTTGATGCGACACACTGCATCCCCTAAGTTGTGAATATACTATTCTTTGATTGGTCCTCTCTTAGAGACATTAGATACAATGTCCCCTAAGTGATAGGCCTTGCATGAACTTAACAAGACTCCTTTAAACATCTTTTTCCTTTCACATTTTACATTTTTGCATTTTTTATTTACATTTTTTCCACCTTGCATAATGCAACTTGCATGCCTGTTGTACATTTCTTTTTGTTCATGAGTTCTAAGCATATAGAGCTTTGCTTGTCTCATGGAGCATGAACCAACATTTCATCTTTTCCTTTGTGGTGCCTTGTTAAAGTTATCAAAAGGTATAACTTTGATATGGTTGAGTGGGAAGCCCACTTAGTGGCATGCCTTTTCCCCATAGCCACCTTTGTGTTTGTGAGTGCATACCAACTAGAGTATGTATCTTACCTTTTGGGCTTTCTCACCCTATAGATGATCAGAAGTTCCATGGCCCCAGAGTGAGTACATTTGGGCCTTCTCGCCTGGTGGACCGTCATGAGTTCCATCACCCCAGAGTGAGTATACATTAGCCTAGATCTAATCCACAACTAGTTGAATAGACAATTGGAGCTTCATCTGATTCTTTTCAACTCTTGTGTGTTCCTTTGTTCTTATGCTTAGTTTGCCATGGGATCTTCATCCCGGGGGCTTGATGATCCCTCTTGATAATTGCCATTCCATCTTGCTAACGTAAGTACATTTGAACCTCCTCTCGATGTTCATGGCTACTTTAGTGTGAGTTTGAAGCAAGTTCATCCTCTCACTAAAGTGGCGGTAAATGTGCTATATAAAAATGGCCCTTTGTCATTTTCATGGCCTTTTAGGTCTTTTTCATGGTGTTTGATCTATTTTGCTCTGATTTTATGATGTAACATGGCTTGAACATGCATATTTAGGTACTAAAATTCAAATAATGACATCTTTTCAAGGTGTTATGAATCATTGTAAAACATTTCTACACTCTTCTAGACTCTTTTCATTACAATTCAACTAAAAATCACCTTTTCATCACTAAACAAGTCCTATTTTGAAGTGTTGGAAAGTCTTGTAACAAGATTTCATGCTTTTCTAGCCACAACTTTACTATTTATTCCCTTTCTTATGCTTTATTTGACCTCTTTATACCCTTATATGGTTTAAATAAGTGTATTTTTGAATGATAGCCCGACAAACAACCTTAAATAAAAGATAATTCTCGACACCCATTTTTAGGTCCTAGGTGGGACCCATTCGCCATGGGTGGTGAATGAGTCCCCCTTGGCTCCAAATTCAAAATTTTTAAAATTTCCTTATAGGTTTTTATTCAAAAACACTTGATGTCGGCCTGTGATGAAGTATGAATGGGTTACTAAGGCACAAGATTGTATAAATAAGTGATTTTCACCTCATTTTACATCCTCCAACATTCACATATCATATTCAAGCAATTTCAAGCATTCAAGCATCTTACAACATCTTATAAAGCATTATTAAATCACTTTGGAGCATCCATTAACATTACTTCAGATTTGCATAATCAAGGGTTTGGTAAGTTGATAGCATTTGTATGTTGTTAGTTTATCATTCTCTTGCATTTTATTATTTCATCAAGGGGTTGATTACCAAAAGTGGAGTTTGACTAAGGCAAACCCCTATTTGCTCACCCTCAACCATTTTTCCCTTCTTGCATGTGTGTTTACAAAAAATTGTATGCAAACTTAACAAGCATTTAGGTGTTGAAGATTGGTCAACAAGTCAACTAGGTGCTTCAGGTCAAATCAACCATATTTCAAGCTTGGAGAAGGTTTTCTGTCCATTTCTTGTAGAAATTATTTCAAAAATCCGACAAGCAGACATTTCCAGATCTGGTGTTGCAGAGTTATCTCTTGATTTCTCAAAATTTTGGGAGAAGACTAATTTACCACTAGTGGTGAATGAGTCCCACCTAAAAAATCTAAATTTTGGCAGATTCCGAAGCCCGACAGTTAGAAACCTGTTTTCAACACCTTTTCACTAGTAGCAAGACTAATTCGCCACCCTGGGCAAATGAGTCCCACTATGGAATTTTAATAATTTCAGACAACATTCACAACATTCTAGATGCATCAAATATGTTTGCATATCAAAGTGTGTTTTCAAACATAGTTTAAATCTTAGTTTTGCACTCATTTAAATCACATACTTGCATCTAGTTCACTTCATTTAGCTTAAACATCATACACAATGTAGACATGCAAAATTAGCATCATGCATATTTAATTAAATCATATTCGCCCATCAATTAAATAAATCAAGTTTATTTGATTGATCTCCTAAGGTTATCTTTTTAATTAAATAAATCACTTTATTTAATTAAATGGATAGTGCTTCAATTTTCTCCCTTTTGATTTAAATGAATCCAAGTATCTAATTCAAAAGTTAAAATCACCTAATCATCATCTTAAATGAATCAAACCATGATTAATGCTAATCATAATCCTCTATTCTCTAGATTTTGCAACTTGTGCACATAAATCAATTGAATTGATTTATTAATTCATCATTTACTTTCAACATGGCATCTTTGAGGGAATATTCTTGCAATTTCAAATCTCCCTCCAAGTGGACTTGTCCCTTCCAACAAAGCATTTAAGAGCTCTTACATGATGTCTCTTACACAAGTGAAACTTGGAATTCAATTCATCTTTCATCCCCCCTAAACATGTCACTTCATCAAATTCAAATTTCAAACTTGCACATGGATCAAAATGTGCTCAACCTTCATCATATCACATGTTGACAAGTGACATCTTGTCATTGGTGGATCTTTAGTCCCAAATTCACCCATTTTGCATGTCTCTCCATTATCCTCTATTATAAATAGAGAGCTCATCCTTTGCATTTGATCATCCACAACTTGAGTATTTGCACTATAGTCAAGAATCACACATCTCCATCATTTGAGCTTATCAAGGATTGGGAAAGGGCTTCTTTCCACATTAAAGAAGCACCAATCCACTATGGGATAGATATGTATCATGCTCTTTATGCTCTCAATTAGTTATTTTGTTGTTCTGATTGCATTGTGAAGCATGATTCAGTATTTCATAGGAGCGCTTAGTTTGGTTTACTTCATTTGCTAATAACTCTAATGTTTGTTGATATTTGAGGTAAATGCAAAAAAAGTGCTCACATTTTAGTGCCCACAGTTAATTTCTCTTTGTTTTACTGTCTTGATTGGAACACATTAAGTTTTTGCTTTTATTGAAGCGCATTTATATTGGAAAAATAGCAGGGTGCATTTTTTTAGATGCATTTATGATGAAAAACGGACTTAGTGAAACATAATTATATTGGAATGCCTTTTGAATCTTTATGGGTTTGTATATAGGTCTTTATATGCTGATCTTTAATATACTGGGATTGTATATGGGTTTCTGCATGCTCTTAAATTTATTGGGTTTGAATTTGAGTCCCTGTTTTGCAATGCTCTCTAGTTTTTGTTGATAGAGCCTTTGAGGTGCATGAGCTTCTTGGTGTATAAAATCTTTCCATTGCCTCATTTGTATTGCCTGAAATGAAACCATATTTTTCTGGAATGCCTCACATGTATTTCCCTTAAATTTCCGCGACACTTGTAGTTCAACTTCCTTTGCTAGCTTTGACATATATGCCTTTGATGCTTGGTCATCAAATTATTTCACGTGATTTACAAGTAAATTTAACTTCTTTTTAAGCATTTTGACTCTGGTATCTACATGTGGACAATTCTTTTGCACTAATAATTGTGTCTCATAATCTTTCAGCCTGCTTTGATGTTAAGGCTTGTTGCAATTATTGTTCCTTCTACCTCAATGCCAACAATCCATGCGAGAGAGACTTCCAGACCTAGAGTGATGCCTTTGTGAAAAAAAATTCTATCTTGGAGTTGTGCTAGATAGATTGAGATTAATGTGATTTGACACATCGATTTAATTGATCAAAGGACATTCCTTAACCAACACAATATTTTGAAGCTTAGGACCTGTGTTGAGATCGGTGGCAAGATTTGTTGCAAGCGACATCATTGATGGGAACCTCAAAATTTTCTAAATCCTTTTCAACAAGCTCATTTTGATCGAATCCTACAATCATTGCGTTCTGCTGAAAGTTGTGGAATACAACTTTACACTTGCCAACTGTATTAATTTGAAAGTTTCTTAAAAACTACTCATTCGATTTTACACCTACCAATTACAAATTAGCCTAAAAGTTTTTAAAGCCTTTCAACCAAATTTTTTGCATAGGTTAGGATGCTACATACAAAGTGGTGGAATTCAGCTTTCCACTAGCTAAACACATTTTCTTGAAAGTCTTTAAAAAGGTCTTTATTTTTTGTTTTCTTCTTTTCACACGCCTACCAATTCCATTTGCTTGAAAAAATTTCTAAAGCCTTTTCAATAGATCCAATACATTTCATGCAATCATTTCATTACTTGAGAACGTGTTTCTTAGAGGATTTCCCTCAAAAAATTTGTATGCCTTGTCCATACGCAAATGTCGAAGCTGCTATGTGCATGAGAGGTGATTAGATGTGGTTTGCAAAAATTGGTTGAATACAAACTCCATTCTCCCCCAATTTCTTTCTACCACTGGTTCCAATTCTTCTTGCCGGTCTGCTAGCTTATTGGCCACTCATCTGTTTTGTATTTTTTTCACTGGTCACTCATGTCAAAAAAAATAAAAAAATTAGTCACATACTTCACTACAAATTTAAAGCTTGAAAATGACATATCTCTTTTTTCTTTTCTACCTTAGGGACAAGTCACGTGTATAAAAGCTTGTCTATAGACATTTTAGGTAGAAATTTTCCAAGAAAATCTTAAGAAAAGCTAGATTATCTTGCCAGTTTCTAAAAGTAGAATTAGAAACTACTGTAGCCTTTACAAGACTAGTACAGATTTGTGCCAGAAAAAGTTTTTGTACTCATAATAGTTCTAGTTCTTGTTCTAGCTTTTCTGATATAACAATATGGAACATTAGGCAACATTTTGGTGCATTTTTTACTGCTTTCATTAGCTGAACATAATCTATCTATTTAAGAAACCTTTTAAAGGCAACCTTCTATAGTGGTCGCTTAAGTCAAGCAGGTTATCCTTTTTTTTTTCAAACTTGAAATGTCCAAAGTTCTGTGCATTTATTTTTTAAAGACTTGAGCTATTAGGAACCATGTAATGATTTAGAAGGAGTCCCATAAGATGCATTGATAGAGTAATGATATCTTTCTTGGGACGTCAAATCTTGCTCATGCAATTAGGTTACATCTATTTGAATATGTTGTAGTCTGTAATCAAATCTTTGATAACCAATAGAAACGACTGGTATAAATCAATCTGTTGTCTTAAATGCTAAATGCCGCTATGTCTTGTACTAAGATTTTTCAAATTTTCCAGATTCAATCATTTCCTAATTGAAATGACCACTTTGGGGAGCCCTACATCCATAATACTAACATTGAAATATTTAATGCATGTGTATAATTTGAGAAGTCATTTAAGGAATTTGAGTGTGTATTAAATACAAGCCATTTGAGGTAGAAAAGAGGCATTCATTTCTAATGAAAAAGTCTTGAAACTAAAACAAAGCATCTAGATTGCAAGTTTGGGCGTACTACTTTTTGATGTGTAGGGAATCACAATCTGTGCAAAATCATTGAAGGAGGAAGATATTAAATCTTGCAAAAGTGTCTCATTCTCTACAAAGCGGTGAACACATACGATCATTAAATCTACAAATATGTAGAATCATTGTCGGAGATCTGTAATCATTGTCATCATTTGCAGTGACTTGGAGTCAAAGCCTAAATTTTGATATTCCAATTTATCTTCAGCTGCGTGTGTAAGCCTTTGGTGGTATGGTATTCAAAGGGTAGTGTGGACATCAAAATCTGCAAATGGTTAAATAACTAACATACACAAGCATGGTTAGTGTATTTAAGCAAAACAAACCTTCAACATCCATATGAGATATCTAACATGTTTTAAAATGCTATCAACTAACAAGATAAATAAAATCATACAAAGAAAAACATGAAATCTATCTATCCCATAGTGGATTGGTGCTATTGTAGAAAATAGCCCTTTTCCAATCCTTGCTTAATCTTGATATTGCAAATGATGGTGGACAAAATCAGTTCTCAAATGAAGAGAGTGACTTTGCATAGGATTTTGTGGATGAAATTGTGGAGATGAAATGCTAAGATTGTGAAGGATTAAACCAATGGAGATGATCTTTATTTATAGAATAGAATGATATAAGAATTCCAAACATGGAGGATGTGGGACTAAAAACAAGCCAATGAAAAGAGGCCACTTCTCAACTTTTGATAGGTTGGAGGATGAGCACATTTTGGTCAATGTGCCAAAGAGGGGGAGATTCACATTTGAATTTGATGACAAGATGAATTAAATGCTAAGCTTGACTTGTGCAAGAGACATGTAAGAGATTATTAATTGCTTTGTTGGATGTACATGCCAAATTGGGGGGAGATTCAAACTTGGAGAATATTCTCCCTTTATGCCAAGTTGAAAGTAAATAAAGATTTTGATAAATCAATTAAATGCAATTTCATGTGCAAGTGGAAAAATCTAGAGAATACAAGTGATTAGGATTAGCATTTAATCATGGATTAGATTAATTAAGATGATGTTATCTATGTTTTTGACCCATTTGACTTAGATTTAGGGATTTAAATCAAATCAAAGGAAGATGAAAGGTGATAAAGATTTAGTTAAATAAATATTTGATTTATTTAGCCAAGGGGGATAGTGATAGGATCAAATTAAATAAAGTTAATTTATTTAATTTTAGATGTACGATCCTTAGAGATTAATCAATTAAACTTGGTTTATTTCATTGACGAGCGAATATGACTAGTTAAATACGCATGATGTCAATTTGATATGTCTACATTTTTCCCCTCTTTGAAGCAATGTACTTGCTGTGTTGGTTCAAAGAGTAAACTTTCCACGATGAAAATTCAAAAAATTTCTGATTTTTTTGGATGCCCCAGTGGAAGGAGGTACACTAGTACATTGCCCCCTCGAGAGATCGAGCGAAAAGATTCAATTTGAGGGTTGATCTCGTGATAAAGAGGTTCAAGATGAATGGTTATGATGATGATGCAAATGAGATGGTTTTAAGATGCTTAGAATAACCTATCTATGTTATCCTAAACAACTTTAAATGATGATATGATGTGATGATAGATGAGATGGATGATGCGATATGCTATGATTATGCAAATGTATGATTTATGCAAATGCTTAGACTAACAGATCTATATTATGATGATGATGCAAATGCAATGCATGTGAAATGATCGATGTTTCCTATTATGTATGATATGAATGATATGTGGTATGTTGACGGTTTGTGGATGTAGGATGTATGTATGATGGATGCATTGGTGATGATGATTAACTATTCATGACGCGATGTTAGTGCGGAAAAGAAGACATTAGATGATGAAAAGAGGAACCAACAAGTCCATGATCTGACAAGACTTTATTAGAGATGATGATGATGATAGATGATGATGATTTTCTTGTCAAGGATTGGGATTTTAAAAGGGCTACTTATCTTATGTTTGATTACACATGTAGGTACGATGCATCAAGGTATAAAGAACCAGGATGGCGTTGTACCTAGTGCGATGGACTTTGACTCAAAAAATAGATAGGAGTATTCTTGTTCACACTTGACATACAAAAACCTTGCAAGGACATACCTAACAAAGCAAGTATTTGCCAAGTTATTTTACAAGAACGTCCAACAAGCACAACAGACAAAAGATAATGATCGTTGCCCCAGTCCTATCTCTCTAAATCCTTCGTTCAGATATCATCGAGAGGTCCTTGGAATGAGCACAATAAGATAAATCAAACGAAAAGATCAAGTACGCAAACAAGGAAATGTTCTTCATACCTTTAGGCAAAGGGATTTGTTTTGATAGGATAAGAATCCAAAGCGATCCAAAATGATGCCCATTGTTGGAACGATATATCCTAGGACATGAATTGTATAGGATGATGATGGGTTGATAAGTTGATTGATAGGCTGTTGATATAAGGCTGATTGACATGTTTGAAAATGATCAAGAGTTTGATTTTGTTTTAAAGATTTGTTGTTTGCTTTTGATTTTACGATTGAGGCTTGTTTTTGTTGATTCTTGTGGTTGTTTCTGCTTGTTTTGCCAAAGGATGAAGGTGACAATCAGTTTATTATGGATGATTGATTATTTCGAGTGAAAGCGAGATGAGATGGATGGATTTTTTTCAAATATTTGGATGTTTTTGACGTTTTGCAATGTTTTGAGGTTATTTTTGGTATTTTTGAGATTTTTACAAATGTTTTTGGAGTTTTAATTTTTTGAATGTTTTTGGGTTTTCTGAGATTTTATGAATGTTTTTGGATTTTATGTTTTTATGAATGTTTTTGGATTTTGATGTTTTTACGAATGTTTTTGGATTTTGATGTCTTTTTTGGATGTTTTTGGATTTTTTCGATGTTTTGGATGTTTTTAGATTTTTCCCACGATTTTGACTATTTGGATATGGAAATGTGTGATGATATCAGTTCTCTGTTTGGGATTTTGTTGAAGACCAAGCTAAGGTTGATTGATCGAATCGATGGATTGATGATGATGATATCATTGTTGAGGATACACAACAATGGAAGGATTGATTGATCAGGATTGATGATGATAACATTGTTGAGGATGCACAACAATGCAAGGATTGATTGATTGGGATTGATGATGATAACATTGTTGAGGATGCACAACAATGCAAGGATAGTGTTAAGAAACACAATGATTGGGAAGCATATCCCAAGATTATGGATTGATTGGATTTGATTGATCAAGATTGATGGAGCTTGATTTGGAACAAAAGTTGTTTGAATGATTCGATGTGACATTGAGGTGCAAATTAGATGTGACTGATATCGTTTATTTGGATTGATGTTCAATGAAAGATAAAGCTTGTTAAGGAACATCTTCTCATCAAAATATGCCATGGGCTAGTGTTTTAGATTTTTTCTCACAAGTGGTGGACCAATTTTATTTCACGTTTTCCAATATTAGTATCACCACATAAGTTGGATGATATAGATAAAGATTTATTCCTAAAGCGAGATCTAAATATCTGCCCCCAATTTCTAGCAATGTAAGGACTGCCATGGATGGATGCTTGGATAGGTGTATGGATGGATGGATATGGTAGGCACGCAAAGGATGCCAAGGATTATCTTGCGATAAGATAAGGTGTTCAGATGAAGGAATGCTTCATGGCTTAGATAATGTTGCATAGGATAGGATCAATGAAAACAACCCATGTCAAGGTGTTTACCATAAGCAAGTGTAAAGTGTGCACCAAAATTGTCAAGATCAAGATAACTAGGATGATGGATGCAGATGGATGAAAATGGATTGGATAACTAGTTCATGAATGAATGGATTTATTATGGCTAAGATGGATGGAATGTTGGATTTATTATGGATGGGATGATATGCTTTCATCTGAATTGGCACACATAGATGCTCGATTCTACACATGACACCTATTTGCCAGGTTTTCGTCATGGTCTTGCCCAAAGTGCCGCCCTTACGGTTTTCACTAGAGGATGATTTTTTCTTTACTATTTTGAATCCTTTTTCTAATTTTTTTGGATTTTGATATTTTTTGATTTTTTTGATTTTTCTGACAGATTTTAGGCTCATGCTAAAGCACAAGGTGTCACTGATGTAGATGCTTCTGTCATGATGTGCCATAGATATCCTACTTGAAGAAGCTAGTTTACTAAGATACGTTCACTTGAATGCAACTTTTTGGATTCTTGATATGATTTATTGATACGGGTATGTGCAGGATCATCATGGAAAAAACAGGCCCTTAAGTGGCAAAAAATTCAGAAAAATCAGAGTTAGGAAACTTGACGTAAAAATTTGAATAAGTTATCTATATTATTTCAAAAATATGTAAGAACATAATCTATATAAAATTGAATGTAGTTTCTAAACTACTAGGTTTATTTTTAAAATAAATAAATCTATTTGGTGAAAATTTGAAATTTCAATGCAGTAGTACTTAAATTTAAGGGAAAAAATAAGAAGTAGGTGTCTGTCTGACCACCCTAACCACAAAAAAATGATAATATTTTTTTATAAGATTTTAGTCATAAGTAGAGGACTCATGTTTGGATGTGATGCATATTTTTTTGTAATTTTTTTCCAAATAAATAATTAATTATGATTTTTTTATTACAAATTTTTAAAAATATAAAAACCCGTATGTCTGACCACCTTAACTTGGTCAAAAATTCATGAAATTCAATTTTTCTTTTTTTAATCCTATATTATACGAAGCATAGAATGTGATGCATATTTTGGATTCCAAAAACGTGATACCGTTTGAAAGCTCTAGATGTTTTTCAATCAGCCTATCAATCAGGACTTTAGTCAAAATTCAAATAGAAAATGAATAATAATTATTTATTAAATTCAAAGTAAAGCATAATTTATATTGGTGGAAAGTTGAGAATCTCCTTTAAAAACCCTTTTCATTTCATCAATTTTGGATATAAAAAAAGTCATCAGCCACATACCCTACAAATACCCATCATATTGCCACTTTTTGGCCCATCATGATCCTGCACATACCCATACCAGGGTTAACTTTGTCTCTATGTGCACATCGCAATAGAGTGCCTTCAGAATTCTTATGATGAAGGGTCATTGCCAATACATGGTTATGTGAGAATTGGATATTATTCATGGAGGCGTGGATGGAGTGTGTTTAGGGATCATAAAAGATGGATTGGTTGATAGCTTGGAATCTTTGACTCTCCAAACTTGGGACGATGAGCAATGATGGGTGGCTATGAAAGTGTGCATAGAATTAGGGCCAACTGCTTGATACACTTTTTACATCGCTTGAAAAGCCAGCTTTTGCTTTTGTGGACATCTTTGATGGATACTTTTCCCTTTTTTATTTTTCCCCATAGTTTCTTTGACTGATGGAGTTTGATAGGGATAATATTTCTTTGTATGTTTTGGTATCCATTTGTATTTGATTTTCCCATTATGCTTTCCAACTTCTTTTCCTTTGATAACATTCTTCATACTTTGATTCAATTATTTCTTTCAACATTGGTCCCAATTCATGGATGGGGTGATGGGTGGATGAAGATTCATGACACGATTGGTTGTAGTATTAGCATCAGTTTCATCAAAGGATTCTTCATGCTCTCTATGTTGATGTTTGCTTGAGATGAAGTTTCCCCAGTATTGTGGAAGTAGTACCTTTATGCTTTGATTATGCCTGTTCTGAGTTGTCTTGTTTGATAAGTGTTCTCTGATGGATGACCACTGTAGATGATGTTATTGGAATTTGTTGTGCTGGTAACTTTGGAATATCCTATTTTGTCAGACTTGTTTCCTTGAGCGGATAATGTTGGATATCTTAATACATGATGTCTTCAGTTTGGATTTTGGATATATCTAATCTTGATGTTGACAACTCTGTTTGGTTGTAGGAATCAATAACCTACTCTTTTTGTGTAATAATATCAGGAGTAAAGGAATATTGTTCTGAATGAAGATCATCTACGTGTCCATCTGCATAAAGAATCTCATGGGTAGATGGAGGAGTAAGTGCTACATGGATATGATCATATTGCATAGATAGGAGAGTGTCCATTAGTTTATTGTAGTATCTTGAAGATACAAATTCTTGATCTTGAATGATTTCGGAGTTGCTTTCGACATGCTTTGGATCAAGTTCTTGACATGGCTTAATTTCAAAGGGTTCTTAGATGTTGTCATTAGGCATGGGGAATGGCTCAATATCCTCTTGATCTTTGAGTGGACTTGGATCAAGTTTCA
Source organism: Sequoia sempervirens (assembly GCA_007258455.2). NCBI lineage: Eukaryota > Viridiplantae > Streptophyta > Pinopsida > Cupressales > Cupressaceae > Sequoia > Sequoia sempervirens. The sequence goes on along the minus strand of VDFB02047397.1, from coordinate 13,443,460 downwards.
AGTTGAGGATTCCTTCAGTATATGTAAACATGAGATCAAAGGGGGTCAACACGTCTTGGAAGGGACCATTGCTAGACCTTGGTGAAAGATTTTGATCATGCTTTAGAATAAATTCTTGAGATATGTCCTCTAACTTATTAGGTGATGTAGATACATTTTCAACATGATCATTGGTCGATGCCTCATTGGATGAGGCGAAAACATCTTTATTGATGGATAGATCTTGATCATTGTTTTCAACAATTGTGATGGATGGATTTCCAATGTCTTCAACCATAGGGTCAAGTGATGTTGGCATTTCTTTGATTGGATCATGATCGGGTATTGTTGGTGGACTTTGATCATGATTGAAAAGTGACTTTTGATGTATGTTGATTTGATCTTTGGATGAAGTAGACACAACTTCAAGTTGCTTAGTGATGGATTGATCTTGCTCCTTGTTCTCAACAGTTGTGGCGGAGAGATTTACAATGCTATCATTGTCCCCAATAGTGATTATCTTCTAATCAATTAGGTCTTGGATGAGTTTTTTGATTCAAACACAATCTAATGTTTTGTTTTCCTTTATTCTATGATAATCACAAAGGTGCTTCTCAATATACCCTGGCGGTTTTATGGTTAGTTCTTGATAGTTCACATAAATGGGGATTTTGATGAGATTTTCTTAAACCAATTGTTGCAAGACTGATTCGATTGGTTTCCCAAGTGGTGTGTATTTCCGCTTGTTTCTTTGTGAGATTTGCACTTTAAATTGACCTTGTGGTGATAGATCTTCAAGATGGGGTTGATCTTGATGTCCAACTCCTTGATATTGGAAATATTGTTCTTGACGCTGTTGTAGACACAACTCACTACTTTGATGACATGGATTAATGAATGGATGGGTCTATTGATTTTGGAGTGAAGATATCTCCTGGCTTAATAATTCAATTAGTTTGACATGTGAAGCAAGTTGCTCTAGTGAAATTTGATCTTGATTTTGAATTTGATTCCCTTGATTTGGCTTTTGTTGAAGTAGATTTGGAATGTACCCTTGTGGTGTTTGAATGGGATCATGGAAAAATTGATCTTGGATAATGTTCTAATTTGGGATGATGTTTAAATTTGGCACTATGGGTTGAAGTTGAACTTTGTTGGGAACTACATTGCCTTGATTTAGGTAACTTTGATTTTTCATGGTGTTACCTTGACTTGTTAACATCTTGTTTTGAATTTGAATAGTAGTCGTATGATTTGCTAACATATTTATCCCAAAGTTTACCAAGTTTGGACTCAAAAAATTCACATTTGGTAAAGTTGTACTTGGTACATTCTCATTTGGCATGTAGAGATTTGTTGGGATGACGTTCGTTTGAAGGCTCATGCATTGATTGTTCAGTTGGTGGATTTGTAGGTTTGGACTTGGATTTAAATCTACCACTGGAAAAGGTGTCCCAAAATTTGATTTGGGCATACTCACATTTATTGTACTATTGACATTTGTTGAAGGTAATGATCCCATGTACGGTTTGTATAGATATGAGTGTTGATAATCAATCAGTGTTGTAAGGCTTTGGTAGCTTAGTTGACTTGGATTACTCATGATGTATGGATCAAGTTTATATTCCATGTTCCTCTTCTATTTTTACCTTGTTGTAAAAGTGACTTATAAGGTTCTTAGGACTAATGACGAGATGAAGGATGAAAGGTGTAAATGATATGGGTGATGAACGTTTAGGAAATTTGGATCAATGCTAGACTTAGGGTTTGATTTTGATTGGTTGATTTGGATAATGAACTTGTAAACCCTAAGATGTTAGATGTGATCTTAGGATGAATTTGTTCAAAGGATTTCTAATTTAATTACTTTTATGAGAAAGGATGCATTCCCCTACACCTAACTAAACAAGGTGATTTTGATTTTGATAATTTGACCAAGTCTAGAATGATGTTTTCAAAGCTCTAAAGTTGTTTGGTGGGATGGATTTTGATAAATGTTTGGAATTTGGATGAAGTGCTTAATTTGATCCTAAATGAACCTAGGAAGGACTTATTTATGTGACCAAGATAGTGAAGAACATGCCTTTCTCTAAGAGTAATTTAAAATCAAAAGACCAATGTTTGCATGAAAACCATATGACCAAAAGATGCCAAGCACATATGTTGGGTCCAATTGATTTAATCTTTGCTTAATGGATTCTTTTTACCACAAACACACTCTTGATTAGATTTTGAATCTAGATGTCTAATGTCTCAACTTTCCCCTTATCCTACAAAGTGTATTATTTGGAAACAAAGGAAATTTGAGGCAAGAGTTACCTATTGTTGACCTTAGTAGGAGAAAATTGAGATGAAATCGAAATGCTTAGAAGCCTCTAAGGATACGAATCCCAAGGGAAAGCAATAACATGTGAATTTTTTTAAGGATATTTGATTCTCCTAAAGGGTTTGAGATTTGATGCTTATGTTGAATGTTGGTTTTCCAATGTTTTTGATTAAAGCACTGTGTTTTCAAACTGACTCACAAGCAATATAATACCCTAGCTCAATTGGTACACTTTTCTTGGTGGGCTTCCCTCATGCCCTTCGTAGAAGAGATGATTTTACATGCAACCAAGGAAAGAGTATAAAGGTATGTTAAGAATGAAGTCTTAACCTCTATACTTTAACCAAGATTAGACATGGCAAGTAACTTCTTGGAATCTAAGTACCAATGCACCACTTCGATAAACTCACTCAATGGATCAATTGGTCACTACAAAACAAGGGTTCTATTTCAGACTTTCCATTCGTGGAGATTGACCCATACGGCGAGAGTCCCCTTTCGGAACCATCTTGTCTGAATCAATCACTTGATATTGGCATTTCTTCCAATACCCACATTTATATCCCAGCTGGAAATACTCTTTTCTTTAGAGTGTTACTGGTTGAGTCATTCCCTTGGGTGAGTAATTTTTCCCCAAGGCAGGCCCTTTAGGATAAACAAAAGCAAGCAAAGACAAAATCCGTAACTCGATCAATCTTTTATGACACAAAGAAAGATAATATATGCGCTGATGCTCTACTTACACTCACACAAGGTTTCTTTCAATTTTAAGCCCAAATGAAGTGTGGAGACAATATTTTTGACAACTTAATATCACAAAAAGACTTTTGATTCTCAAGATTGCCGTGTGGCATGAGAGAAGCACATACGCCTTTTAGATGATATTACATTGTGAAAAATATTACAAGACATGAAATGCACATGTTCATTTTAATTTCCAAAGCAATGATGAGTTCGTTTTAAGCACCAAAATTCAAATGTGAAGTTTGCTTGTTCAATTTTATCCCAAAGAACAATGTCTAGTCAGTTTCTATTGTTCAATTTTAATCCAACTTTGAAAACAAACAATGATCTAGTTGGTTTAAAACAAAAAATTAAAGCAATAAATGGAGGCTCTAGGTTATTTCAATAAGCATTAAAAAATGATTTTTTTCAAATTTGATGCCCAATTCTCCAATTTAAATCTCCTTGCTAAGTTATGGATTTTTTCCTTGTTCACCATAATATTGTACCTGTAACAAGAATACAAAGAAATGTGTGGATTAAATGTTCAAGAAGAAACCTGAAGATATGCAAATCATTTATCACTATATTCCCAAAGATTTGAAGTTTTATAAAAAGAATAAAGACTTTAAGTTTTATGCAATGCATTGATGGGTACTAAAGTTATTTCACAATCAAAGACTTTATTGCAGCTATTGTTAATGCCATTTAAATCAAGAGAACAAAAACCCACTTTACAAAATATATTACTCTAGCAAACCTCATGAATTTCAATGTATTAAATCTGCATTCAATGATTTTTTCTGACTATCCAAAAGCCTCCAATCCTGCAACTAATTGAGACACAGCTGTCATTTCTTAAGTTAGTCAATCAGAGAACTTTCACAATAATTCTACACCATGAGATTCCTATGTTCATTTCTCTTTTCATCTCACATCATTTACTCTGAAAGATATCATCAATATTCATAAGCAACCTTTTTTTCTTTTCCACGAAAAAGTCTTTGTACAAATTATTGGCTATGAAATAATCTAAATTTGATTCTTAGGCCATGGCTAGTCTTGAATGCATTCCAGCTATTACAATAAACGATGCATGGGCCACTTGCAACCTATTATTATTTTCACCACAATATTGGTATGAAGAGAATATCAACGTTAGGAAGCATGGACTACTTGTAATTCAATTCTGTCCTCATAAATATCGTGGCAGAGAAAACCAATCATATGAAGGACAACAAGGCTGCAATTATGATCGACATTTACTGTTGTTCCCAGAGATGACCTCTTCTCTCGTATATAACATGAGTAGCTCCAGATGTACATATACCTCTTATCTACTGAAAGATCAAAGTAACAAGCTATGAAATTTACCCAAATACAAGGTCAATACGCCTATGATAGAAAAGCTTCTAGGGATTGACACCTAGACGGATGGGAATCTATTGCTTTGAATACATTTAATACTGATTTAAATAACAAGCGCTTAACTCTTCTATGACATGGCCATGCTTTGATAGAAAATAGATCCCGAATGTCAGAGCGGATCCTCCAAAGCATGTTCTTAAAGAAGGAATAGACAACACACACAGAATACGGTAGCATAGAGAAGGCCTGCAGACTTTTTGACAGAAAACATGATCTCAAGGAAGGCCGTGATGCTCAAAATGGATTCTTTGAATTAATTTTAGGAAGCAAATGTATTTAATAGGTACAGAGTTATGGCACAAATGTCAGGTGTAAAGCCAAATTCTATTGTTTTTGACAGAATGTAATGAGTGCAAGACCGATGCATAGCAGAGTATATCTACCCCACATATAGTTTTCACCGTGCAAATAGAATGACCCGCATGTGCATGATTAATGCGATGCTAAATAAGAGATCTAAAGTTCACATAGATCTTCACTAAAGAATAGATGTCAAAGTCGCATATGCTTATAATTTTCCATTTGATGGATTCTAAATACAACGATTGAAAGAATAGACCTTCGAGTGTGCAGCCAAAGGGAGTCTATGGAAAATATTACATCGATGACAGAGTAAATGTTCCTGCCATCATTTATAAGATCATCATGCATCAATCGATAGAGAGCGTGCATATAATATTGAATATCGCATACTATTTGTTAAGATACATCCATCAAAAGATATAATGAAATTGTGCATGTGTTTAAACTAGACAACTACGACGTTCAGAATTTGGGACTGAGAGACTGGAAATAAATGCTATAAAGATGTCTAAAGATATGGATCAAATTGAACACACATTCCCTTACTTGGACTGTGCAATGGAAAAGAGGAATTATATCATATGTTTCATTTGTAATATAATGGCATACCGACAAACACAACTTTTGTCTGTGACATCTCATGGGAATGCAATGATTGCAAGACCTATAAGCTAATGCCATTGGTGGCCTCTCTACTCGTGCCAATGCTTACAAAGGGCGCTTAAATATTTTGATGGAATGACTCAACAATGAATGGCCTTATTTTAATATGACATGTCAGAGGATTGAAGATGACATTTGGAGTTTTATCAGACTTTAAATCTTGAGTTCAGGAAGATCTAGTGATTGGTCTAGAAGTATGACAACATTTAAAGAACTATCACTTTAAGGGACATAGCATTGAAGAAACTATTAGAGCAAAATTTCTTGTTGATTTCTGAGGATAAATTGTCATAACAAGCTATGCGGCCTAAATGAATACAAATACAGTGAAGTATGAAGAATAAAAGACTGATAGAATGCCATTACAACAAAAGGTACAAGAAGCAATCCCACCTATTCATAATAAGCATCAATCCTTAATTCTAACATATTTTAACTCCTGAATAGGGAATAAAAGTTTAAATCTAATTCATTCTCTTTTCAATGCTAGCGTACAACATAAAAACCATTAGTTGAAAATGGTATTGATCTTCCTAGTTTAATCCCATAAATCCAACAAAAGCCATATGAATCAAACATAATAAATCAACGCAAAGATGACCTAGCCATTGCTTGGGCTAATTTCAAATTCAAGTAGTATATGACACATGCATGACCTCTCAGATTCAAAGTAGTAACTGGTTCCACTTGAGTGCTAATATGATATGCCATACCCAAATCATTAAAGACAATCAAACATTAGCACCGAGCATTAAAGACAATCAAACATTAGCCCTCCTTCTAGCACCATTTTGAGGACATCAAAATCTACAAATGGTTAAATAACTAACATACAAAATCATGGTTAGTGTATTTAAAAAAAACAAACCTTCAACAGCCATATGAGATATCTAACATGTTTTATTTAATGCTATCAAATAACAAGATAAATAAAAGCATACAAAGAAAAACATGAAATCTATCTATCCCATAGTGGATTGGTGCTATTGTAGAAAATATCCCTTTTCCCAATCCTTGCTTAAGCTTGATACTGCAAATGATGGTGGACAAAATCAGTTCTCAAATGAAGAGAGTGACTTTGCATAGGATTTTGTGGATGAAATTGTGGAGATGAAATGCTAAGATTGTGAAGGATTAAACCAATGGATATGATCTTTATTTATAGAATAGAATGATATAAGAATGCAAACAAGCCAATGAAAAGAGGCCACTTGTCAACTTTTGATAGGTTGGAGGATGAGCACATTTTGGTCAATGTGCCAAAGAGGGGGAGATTCAAATTTGAATTTGATGACAAGATGAATTAAATGCTAAGCTTGACTTGTGCAAGAGACATGTAAGAGCTTATTAATTGCTTTGTTGGATGTACATGCCAAATTGGGGGGAGATTCAAACTTGGAGAATATTCTCCCTTTATGCCAAGTTAAAAGTAAATAAAGATTTTGATAAATCAATTAAATGCAATTTCATGTGCAAGTGGAAAAATCTAGAGAATACAAGTGATTAGGATTAGCATTTAATCATGGATTAGATTAATTAAGATGATGTTCAATGTTTTTGACCCATTTGACTTAGATTTAGGGATTTAAATCAAATCAAAGGGAGTTGAAAGGTGATAAAGATTTAGTTAAATAAATACTTGATTTATTTAGCCAAGGGGGATAGTGATAGGATCAAATTAAATAAAGTTAATTTATTTAATTTTAGATGTATGATCCTTAGAGATTAATCAATTAAACTTGGTTTATTTAATTGACGAGCAAATATGATTAGTTAAATATGCATGATGTCAATTTGACATGTCTATAGGTAGAAGTCATGGGTTGTCTTTTTCTTCTTTACTGTTAATTTTATGTTTAATAAAAGATTTGGTGGTTCATCTTATTTCTAATAAATTTTCACTATTTGCAGGGGTTGACTTTAGAATTCAACATTGAAATTGAGCGAAAGTAAGCAAGGCTAGAATAGAACAAAATCAGGTGTTGAAGCTTGAAATTCACAAAGCATTTTTTAATTCTTTAAAGAGCTTTTGTTTCATGCTTTAATTTTCTATTTTAATTCAACTTACATCTTTTTGGGGCTCTAAAAAGAACACTTCAATTTTTCATTGTAAAGGGTTAAAAAGAATGTTAGAAACTTACTAGCTTCAATTTGGGTTCTAAAATTGAATAAGACAACTTTCATATCTCATTTTGGTGCTTTAAAATGAATCAAAATCATTGCTTAGTGGACTTAAAATGAACATGTGCTACATTTTTTTTGTAATTGTTTACTCAAGCTAACACCATTGAAAAGATGTACGCGCTTCTCTTGTGTCTCACGACAATCTTGAGAATAAAAAGGATTTTGGTGCTCTTAGGTTGGGATAAAGTGATTTCCTACACACTTCATTTTGGGCTTAAAATTGAACAAAACACTTTGCGAGTGTGAGTGGAACCTATTGCATGTGTTCTCCCTTTATTTCTAAATGAAGGTTGATCAAACTATGAATATGTTTACTCACTTTTGTTTATCTTAGAGGGCCTGCCTTGGGGGAAAAGTACTCACCCAAGGGAATGACTCAACCGGTAACACTCTAAAGCGAAGAGTATTTCCAGCCGGGATATAAAAGTGGGTACTAGAACAAAGGCCAGTATCATGTAGTTGGCTCTAACGAGAAGGGCAGCAATGGTCTCTCACCTTGATGGGTCAACTCCTACGAACAGAAAGTATGAATTAAAAACCTTGTTGTAGAAAGGCCAAAATCCCTATCTATTTGTTGGTGCAAGAATGGTGGTTTTGAAGCTGCCCCACTTTTACAATCTTTAGTAGAAATGGAAAGTATGCTATGGGAGTTTCATGGGTACTGATGCTTGGCTGCCCTGAGAAGTGAGTGCCATGGAGGGGATCCAGTGGGGTCAAACATCTAACCATTTGCTAAAAATAAGCATAGTTGGACTTGTCCAAGTGGGGACTCAACAAATATTGTCTCAAATATCCATAGGGTCGGTCATGTTCTTGGAATCAAAACACTTTTCTTGATTGAAAACATTGGAAAAAAAAACATTTAACATGAGCGCCAAATCTCAAACCCTTTAGGAGAAGCAAATACCCTTGAACAAATTCACATGTTATTGCTTTCCCTTGGGATTCGTATCATTAGAGGCTTCTAAGCATTTGGATTTCATCTCAATTTTCTCCTACTAAAGTCAACTTTAGGTAACCTTTGTCTTGATTTCCTTGATTTCCACATAATGCACTTTGTGGGATGAAAGAGAATTAGGACATTGGACATCTAGTTTCAAAAGCTAATCAAGAGAGTGTTTGTAGTAAAAAGAACTCACTAATGAAAGCTAAGAAACAATTGGACCCCACACATGTGCTTGGTATCTTTTAGTCATATGGTTTTCAAGCAAACATTGGTCTTTTTGTTTGAACTACTCTTTGGAAAAAGCATGTTCTTCACTATCTTGGTCTAGCAAACAAGTCCTTCTTAGGTTCGTTTAGGGTCAAATCAAAAACTTCATCCATCCCAAAAATTTATCATCTTAATCTCACAAAAAACTTTAGAGCTTTGAAAACATCATTTCAGACTTTGGTAAATCATCCTTTAACCAAATCAAAATCATATGTTTAGTTAGTTGTGTGTTGATGAGTCCTTCCTCACACACCTAGTTAAATCAACACACCTTTGAAAAAAATCATCCTAAGATCACATCTAACATCTTAGGGTTTACAAGTCCATTATCCAAGTCTAATAAAACCAATCAAAATCAAACCCTAAGTCTAGCATTGATCCAAAGTTCCTAAACATTCATATCATTCACCCCTGTCATCCTTCACCTCGCCATTGGTCCTAAACACCTTAGAGGTCAGTTTTGCAACAAGGTCAAAACACAAGAAAATGGAATATAAACTTTCTTCACACATCATGAGTAATCCAAACCAACCAAACTATCAAATCCTTACAATTCCAATTGATTTTCAACACTGACATTTATACAATCTGTACATGGGATCATTATATCGTATAATCCTTGATAGTACAAAAAATGTGAGTATACCCAGTCAAAATTTTGGAGCACCTTTCCCGATGATAGATTTATATCCGAGTCCAAACCTACAAATCTATCAATGAAAAAATCAAGGCATGAGTCTTCCACAAAACATCATCATCCCACCAAATCCATACATGCCAAGTACAAGTTTTCCAAACATGAACATTTCAAATCTACACATGGAAAACTTTGGGATGGATATGTTTGCAAATAATACGAATGTTGTCCAAAGTCCAAACAATATGTTAACAAATCCATGTATTAGTCCAAGTCAAGTTAACACCATGCAAAATCAAGGAAATATTTTGTATGACCACAACAATGTTCAATTTCAACCCATAATGCCAAATCTGAACATCATCCTAAGTCAGAGCATTGCCCAAAATCAATTTGTCCATGAACCCATGCAAACACCACAAGTGTACATTCCAAATTTTCTTGAACAAAAGCCAAATGAAGGGAGTCAAAGTCAAAATCAAGATCAAATTTCACTAGAGAAACTTGCTTCACATGTCAAACTAATTGAATTATTGAGCCAAGAAATATCTTCACTCCAAAATCAATACACTCTTCCATTGGTTAAACCATGTCATCAAAGCATTGAGTTGTGTCCACAACCGCATCAAGAAAAATATCTCCAATGTCAAGAGGTTGGATATAAATATCAACAACATCAACAACAAACTCAATTACCCCATCTCGAAGGTCAATCGCCACATTTCAAAGATCAATCACCACATCTCCAAAATCAATCACAACAACGTCAATTTAAGGCACAAATCTCACAAGGTAAGAAGTGAAAATATATGTACCACTTGGGAAACCAATCAAATCAGTCTTGCAACAATTGGTACAAGAAAATCTCATCAAGCTCTCTATCTATGAGAACTATCAAGAACCCCTAGTTAAACCACCAGGGTATAACGAGGAGCACCATTGTGATTTTCACAAAACAAAGGGACACGCAACATCAAGTTGCATTCAACTCAAAAATATCATCCAAGACCTCATTGATCAAAATATAATCACTATTGGTGACAATGATCAATATTTGACCACTAGTGATAGAATTCACAATCTCTCCACCACAATTGTCGAAAACAATGATCAAAATCTATCTATCGATGAAGATGTTTCTACCTCATCCAACAATCTAAACAATAAATATCAAGGGTCACTTTTCAATCATGATCAAAATCCACCAACAATACCCAACAATGATCCAATTCAAGAAATGTCAACATCACTTGACCCTATGATTGAAGACATTTACAATCTCTCCACCACAATTGTTGAAAACAATGTTCAAGACCTATCCATCAATGAGAAAATTGAAGATGTTTCTACCCCATCCGATGATCAACTCACCATACATCAAGAGCCACTTTTTATTGATCTATTTCAAGGAGTGTTAGAGTTATTTGATCCCATTGACATAATCTATGATCCATCAACCAATGATCATATTGAAAATGTATCTACATCGCCTTATGAGTTAGAGGACATATCTCAAGAATATATTCCAAAGCATGATCAACACCTTCCACCAAGGTCTAGCAATGGTCCTTTCCAAGACATGTTGACCCCCTTTGACCTCATGGTTGTAGATACTAAAGGAGCCCTAAACTCAACACTTGATCAAAGTCTAGTCAGAGATCAAGAGGATTTTGAGCCGCTTCCCATGTCTAATGACGACATCCAAGAACCCTTTATAAGCAATCCGTCCTTTCACACTGATACATTTTGATCAATTTTTTGATGACTGGTCTTCAGAATTCTGATGACCGTTTGTCATTATTATTGTGTCAGAATTTTGATGGCATTTGAAACATTGAAATTCTGACCTAGCATCGGTCGCCGAAAAATTGATCAAAATGTATCAGTGTCAAACTAACCCATGTCAGGAACTTGATCCAAAGCATGTCAAAAGCAATCCTGAAATTAATGAAGATTAATAATTTGTATCTCCAAGATACTACAATGATCTAATGGACAGTCTCCTATCTATACAAGATGTCACAAATGATGATCATATCCACATAGTACATACTCCCCCATCTACCCATGCTATGCTTTCTTTGGATGGACACATAGATGATCTTCCTTCATAATAGGATTCCTTTACTCCTAACATTATTACACAAAGAGAGCAAGTTATCAATTCCTATAGTCAAACAGACTTGTCAACATCAAGATCAGATATATCCCAAATTAAGACAGAGGACATCATGTATGAGTATATCCAACATTATCCACTCAAAGAAAAAGGTCAGACAGAATAGGATATTCCAGAGTCAACAGAGTAGAAAATTGAAATAACGTCATCTGCAATGGTCATTTATCAGAGAAGGCTTACTGAACAAGACATCTCAAAACATACAAAATCAAGGAACAAAGTTGGCACTACTACCATACTAGGGGCAACTTTGTCTCAAGCAAACATCAACATAGGGATCACGAAGAGTCCTTATGGTGAAACCAATGCCAATACTACAACCCGCCACATCATGAATCTTCATCCACCCATCACCCCATCCATGAATTAGGACCAACTTTAAAAGAAATATTTGAATCAAAACAAGAAGAACATCATCAAAGAAAAAGAAACTAAGAAACATATCAGACAAATAAAATACACCTGGATACTAAAAAATACAAAGAAAGATTATCCCTATCAAACTCCATCAGTCAAAGAAACTATGGGGCAAAATAAAGAAGGAAAGAGTATCCATCAGAGATGTTCATACAATCAAAATCAGGCTTCCCAAGTGACGTATAAGTTGTATCGAAAGCAGTTGGTCCTAATTCCATGTGCACTTTCATATCCACCCATCATTGCTCATCTTCCCAAGTTTGGAGAGTCAAAGGTTCCAAACTATCAACCAATCCATCTTTTATTCCTAAAAAAACTCCATCCACGCCTCCACGCATGATATCCAATTCTCAAATTGACCATGTGTTTGAAACAACCCTTCATCATAAGGATTTAGAAGGAATTCTATCACGATGTGTGCACAAAGACAAAGTTAACTCCGATATCGATGAAGCAAATCAGGAATCTCAAAAGTTGTATTCAAGTGCACATATCTTAGCAAAGAAACTTTTTCAAGTAGGATATTGCTGGAACATTATGAAAAAAGCATCTACATCAACACCACTGGATGGTTTAGCATGAGTTTAAAATCTTTCAAAAAAATCCAAAAAATAAAAAATGTGAAAATCCAAAAAAATTAAAAGAAAAGTCATGAAAACAATAAAGATAAAAATCGTCCTCCAGTGAAAACCACTACGGTGGCACTTTGGGAAGGTACCATGATGAGAACCTGGCAAACAGGCGTCATGTGTAGAATCAAGCATCGACATGCTCCAGTTCAGGTGAAAGCATCTCATCCCATCCATAAAAAAAATGTTTATCCAATCCATTTTCATCCATTTGCATCCATAGTCCAAGTTATCTTGATCTTGAAAAACTTTGGTGCACGCTTTACACTTGCTTATGGTAAACATCTTGACATGGGTCATTTTCATTGATCCTATCTTACCCAACATTATCTAAGACATGAAGCACTATCCAAATGAGCATTCTTTATGTGAACACCTTATCTTATCGCAGGATAATACTTGGCATCCTTTGCATGCTTACCATATCCATCCATCCACACACCTATCCAAGCATCCATCTATGTCATTCCATACATTCTAGACACTAGGGGCATATATTTGCATCTTGCTTTGGGAAAAAATCTTGATCTATATTCTCCAAATTATGTGGTGATTTGAACATTGGCAAACATGAAATCAAATTGGTCAGACCACTTGTAAGCAAGAATCCAAATCACTAGCCCATGGCACATTTTGATGAGAAGATGTTCCTTATCAAACTTCATCTTTCATTAAACATCAATCCAAACAATAAATATCAATCGCATCTAAACTACATTTCAAACGTCACATCCAATCATCCAAAACATATTTTGTTCCAAACCAAGCTTCTTCAATCCTGATCAATCAAATCTGTGTATTGTTGTGCATCCTCAACAATGTTATCATCATCAATCTTGATCAATCCAATCCTTGCATTGTTACGCATCCTCAACAATGTTATCATTAGCAATCCTGATCAATCCAATCCTTGCATTGTTGTCCATCCTCAACAATGTTATCATCATCAATCCATCCACCTGATCAATCAACCTTAGCTTGGTTTTTAGCAAAATCCCAAAACAAAGTATTGATATCATCATGCATATCCATATCCAAATCATCAAAATCGTGCGAAAAATCCAAAAACATTCAAAACTTCAAAAAATCCAAAAATATTCATAAAAACCAAGAAAATCCAAAAAACATCCAAAATCATATCAAAATCCAAAAAAAATCATAAATGCCGAAAACAGAAAACATCAAAAATATGTTATCCGAACTATGTCATCTTTGAGCTTAAATGTAGGCAAGGCTAGTCTTTGATCAGCCTCCGAGACATCAAAATCCAAAAAAATCCAAAAAACAAAAAAATCCAAAAACATTCATAAAATCTCGGAAAACCCCAAAACATTGAAAAAAATTGAAAATCAAAACATTTGTAAAACATCTTGAAAATACCAAAAACAGCCTCAAAACATTTCAAAAACATCCAAATATTTGAAAAAATCCATCTGTCTCATCTCGCTTTCACCCACAATAATCTCATCCATAATAAATCAATCATCACACTCACCCTTTGGCAACACAAATAGAAACAATCACAATAATCAACAAAAGAAAACTTCAAACACAAAATCAAAATCAAAACAACAAACCTTTAAATGCAAAATTAAACTCTTGATCATTTTCAAACATGTCAATCAACTTTATATCAATAGCCTATCAATCAACTTATCAACCCATCATCATCCTATACAATGCATGTCCTAGGATATATCATTCCGACAATGGGCATCATTTTGGTTATCACTTGGATTCTTATCCTATCAAAACACATCCCTTTGGTTGGCGGTATGAAGAACATTGAATTGTGTGTGTTCTTGATCTTTTCTTTTTTATTTATCTTATTGTGCTCATTCCAATGACCTCTCGATGATATCTGATCAAAGCGATTTAGAGAGAAGGAATGTGGTATCGATCATTATCTTTTTGTCTGTTGTGCTTCTTGGACATTTTTGTAATATAACTTGGCGAATACTTGCTTTCTTAGGTACATTCTAGCAAGGTTTCTGTATGTCAAATGTGAACAAGAATACTCCTATTTGTTTGTCGAGTCAAAGTCCATCACACTGATTAGAATGCCATCTTGGTTCTTTATACCTTGATGCATTGTATCTACATGTGTTATCAAACATAAGGTAAGTAGCCCTTTTTAGATCCCAATCCTTGATAAGCAAAACATCATCCATCTCTCATCATCATTAGCATAAAGTTGGCTTGTTGGATCCTCTTGTCATCATCTGATTTCTTCTTTTCTACACTAACATCATACTAGAATAGTTAATCATCATCACCAGTGCATCCATCCTGGATCCACAAACCATCAACATTTAGCACATCATCTCACATGCATGTTCATCATCATAATATAGATCTGTTAGTCTAAGCATCTCATAAAACCATACATTTGCATAAAACATCGATTGCATAATCATACAGGCATTATTGCATCATCCATCTCACATGCATTGCATTATCATTTAAGTTGTTTAGGAAAATATAGATTGGTTATTCTAAGCATCTTAAAACCATCTCATTTGCATCATCATCATAACCATCCATTTTGAACCTCTTTATCGTGAGATTGACCCTCAAATCAAATGTTTTCGCTCAATCTCTTGAGGGGGCAATGTACTAGTGTACTTCTTTCCACTGGGGCATCCAAAATAAATCAGATTTTTTTTTGAATTTTGATCGCTATAATATTATTCTTTGAACCAATGCAACAAGTACATTGCTTCAAAGAGGGGAAAAATGTAGACATGCAAAATTAGTATCATGCATATTTAATTAAATCATATTCACCCATCAATTAAATAAATCAAGTTTATTTGATTGATCTCCTAAGGTTATCTTTTTAATTAAATAAATCACTTTATTTAATTATCTCCTAAAGTTTCTTCATTTAATTAAATCAAATGTATTTAATTAAATGGATAGTGCATCAATTTTCTCCCTTTCGATTTAAATAAATCCAAGTATCTAAGTCAAAAGTCAAAATCACCTAATCATCATCTCAAATTAATCAAACCATGATTAATGCTAATCCTAATCCTCTTTTCTCTAGATTTTGCAACTTGTGCACATAAATCAATTTAATTGATTTATTAATTCATCATTTACTTTCAACATGACATCTTTGAGGGAATATTCTCCCAATTTCAAATCTCCCTCCAAGTGGACTTGTCCCTTCCAAAAAAGCATTTAAGAGCTCTTACATGTCTCTTACACAAGTGAAACTTGGCATTCAATTCATCTTTCATCCCCCCTAAACATGTCACTTCATCAAATTCAAATTTCAAACTTGCACATGGACCAAAATGTGATCAACCTTCATCCTATCACATGTTTACAAGTGGCATCTTGTCATTGGTGGATCTTTAGTCCCACATTCACCCATTTTGCATGTCTCTCCATCAACTTCTTTTATAAATAGAGAGCTCATCCTTTGCATTTGATCATGTCCACAACTTGAGTATTTGCACTATAGTCAAGAATCACACATCTCCATCATTTGAGCTTATCAAGGATTGGGAAAGGGCTTCTTTCCACATCAAAGAAGTACCAATCCACTATGGGATAGATATGTATCATACTTCTTATGCTCTCAATTAGTTATTTTGTTGTTTTGATTGCATTATGAAGCATGATTTAGTATTTCATAGGAGTGCTTAGTTTGGTTTACTTCATTTTCTAATAAATCTAATGTTTGTTGATATTTGAGGTAAATGTAGAAAAAGTTCTTACACATAACATAATTTGAATGAACCCTTAGCATTTTTGGTCCTATCTCTCTCCTTTTAGGTGAAAAACCTTAGAAGAGCTTGAGAAGTACATAGGAACCCAAAAATATATGGTTCACATGCATAACTCAAGAATCTAGTAGCTTTAAAACACTAATATATTTAGATATAATTTTCATTTATTGTGAATAGATTGAAGAAACAATTGTGGAGATATTGCCTCGCAAACTTTTCCCATTTTTTCTCATCAACATTGTTGACTGCATGAGAATATTTGTGCAAAATCTTGAGGTAAGTCACTTGCCACAATTTCAATGAGTTTTTTTTTTTTTTTTTTCTGAATCTACACACAACCAAATCATTTATGGTTATGCTTTATTTCATTCTAAAATAATTATTTCGTTGTGTGCTAAATGAAGATGGCTTGACTTCTACTATTCGTGATATGTGAAGATAACTAGCATCCATTGAGTACTGGTGGTTGCTATGTTACCATCCATTAGTGAAATGGCTTTGGACCAGTTTTCACTTGGCATTCTCAGCCTTTCCAAATAAACTTGGTTAAGAAAATCAAGATCCTTAATGACAACGTCTTCTTTAATGAAAGGTGCTCCTTGATTAGTGAACTCTATCTTAGGCTAACCATTATGGCTGATGATAAAGCTTTCAACCACTAGATAAAATAGTACTAGTGTCTTCGAGAGTGCCTTCTATGCTTCCATAATTTGTGTACATGTCCACTAGGGCAGTTGAAACTGTAAAATATAATAAAATTCCTCTATTCTTTATGCTTTGATGGATGTCCATACCTAATTCCAATGATCATTTTTTGGCATAGGCAGAATGTTGGAAACCTAGACCCTACTTTGAAAAGTATGGTATAAACTTCACTTGATTCCTACCATTTGTTCTATATTTTCATTATATCCATGTTTAGAAATATTTTTGTATCCAAGGCCATAACATTCTTCCAACTCATATGAAGAGATCATGTCTACATGATCCTTAGAAGAATTTTCCTGGGAATGCAAATCCTTTTTAAGTATTAGGAATCTTACACTCATGATGGACCAAAGTTAAAGTTCTCCCATCATCATCATGGGTTGATGTTTTTGGATTTTTTGATGTAGAAATTCATACAACATAAGACTCTTTAGGTTTATATTGTGAGATTTTGTACTCCCATAAAGGAGGATGCAAAATCTAAGGAACCCCAATCATTATCTAATATTTTTGTTATGCATTCGAGATTATCATCAAATTATTTAGACTTTGATGGATATATTTTGGATTCCTCTTTGAAACAAGGTGTAAAATATAATGGCTCCTAATCATCATCCAAAGACTTCATCATGGGTTCTACTTTTGAAGTTGGAACCAAAGTATTAAGAGAGTTGGAAATATTATGTTTGGCTTGGGCTTGTAACTTATAAATTTCTTGTTTTTTTTTTTTTAGACTGCAGGAATCGGGTAGCACGACCCCCTATAAATTGCAGTGTGCCTGGTAAACTTTTTAACATGACTGGCGGCGCTGGTGCAACACACCCTCCAGTACCATGGGGGTTGGGGAGACTAGACCTCGTGACCAACCTCCTGTAATAGGAAATATTTAGCCAACCGAGCTGGGGCCCCAACCCCCAACTTATAAATTTCTTCATCTGCTTGGAAGTATTATATTCTTTTTATGTATTTTCTATGCAGTATTTGGATGAATTTTCATCTAATTGGATTTGATTTTGTGTTCATCCCACATAATTAACAACTACATATGTCAACTCAAGACATACAAACCACTCAAAAATAAATTAGAAAAAAACTTCAATTGTTAGTGATTCTTAAAAGGAAATGACATTTATTGTCACATCCCAAAAAATACATCACAACAATAATTAATTTTTGCTACACATTTAGGTAATATAACTAGAAAAATAAAATGAAACCATTATTTATGAGTAGAAGTGGGCCCAAATAGATACAAGTCAGCCCAAAGAAAAGGATCATGCTAATTTAGAATTGAAAAATAGATAAAATTCATATTTTTTTCCATTGAATAGTAAAACTCTAGTACAACCAAATGTCTCTACAAATAAGACTTTGAATGGTGCCTACTTAGAGCAAAATATGATTCAAACAACATCTAAATAACAACTAATGGAACACCTCACTTACAATCAAAGATACATTGTAGATCCCCAAAACTCTTTACAAACGAATAAATAAATTTAATGCCATTTATTTTGGCATGCACAACAAAATATGTGTAAAGATGGTGCCTTGCTTCAAAGAGGCATGGGCCCAAACAAAAGCATAATCTCTCCCTAAAAGGATTTTAAAATATGCTAAAATATTATATCAAGTTGAAGTCTCATGCTAACATTTAAAGTTTCAATTATGCTCATCTTAATATGTATGACATGTTTCTTCTTTATTGTGGATCTAAATGATTATATTGAGAAAAAAAATGCATAATTTATCATCATTAATTTTGAAGGATCAATATATATCATTCATATTCAAAACAAACTGTAATATTCTAAAAAAGACAAACTTCAAACATGAGAATAAGAACCAAGAAAATTGAAGAAGAATGCATAGACAAAAAAAAATATGAACATGATACATAAAACATAGAAACCATAGAAAATTATGCATGATTCTTTAACTAGACCTACTAGAATAATTTCTTAGGTCAATTATTAGCATGGGCAGAAACAAGATATAAAGAAAAATAAGAAGCATAAAATTTTCCATTTTTAGCTAACATGGAAAATTTATTAGACCAATACCATTGACCAAAAGAGGTAGGATTTGAAGAAAGGTAGTTCCCATCTACCAAAAAATTGGACATGTTGTTTAGACCACATCATATCATTCCATTACTAACCCCAAATGTAGCTACTTTCCTTGTATATGAGTATCTTTGAAAGTTAATCAACCACATCTTCAAAATATGCAAACTAGACCCACTATTCACAACCATCTTAGACGATATGACACGTTCTTATTTGCCATCATGCACATTGACCAATTAGATATATATCATCGATTGATCTTTTGACTAATACGGATGTTTACATGGACACCCATCTTAACACGTGGCTCCCTACCAATGACTGTGCATAGTTAGATCCTCTCTAAAAATCTTGTGCTTAGTCTTTGAGCAATAAAAATACCCATGCAAGATATCCACGTCATATCCCCTTTTATAGTGGCACGTTGAATACCAATGTGCCTTTTGAAATATATAATTGAGGCTCACCAACTCACCCACCTTGGTCCCACGTGGATGTGTCATCTTCAATGTTTCATACTTGGACACGTTATGCACGTGCGCTTTAGTTCTCTAAACCAATAAAAAATGGCTGTCCATTATGCATCCCTTTGACCACTAGCACTAAGATCATAAAAGATTTAGGTTCATCACTTTTTACATCTAGAGTATTAGCCCTATGGTGAGGGCCCCAAATTGCATGATGTTTTCCCTCTAGTGAGCTATAACCAACCAAGCATTCCACATAGTAGCTTCTTCATATTGCTCATTTGAGTACCAAGCCTATATTCCTCCATTGGTCCACCTTAGTGATAACTTTAATAAAAGGTCGCTACAATTTATATAAAATTCGGTAAAATGTATTAATTTTCATATATATTTTATAATATTAATTTCTATGGTAAATTTATGCAAACCATTAGAAATTTGTATGAAATCATGTTAAATTATAGTCAATATTAGTTAAGTGCATTAATTATCACGGTGAATCTTCCATTCTAAAATTATACTTTTATGAAAAAGATTTATTAAATTCAATTAACCATAAAATTAGATGTTATCTAAATTATGAGTCCATCATTATCTATCTAGTTAGTTGACATAGCTGCCAATGTATTCTTGTATTTTTTATAATGATGAAATAGGGACTTAAAGGTAGCAATATTGATGATGTCAAGGAGGAAGTTCTCCCTCATGAGTTCCAAAAGGCATTGGAGAAAACTATAAAAGGAGAAATTTGATTTAATTAAAAGATACTTTTTTCCTCACTAAATGGTATCTAGATTACTTCATCTAGGATTATATAATATTGAATGTAAACTGTAAACTGGAAATTCGACCCAAGGTCATGGAGATAATAGGAAATGAAGCACACAACCACTATATGCAAATGCTAATTAGCGAAACAAGATCCAATTCATTCAATAGAAAACATACAATAATATAAGTAAAGCTAGATTTCAATCAATTGACATCTTCACCTTCACTGTTATTGCCATGAATTAGTTCCATTGATCCTTCTTTGTAAGTTTTGCTCTTAGTTATGGTTATGCTACTCTATCGCTATGAAGCTTCAAGTATATTTGAAGATTGCAATGATGCAAAATGCTAAAGTTTAAGAGTTTGTGGTTAGCCATGACTTTGCAACAAGGCTTGCTTTTATAGAAGTGTTTGTTTCAGATGAACGATCTGGATTAAAAGATGAAAGAACAAGATCAACGGTCAAGGTTCGTTGAGAGGAAATAAATTGAATAATTAACAGGTTTGATTGGATAATCAATGGAAATTGATATATTAATTAGTGAGATTTGACTAATCAGTGGATCTGATTTGTTAGTTAACATATTAGATTGCATAATTAGTGGATATGATTGATCAGTCAAAAAATTAGATTGAATAATCAATGGGTGTGATTGATTGATCAAATGTGTGAGGACAATTAATTAATTAATTAATTAATCTTTTAGAGGAATGTGTAAACAAAGATTGAAATTAAAAAAAGTTTATTTATTAATGGATCATGTTCAATGAATATTGGAGAATTAAATAATTGATTTAATTATATAATCTAAAAGGGGAAGCGGTTTAATTAAATAATTTATAACAATTATTTAATAAGAGAAGGGTGTTTGACATTAATTAAATAACTAATGATAATTATTTAATTAAAATAGAAGAATTAGTTAAGTTAGTGACATAAATAAATAAATAAGATTTGTTTAATTAATCAAGAAGAATAATGTTTAATTAAGATTTTATTAAATAAATATGATTTATTTAATTAGTCAAAGAGAATAATGATAAATTAAGACTTTAAATTAAATAAATATGATTTATTTAATAAGTTAGGGGTAACGGATAATCAAAAGTTTATTAAATACATATGATTTATTCAATAAATTATAAATGATGAATTTGAATGAATGAATTAAATAATGTAAACTTAATTAATAGTAGAATATGAAGATTGATAATAATTAAATAATAAGATATTATTTAATCATTAGGGAAAATTCGAGTAAAAGGTGTTGTTCGCAAGTCAGGACAATTTAGGGTATCTACATTTTGCTTCTCTTTGATATAATGCATTTTTATAGTGTTATGTCAAAGAAAATTCAAAAATTTATGCTCAAGAGCTTCCTTAGCATGCCCCAATGATGGCAGGATAAGTTGATGGCCCCTCGAAAAAAATAACAAATTTAAAAAAATTTAAAAAAATTGGAGAATTGCTCTGATAAGTCAATTTTATAGTGCTTAATACGTTGGTAGTAAAGGATTTTGACTTTAGAGCCTTTGGGGTGTCCATTTTTGCATTTGAAGTTCGGAGTTGATGCACCTAGTTATAAATAGGGGTCAAAAATCCCACCCTAAGGTCTATAAATAGGCCCTAGAGGGTGCAAAAAGGTTCATTTGTGCATTTTGTTTTGAGTGATTTGAGAGCTTTGAGTTTGATTTTTTTGTAGAGCTACTATTAGAATGTCACCGTACTAGTTGGAGCACATTGCAAATACTGGGTTTGATCATTCAGACAGTTAGAGGGCTCAGGGGACATAGTATGTACACCTTCCTTTCCTCATAATTTGTACATTTTTTATAGATTTTAGTGCTTGAAGAAGAGAAAACAAATACGATGTTGTTTTGGTGTTGCATCTGTTATCACATTCACTATAAATCTATCTCAATTCGTCGTATTTGCATAGTGCGACACATCTACTAAATGGAGCTGCCATCATTAGGCTGCTCACAATTGATTTCTAGACTGCATATGCAATTACATATTAGTATGACACAAATGTTATTGTGCAATGCATTTGAATGACAATGTGACACAATTGTTGAGTCCCCTTGCAATAGCCTATGTGTGCTACATATATGAGCCACATATGCACATGGCAATGTGATGCATTTGCTTGTTAGTGAATTTGAGTCAATTTTTGATAAATTTTTCTTTGTAGAACCAATCCAATAGGTTTAGTTATGTTTCCTGATTGATGTAATGTACTTTTTGTGAGTACAAATATGATTACCATCAATCTATACCCAAGAGAGTTAGCTTGCTTCTCTCTGACTATGAGATCACTTGGGAGAGGAGGAGATAGATACCCTACATGCCCTTAGACTATATGATGTTACTTTTATTCCCATTATTTGGGCTAATTAGGGTTTTCTTACTGCTTTGGCAAAGTGATGAAACTATGAGACCAGTTCCTTCCATATGCCCATTGTTGAGGCTACAGTGATGCTTGAGGATTTTTGTCATATCCTTTAGCTTCCCATTCATGGTGAGTGTGTTTTTTATGATGTTGACCATGAATTGGCTTCACTGAGGAAAAATTTTGATGTCACCCCCTAGATCTCAGCCTAGAGGACTACAAGATTTGGTGGGACACACTTGCTGATAGATATCACTAGTTGATAATTGTTATTTATACTATGATCGGTGGCATTGTTATTCTTGATCATTGAGGCTATTGTTTCCCCATTGGGTGGGATGAGATGCTTGATCGCAATATGGAGTGGACTATTGTTTATGCTTGGGATCCATATTTATTTGCCACACTTTACTTTTAGCTACACAATGTGGCATATGGAGATGTTAAGTCCATCATTTGTGGGACTACATTTCTTATGGTATGGACTTGGGAGCACATAGCTATTTTCAGACCACTCATTGATAGGTACCTAACACCAAAGTTGCTTTATGTGTATATTCATGGAGATTTCATCACGTAGATTCGGGTTGTTGATGTCAATTAATGGAGACAAGACATTGATACATTGGATGTTTTTACCTAGAGGTCATACAAAGATTGTCCCGTCTGGGATGATGATGCAGAACATTTGTCTTTCTATTGGAAGACCATATATCTGATTGGCCATACCATCCAAACACAACACATTATCAATAGGCACCTTCCAAAGCATGTTTTGAGATAGTTTGGAGAGAGACATGGACTTCCTATTGGTATTGCTGAGTTTTATTGTTGAGTTTTCTCATTCTTCTAGGGAGGTTCCCCAATGGGGACCTATGATTAGTGTACAAGTTGTTGCAACCGATATAAATTCCTTGCAACTAGTTGAGTGGGGTGCTCTTACTGATGTAGACGATGCAGGGACCATGGTGTAATATAATGCATGGTGGGACAAACATAGGCCCACAACTTTTACTAATATTGATCAGCTTGCTCTAGTAGAGAGGCTTGGTAGAGGTCCTTGGGGTATATTTTGAGGTAGAGGATGGGGGAGAGGGGATGATAGGGATGGGGATAGTGGAGATGATGAGGATGGTGGAGGTAGTGGAGGTTGGGGTGGAGATGGAGGTCGAGGTGGTGATAGGGGTAAGGGTGGTGATAGAGGTCGAGGTGGTGATAAGGGTAGGAGTGGTGATAGAGGGTAGAGAGATAGAGGTGGGATTCCACCTTGAGCACCTAGATGAGATGTAGAGTAGCTAAGAGATGATGCTCCTCATCAAGAGGAGGGGGTTATAACATATGTTCTAGTGGGAAAAGTACACGTTGATGCTCCTCCTCTCTAGGAGAAGGTTTAGAGAGTCCAGTAGTTGGGGGTTGATATTGATATCAATATGGATATCGAGGTTGAGGAGGTTCAAAGGGATGCAAATAAAGAGGTAGAGGAGTATGCTCGCAAGGTATTTATGGAGGAGGGTTTGGAGGAGGTACCCATCCTTGAGGCCATAGACGAGGATGTGGGGGATAGGTTGGTTGATCCACAAGTGAAAATTTTACAGGCTCAACTATAGGCTATGACTTTACAAGTCTAGGGTTTACAAGGTCAAATATCTTAGTTGATAGCTGAGTGAGACATGACTGTTATCAAAGCGCAATAGTAGAGAAGAGATCCACTAATTTTATTGATACGGTTAGTGGTAGCACCACATATTTGGCTCAAGAGTTCCATTGGTTTAGGTGAGTAGAGAAATATTATAGGGCTTAGAGAGTGTCATACTAGCTATTGAGAGGGTCCCTATTTTCTCAAAAATTTAGAGTAGATCTCGATTGAGATCTCAAAGCAGCGTAGAGGTATCATAGCCTAGGACATCCCCATACCATTTATCACAACATTCACACTTGGATAGATCACAGACCTCAAGATTAGGCCATAGAGAGGATATTCCCCCCTCTGATGATAGATGCAACATAGGCTAGAATTGATTTTGTATAGATGTATGTATTATTTTTGGATTGAACCTGTGAGCTCCTCATTTTTTACTATCATTTGATATTGTACTGTGGCACATTTTTTTTGGATTATATATATAAGATACATCATTTTGAGGAATTTATATGATGTGTTATTTGTATGCATGTTTCTATATGATATGGATGTTTATGGATGCATATGGGGGTATGTGCAGGATCATCATGGAAAAAATAGGCCCTTAAGTGGCAAAAAATCCAGAAAAATTAGAGTTAGGCAACTTGATGTAAAAATTTGAATAATTTATCTACATTATTTCAAAAATATGTAAGAATAGAATCTGTAGAAAATTGAATTTGGTTTCTAAACTACTAGGTTTGTTTAAAAAAATAAAAATCTATTTGGTGAAAATTTGAAATTTCAATGCAATGGTACTTAAATTTCAGGGTAAAAATAAGTAGGTGTCTATCTGACCACCCTAACCACAATAAAATGATAATATTTTTTTATAATATTTTATATATAAGTAGAGGATTCATGCCTCGATGTGATGCATTTTTTTTTCTAATTTTTTTCTACGTAAATAATTAATTATGAATTTTGTATTATAAATTTAAAAAAAATATAAAAACTTGTATGTCTGACCACCTTAAATTGGTCAAAACTTCATGAAATTCTATTTTTATTTTTTTAATCCTATAGCATGTGAAGCATAAAATGTGACGCATTTTTTGGATTCAAAAAATGTGATACCGTTTGAAAGCTATAGATGTCTTTCAATCAGCCTATCAATCAAGACTTTAGTCATAATTTGAATAGAAAATGAATAATAATTAATTATTAAATTCAAAGTAAAGCATAATTTATATCATTGAAAAACTAAGAATATCCTTTAAAAACCCTTTTCATTTCATCAATTTTGGGTTAAAAAATAGTCGTCAGCCACATACCCATCATATTGCCACTTTTTGGCCCATCATGATCCTGCACATACCCATGATGTTATTTATGAGTTTACTTATGGTTAGATGCATGTGATATATGCATTTTTCTTATATGTATGACATGATGCATGGATATTTAATTCTTTATGATTTATACATGATGATGTCATTTTTTGATGCTTTTATGATGTATATGATGATGAAAATAATGTTTAGGACATGTTATGCCATATGTGATGTGATGCTTTATGATGGCATTTATGTTTAGGATATATTATGCCATATGCAATATGATTTTTTATGATGATGACATTAGTATTTAGGACATGTTATGCCATATACAATGCAATGCTATATGATGATGATGATTCAAAATGTGATGCAATATTATCTATCTTTTTTTATTTTTCTTGTGCAGTATGTATGACCTATATGCACATGATTATTATGATATTCTAGTATGTTTATGGAAGCAAGATGATGTAGCTCATATATTTGTTCTTGTATCTCACAACATGCCACTAGGATGACTATGGGATTTGTTAGAAGAAATGTTAGTGCAAAGAAATAGTTAGTAAGGAGCAAAGAAACCTTTTAGATAGATCATTCATCCAAATCAATATCTATGTAATGATTGATATTAATTGAGATTGTAGCAGTGTATGTTTTATCATCATCGTGCATTTTTTGTGCTTATGGAAAAAATGGATGTATGCACGCCTAAGCATGAATTGTGAAGGTAGATTTTGTTTGTTTTGCTTAAAAATATGATATATGGACAGTTAAATAGTGTATTACAAGTTTAGACAAACCTTGGTGACATTTAGAATCCATTTGTCAAAGATTAAGACACATCAGAAAATGAGTCGTGCTAGTACAAAAACAACAATATGTGATTGAAAAAGCTACTAAAAACTACTTATAAATGACTAAACATGGTCGCATGACCAGTAGTATTTTATTTCTAATCATTTATAACAAGGTCGAATTGATGACTAAACCATTTTTAGTCATTCACTTGATCGATTTGGTCGTTGGTTTAGTCATTTGAGTGATTTTCTTGCTCATTAATTTAGTCATCTGATTGATTGATTTGGTCATTGATGTAGTCATTAATTTGATTGATTTGGAAGTGTGTAATTTAGTCATTGAATGTTTTAAATTGGTCACTTATTCAGTCATTTTTTTATTCGTGTCATGCTTATTTAGTCATTTTTATTCACTGATTTTTGTCCATTGGTAGTGTATTTAGTTAATAGTTTTAATCATCATTTTGATCAATTTGGTAGTTTAAATATTTAATTTTTTTTGCTCACTAATTTTTTTCAACTGATAGGTATATTGATACATCAATTTTATTAATTGCATAATCATTTTATTTAGTCATATTTATTAACACTAATTTCTGTCAGTTGGTAGTATATTTATTCAATTGGTAGTTTATTTAATTATTTTTGTTCACTGATTTTTTCCTATAAGTGTTGGAAATGAGACAATGCTTTAATTGAAGTTTAAAAATATAAAAAAAAAGAAAAAAATGATCAATCATTCATTTGCACATAATGAAACATTTATTAAGAAGGAAAAATATTAAAATTTATTGAGAAAACATGTTCTTACAACAGATACAAGACATAATTGTGTCTTTTCTTTGAAAACTATAATGTTACAAAGTGTGCTTTTCAATGTTGTGACTGAGAAAACTAAATTACAATGCCTTTTTTTGGTTATGCAAGATATTACAATTTTGATGGCAATTCTATGTCGCAAGTTCTTATTTGCAACTGCACATACATGTATGTTGCACTCTTTGCAACTTTTCCTCTCCTCTACACCTCTTTATCTACTCTATATTTACTTCTTTTTTTGCACCCCTATTCTCTGCATCTATTGCTTACACAACAATATATCCTATGGGAGTAAATGGTGACTCCCCAACACCCCCAGGAACAATTGCTAGACCAAAACAACTTCCACAAGAGAGAGAATGGCAAGAAATCTTGCTTCACAATGCAAGATTGATTAATGGTTGAATATATGAAAATGTATATGAGATTCCTTTCTTATAAAGGCAAGGCTAAGAGATAGGATTAGACAAGATCATGACAAGTGTCTTAATCCTATGACATGAGACAACTAACTACCTAGGAATCATGCAGTATAGCTAGATAAGATAAGTTCTAGAAAATCCAACTAAGACTTCTAGAAATAATCTTATATCCTAAGTAAACTTAGCATGTGAATATGTCCCCTAATTACCTAGTGAATGAATTAGCTAGGTACAAGACATTTATTCACACCAACATATCCCCTCTTCTATAATGCAACAGTTTGAATAAGTGAAACCCAAACAAAAAGAGAAAAACATAATCAAGGGGTTTTACATTACAAGTGTAGTAAGATAGAACATTCTTTGTTCTACTCACAGAATGTACACCCAAATTAGATTTTTTGGTTTTTGTTTGGGTTCAACTTATTCAGGCTTAGTACATTCTCTGTCTACAACCTCACTCTCCACACTTTGTTGCCGCCAACCCTTCTTTTTCTCTTCTACACTTATAGATAACTCTCTATGATTTTTCTCAAATATTTTAGTGCCCATCATGAAAAGGTCCCTAGTTTCTCTTTCAGGCGGACAACTACATCTATTTTTTCTAGATGAGGAAGGGGTATGTTACTTGAGACCTATAAAATACATACATTTGCATCTCATGTTCCTTTCAATTTGACTCGATGTACAATAGATAGTGAGTGAATCTACCCAATGCTCACAAAAAAACCATCATGTGGATCAAACACCTCAATTGTATCCGCTTCTTCGAGTTTATCAATAAATTTCTACAAAAACAAAAAAAAGTACACATTATATTGAGATATAAAGAAAACATTATATTGTTTTTGATAGCTTTATGTAATGTCTTATTTCTTGAAACAAATCAGTTTTTGTATGTGCTTTTATAAAAAACACTATTATAACTAAGATTTAAGCTTTCATATGTAAGTTATATGTTCTCCCTTAATTTCTTTATCTATGTATACTAGCTAATTACACTTCACTGCAATTCTAATGTCTAGCTTCTATCAAATAGGAAATGATTACCCTTATTTACATAATAAAACAACCATTACTTACTTGAATAGTACTTACTTTCATGTGGTTTCATAGCACTCACCTCAAGTTCAACATGACTACCACTATGAATATCATGTGCATGCTCATTGAGTTCATCACCATAACCACTGTCAATGTCATTGTAGACATTAAGTTGTATAGCTTTGTAGAGAGTTCTATTGACAGGACCTTTTTCTTTTTTTCTTTCTTTCATATAATTGCTCTGCATCATGTGGTTTAATCATCATGCAAAAATTAATATAAGTCAAGTAAAGAATGCAAAAGCTATAAATTTTAGTCCAAAAGAACATTTTAAGCATGAAGAATGACAAACATTGGGATAGATAACTGACAACTATTATATTAATTACCTCAACTCCAGGACAACTAAGACAACTGTGTTGCACATTCTTGTCCACTTCATCACTATCAATATTGACAACTCTATTGACACCATGAAGGAATTTTTGTTTTTGTATTGCTTTGAGAGAATTACTCTACATGTGGTTTAACCATCGTGCAAAAAAATATACAAATCATTCAATAATCAAGTAAAGAATGCAAGCTATAAATTTGTCCAAAAGAACATTTTTTGGATCACTCCAACAATAAAGAAATTGGGTTGGATTCTCCTACGCTCAGAAATCAATAATCTACATATTAAGAGGA
Organism: Sequoia sempervirens; assembly: GCA_007258455.2. NCBI lineage: Eukaryota > Viridiplantae > Streptophyta > Pinopsida > Cupressales > Cupressaceae > Sequoia > Sequoia sempervirens. The sequence goes on along the minus strand of VDFB02047397.1, from coordinate 13,413,901 downwards.
ATTTATATATAGAACTTACAAACAAGAAGAAATGATATCAATAGATCCTCTTACCTCATCTGAATCCACGTATTTATGCTCATTCCATATATAGAAACCATGTAGGGTTAATGGTTTCAACCAAATACGTAACTTGTTGACTGAGACCTAATATGTAACTCATTACCTTTTGGTACCCTAGTTCATATGAGTTGACATGATTTACAAAGGCTCCTACTAGGCATTGAACAAATGGCTATGAAATCTTTTTTGACAAACTAGATTTCAACTTCATCTTACTCTTAGATTTACTAGCATCTAGTGCTGCCATATAATTGACAATATCTTCTCCACCTGCTTCTCTATTATTGTTTTCCACCTACAATACAATGTCAATTTCAACCTATAGTCAGTTTAATAAAAACATAAAATAAATAACACATTGTAAATTGAACCAAAAAACCATACACTTACTACAAATTTTTCCATTTTGGTGTGCAAACTGCCTCGTCCAAATGTATATCCATCCCTCACATTATCTCTTTCTCTCTTGCCTCTATTACTCTTTACCAAATATTCTTTAGAATGCATACTTTCTCTCAATGCCTCCCACTCTTTAGGAGATAGACTGGAGTCGAACCTCTCTTTTCCCAATATGATTATTTTTCTGCAACTGCATCTATAATTTTTCATCAAAACTTCCATAGCTCATGGATCTTTCTCTACAAAATTTGATTTGCAAATATTTAAATGGGCTCTACATCTTACACCCAACTTGGTGGCCCAGTTTGTAGCATTTGGCCCAATGGGCTCACCATATCTTGATACCTCAAGCAAGAATGGCTTATTGCCTTCTAGTTTTCTTTCTTTTGCATTTCTCATACTAGATTTGTATAAATATTGACTCAATCCTTTGACAAAAGCATCCAAATATTCTATTAAATTACCACTACCAATATTTCTGGCTAACCCACTAGTTGCATTAAAAGTTCTAGATGCAATAGGTGCACTCTAAGGCATAGCAAATGCAAGTGGTCTCTCTTCATGAATTTCATTAACTAGAACTTCATGCTCCTTGGCCACATCAGGTGTGGTATGAGTAGGTTACAGATCAATACCAGTCTCTGTGGATTCCACATTATTAAACACATCCTTTAATGTTGAGAAAAGCATCTGCAAACTTGTTGTTCCTTTTCCCTAATATTTTTCAATAATCTCTCTTAGAATTAGTCCTAAGAGATCATCACAATGTTGCACATGACCATGTGCTATATAAAGTTGCACATGACCATGTGCTATATCTGGTTGCACATCACCATGTGCTATATTAGGTTGTACATCACCATGTGCTATATTAGGAAGCACATCACCATGTGCTATACCAAGCTACACATCATCACAACTATCATTTTCACCAACTGCTTTTGTTGAATCATAAAATCATTGGCTTCTACGAGATGACAATATTGTACCTTTTTTTCCTTTTGTTTTTTCTCCATATTTTATTTGCACTTTTTTTGTTTCCTATAAAACAAAAAAATCATATTATGTCTTATATACATAAATCTCTTGCCTATAAAATTTGATTAATCAATATTAAAAAAATAATATACTACTTAGTGGATTTACAACTTTCCTTTTCAAACCAAGACTCAAAAATTATTCATTATTCTTGGCCACTTTTTCATTATACGTGTGCTCATATTTTGTCTTTGGAATTTGAACATTATGATCACTATCATCTAATTTGCATCTTACAGTCCTTGTATTCATTTCCTAGAGTCCAAATCAACAATAATGTATAAATCAACAACTTGAATCAATAAAAATTTATTGAGTTCATAAGTTGATAACTGTTCACTTTCCAATCTATTGATAACTACAAACGGAATCTTAAAATAGAATTTAGTTTACAGATTAAAAATAATTTGTAGTAAAAAACCAAGAAGATGTTTACAATTATAAGTATCAGAAATTTTTTCCTTAGGGATATATTTGCAAGAGGAGAACTCATAAAAACATAACACAAGAAGGATGAAGGAAAAACATAGTTAGTTCATCATGAGGTGTGTTAGAACCTGAAAATTTTTCCTAGTTCCATCATTACAATTAACCTTGAGCTCCATGACCCGACCCTTGACCCTTATATTCCTTTTTATTTTTTACTGAACATATTAATTTTTTAGGTCTGACTAACACTGAAAGACCTATACAAAACCAAAGCCAAAAATTCATCATATATATACTTAAGAAAAAACATGTCTAGCTAAAAGCATTCCAAATCCCTTAACTGTCTATTATCGCGATCCCTCAACAATAATTTGAACCCTTGGTGAGTTGGCGGTGTGTAACAGACAACATGAAGATATTTACCACCATACTCTGGAAGTATTATGATAAGGACACATTTGGGTGGTATGAGAGAATTTAAATACATCATAAACCACCATACCACGAGTAGGAAAAATGAAGGGTGTGGTATACATGGGAAGAACCCACCATCATGCGAGGAAGATCAAAAAGGAATGCAATAGGGTGGTATGAACTACTATACCATAGAAGGATGTGACAAAGCAAGCAGTATGCTGGTATGCTATATGTGACCATTAGTGTAAACTATAGTACCATGTGTTAAATAAGTCAAGCTTGCAGTATAGAGGTAAGGATCCTGCTACCCTGTAGTGAAATGGAAAGAAGCATGCAGTATAGTGGTTTATACCCCTCTATCCTGTGTCAGTTATAGAAAGTGGTGGTGATAAAGCGGTATTAAATGCATGAATCACATCAACTGTCTGATCTTGTAAAATCAATGGTGCATGTTCAAACTTGAACTACAAGCAAAATATTTGGCATAAGGTTGATATTAATGTTGACACATTGATTAAGCTCAGAAGCCATTAAACCAATAATTTGACATTCTTTTTGCACTCATTTGCAAAAATTATCATGTAGGGAGTTGGGAGTTTGAGGAGGCTAAGCTCTACAACCATAGTAACCTGGGTAAGTGCACAAAAATCTTGTGAATTAAGTTTTACGAGTACAATATTGTTTGGAATTCTACATTTTAGAAGTATAGAAGTAAGATAGTTAAAGTATGAATTAAGTTTTATGAGTACAAGATTATTTGGAATTCTATGTTTCAAATACACTAGGAGAAGTAAGATAGTTAAACATCATGCCGCCCAAGAAGAAAGAATAGGTCTGAAACTAAAAAGGACATCATGCCACCCAAGAAGAAAGAACTTGAAACTAAAAAGGAAGAATCTAATGATACCCCTCCCAATCAAGATCAAATTATCTCTCCAAATCCCCCTTTCATGATTCCCTTCCATCCACTCCATTACATGATCCTAGCCCAGTTCAAGATCAAAGCATCCCTTCATCTCCATGTCATGATCCCCTTTTGTCTTATAACCAAGAGAAAACTATACCATCTACCCCATCTCATGATCCTACCCTAAGTCAAGATCAAAGTGCCCCTTCATATGCATGCCATGATCCTACTCCTCCACAATATCCCATCACCCATAGCCAACCTACATATGAACCCCATACTTATCAATTGGGTTCTTCCACTTTCATCCAAGCTGGTCTACTACAAGAGCCTATCATTCACTCCATGCCATATCCCCCTCAAAATGGACTAGCATCTTGCTTCCAAAACAATAAGTATCCCATTGGAAAAAGGAATTTTCAAACTATGCATTATCAAGGAAAAGGGTTAGGCCTAGATGAGCAAGGCATACTAGAACCCATCCAAATCCAAGAAAATCCTAATTATTATGGCCTTGGCTATAAGTCTCTAGATGTTGGTACTGGGTGATCCCACAATAGTGGTTTACAATTTTTGGCCAAACTGGACACTGATATTTTTTTTTTAAACACAATCTCCACATTCGGGCACCTATAGCGATTAAACCGTAAATAATTTGAAGATGATGCAAACTAGAGTCTTGTCATATTTTGTCTATAGATTCTAAAAATATTTTTTTCAATTTTTTTGGAATCAGATTGCACTTCTTTTTCCATCTCCCACGAAAATTGGTTTTTTTCAAAAAACAACATTTTTAAAAAGTGACGCACACCGTATAATGCATAACTTTTTTCCTTGAAAGATAAAATTCCAATTCTTTCAAATTTAGATTTGTAATCCAATATCTAGTGCTTCCACTTGGTTAGATAGTTTTTATTGAATATTTTTCTTTAATCAAGTTTTAAAGTCAAATCAATTACAATTTAGACATAACACGCATATAACGATAACTTTTAAAGATGTATCAAAATTCTTTTTTGTTGGATCAAGGACTCCAATATCTGGTGCACTCATATTTTTAAATTTTGTTTTTGACAATCTTCTATTTTTCCACTTGTGCAATGCAGAGTTTTGTTTCTTGAAAACCTATATTTAATAAAACTTAAAAAACAGATAGATAATATAATCAAAACATACTAAAATTATATTCGTTGGATAGCTCATTTTGAGGGGAACCCGATACTAGTTGGGTTTTTGAGATCTTCTCCATTTTCATTCTCAAATTGAGCTTCGAAATGCAAAATTTTCAACAATTCTGGTGCCTTAGGAAGTAAGGGTGAAAAAAGAGGGGTTCGGCCGAACTAGTGTTCTGCCGAACATCCTAGAAAGATTCGGTCGAACATGGGTTCGGCCGAACCCATGTTCGGCCAAACCACCAATCCATGCAATTAAAAAAAAGAAATTAAATGGGTTCGACCAAACATTCCAAGAATGTTCGGTCGAACACCCTATTTTTAATATTAATATACATATTATTATTTATATTATTTTTAAATGATAACTTAAAATTGATGGCCCTATGACCATATTTAAAGATTTTTGCTATAAAATACAATCAAAATTTTAAGAAGATTGTAAATGGAGATATTTTGGATAAACTGTGAAAATTTATATAGAATTATAATTATAAATATGTTTGATTTATATATAATTTTACATACACTAATGTATATCATAATGTTTTAAGGGAACCCTTCAATAGATAACCGTAATTAAAAAATTTGTTGACAGGTAAATTCAACCATCAAATTTAATCCTTTAGAGAGAGAGGGGGGTGAGTGGGAGAGAGATAAAGGGTAGGGGGTCCTAGGGTTTAAGGGTTAAGGGTAGAGGAGCTTGAGAGGGAGAGTGGGTAGGAGGGATAGACTTTTTAGAGAG
>VDFB02047397.1:13175504-13408631 GCA_007258455.2 Sequoia sempervirens | reverse complement strand
TAAATAGTGGCAACATACACTACTTTGGCCAAAGTATTCATCACCCCTAATTCGGAATGGACGTCACAAGCTCACCCACCTTCCTAGCTCGATTTATATTTGACCATTCATATTCTATGCTTAGTCTATTCCCTTCCCCATGGATTAATCTAACCCCAGGAACTACCTAAACAACCTATTACCTCTTACATTTACTATGACACTTCATCTAAGTATTTCAAAGTAATTCTATGACTCAATTAAGATAAGCATCCGCTATATAAGCTTTAACAATTACATAGTATTTAATGCTACTATAACACCCATTCCTTAATATGGAATATATACATACACTCAAATAATAAAGATCCTTAGACTAGGTACATCAAGGAATCTTTCACTTTCACATAAATAATAATATAACCTTTCCAAAGTAAACCATTAAACAAGTTTCCCCAAACAAGGTAAACAATGTCACAATCTTTCAAAAACATAAAAAGCATAAAAGAGTAGAAATCAGCATGCCTGTTTATGCAATGCTCCAATTGATCAAACTGGACTCCTAGCTCAGCCTTCCCAAAATCAGCAAGTAATTCCCCACTATCTCACTTTCACTCACCAAAATCTTACACTCAAAAACCTCTCACAACTCTCAAAAATATCTCACCAACTCTCAAACTCAGAATTTAGAAAACAATTCGGAAAGTAAGCATCAAGTGTGCATAATGCATCCCAAATCAGGGAGAAAGCACCTCTATTTATACACAAATGTGAGCAGCTGTAGGCTAAAAACAAGCTATCGAAGATGACACTTCTCAATCCAAAAGGTTCGACTCAACAAGAAAAAAAAAGGTGGCTACTAAAATCATTGCACAGTAAACACATACACAGCCAGATTTCACTATGAAGAATGAGTCGCCCACTCAAATGGACAGCAAGAACAACAATCAAAAATGCAAGGTTAATGTCTTCTACAAGTCGACTTATTTGGCCAACTTCTCTCTTGACCATTTCCCATATTTCAATTGGCTTCATATGCTGAAATTTGTATTCCAGTTTAGACTTCTAAATGGTTCGAACTATTCATAAGTTGGCAATACTACCTTCACCTATAGCAGTCCTATTCACCCTTAGTGAATTCATGTCCTGGGACATCTGACCAATGGTTGTGATTAGTTGTCGTTAGGTTTGCATAAACTGTGGCATCATCAACTACTACCCCCTGGCTAAGTCATTCAATATATTTTGAACACTGTCATTATTTCCTCTCTATCATGTCAATCCTATTTCGAGGACTCTCATCATCTGAACCTACCATTTTCTTGCTGCTATGTGCAACTCTAAGTGGCTGACTTGCTGCTAATGCAGCCGAGAATGTATCCTCTTCCGAATAAGGCTATGCAAATTGAAATTGTCTACATTTTTGCTCCCTTTCACCCTAATGCTTGACCTTGTCACTAGTGTACATAACCCTCCAAGTTGGATTTTGACTCTGATACCATTGTAAGATTCCCTATCAATTGGACATCAAATTTTGTGCTCTTCTATCTAGGAATGCTAAATAAACATTTCGTCAAATGGTTTGGTTGCTATGAATTCTAACTATTTCATTTGTCTAAATAGCACTTCATTAATTTCTTCAAGTTTCAAAGTATATTACTCAAATAAACCCATGGGTAGCATTCAGACATTAGATCAAACAGTTTGTACACAATAATTCCAATGTACTATAATCAACATGATTTTATTTGTAACTCATGATAACTAGAAGGTTAGAGTCAATTAGAAAAATTGAACTTGAAATGATCGCATCACTTGAGAAATTGAATACAGTTTGGCTAGCTTCCCAAATTGAGCGCTAGAGAGATTCTAGTTTGCAAATTTGGAGCTACCCACCCAACACAACATCCCATTGGAAATTTATCAACAACTCATTCTAATACAGCATTTTTGTCACCTACAGGGATCGGAAAAATGTAGTAACAGTTCATCACCAACCAAACAAGAATTTGATACAACCAGTTGAGACCCCTAATAAAGAATTCAAGCTCCACGGCTTCCCTCGGTTTACTTGACAGTTAATAAAAATGTAGTTTCAATATCTTCATGTCCCCCGAACCTTATTGTTGATGTGACTTAACCATTGAGTGGTGGCATTGTCCTTAAATAAAACCGGCACTTTACAACCCACGCCCAACTTGAATGTATATCGTGTGATTTATGGAATCGCAATTCCTGGTATGGTCGTAATCACTTCTTTACCATGAATTCCATCTTTTATAACTATCCACGACCCCTTCAGACCTTCATGGCTGACTATATCAATGAAAGCGATTTAATGTGGGACAATTTCTCTTTCCAATGATTACATACAAGCATTTTGTGGATTTATTTAATCATTTGACCTCCTCCTTAAAACAGGTTCGATACAAACTGCATAAGATACTACTTCAAAAATAATAACTAGGCGACCATAATATAATCAACCTCAATAAATTACGACTACAAATAGATGCCGGCTAAACCAAACAAATCCAAAAACTTTGTCTTCTCTAAAGGTTGGCGAAAGTCTGAAATATCATGTCAAAATTATGAAGATAAAATCTTCGCATACACATAGCTATTAATGACACATAACTGTAGGCCTCCACGTCACCTCAACATAACCCTTTCACTTTGTACTGAATATCCTAAATACCAACCTTGATATAAGTAATGTTTGTATGGATGGTAGACTCCATGAATATTATGGTATTCGAAAATAGATACTGATCTTTAGGGAATAAATCAAACCCTACCCTTGATAATATAAATTTATTCAAATCATTCCTTCTCAGCTATATGCACCAGTATAATAATAACAAAATTTTCATAACCTCATTCATACCATTTATTCATACTCAATGCAAACCTGGTAACCTGCAACTCCTTAATTTGGAATCTTGTCAAATATATGGAATTTGTCTTTGTAGAAGACTTCACAAATTTAAACAACGATCAACTCTCCATTGAAACTTTGAGTGAATCCTGAGATGAATCCACCTGCAAATGGATTTGGGGTTTCTTCCAATCCATTGACTCGAGGATTTTTGTCCTCAAGTTTTCCAAAAAACCAAGCTCTCCAAATTCCTGATTATAAAAATTTCCAATTGATACAATGAATTCCTTTTTGCCACCTTTTATAGTCCACCACCTTTTCAAATTTAAATATTAAATATCTACCAATATAAAGTACCCTTATTTAATATTGCAGCATATTATTTAATAAAGTCACTTTAATGTTTTATTAATTAATTAAATGTAAATGTCCACAAATATTAATTTAGGACAATTTAATATTTAATTAATTAAGTTAATTCAGTGGCGACTATTTGGAAATCGGGGGACATTAAAGCTTGATGATCTTGTTTTGCATGCAACATTGAAGGAACCATAGTCCTATCATAAATCCAAGGAGATCAAGATGGAAAATGATGTTGTGGCACCATTGCCAAATGTACACGGGGACGCATCCCCTGCTCTTTTGCCCACCATACCAGTACCAAGGACGTCTAGAGGACGGGGGGCGCCTGGGGGACGTTTTTCAGGTGTCCCAAAAAAGTTTCTTTTTTTTGGAAACATTCCCAAATTGGGGAAACGTTTCGGGGACGGCTAGGGGGCGGTCAGCCGTCCAGGGGACGCCCAGCCGTATATCGACCATCCCAGGAACAGTCGGCCATCCCCTATTTCCTAGCAGCATTTTAACATTAAAAAAAAAAAGTCAAAATTAAAAATTTTTTTTTTTAATGCCTTTGTTTGTGGACCCCACACCCTCCCAACTCTAATATGGCAACTTAAAACTTCATTTGACCTCATTTTAACTTGCCAAAAAAAAAATTGCAGCCAAGAGCAAAGTGAGAAGATAAAGATTTTTTTATTTTCAGTTTACAAAAACCAAAACAAAACAAAATGAGCAGTAGTAGTGAAGGTAGTGGGCATGGTGAGAGGGGAGGAGAAACCCAATCAGTTGAAAGGGGGCAGCCTCAAACAAACCCATATGAAATCCCTTCCGAAGATTTGAAAGCATATGCAAAAGGCCCTTTTAATCCTAAAAAACCTCTTCTTCAATTAGCATCACGTATAGACCAAGGCAAAGGGAAAACACAGGGGGTAGTAGATTATGGCAATGTCACATTTGTAAAGATAAATTTTATGGGAGCTACACAGGAGTCTATTCTCATCTATTGGGTTTTGTAGGCCATGGGGTCAAGGGTTGTGAACAAATAAAAGATTTTGAGAGGGTAAAGTGTTATAAATTGCACATGGAGGCCAAAGGAAAGTCTATGGAGCAACCAATGCAAACTCAATCCGCCCATTCAACTTCACCTATGCCCTCTATGCTTGGTAGTCCTAGTGTTGGTAGTGGTAGTAGTGGTGTGGGCAGTGTTCATATTTCCACAAGAGGGAAGAGGAAGGCTAGTACTTCTAGTGAGCGAAAAAATACACTTGCAAGTATGTTCAATGTGCAAGCACGAGATGTGGCAGAGTCCTCCACTGCCAAATTTTTCTATGCCCATGCCATCCCATTCCATGTAGCACATTCTCCCTACTTCAAACAAATGTTTAGAGATGTGGCAGCTTTTGGTGTTGATGTTTAGCTTCAGGAGGTATTGCCCCAGTTGGCCAAGAGACAAGTCGGAATTAATTATAAACAGAAATTATACTCGCTGGGTCGGCCCAAGTGGAAGCTTATTCCTGGATTGGTATAAAAAGGAGAGAGACTCTCCTCACTCATTATCAATTCAATTCATTTCGCTATTTGGTGATCAAGAAGAAGTTCACCATCAAGAAGAAATTCACCATCAAGAAGGACGTTCACTCGTGAGAGTGTTGGATTTTATTATTGTACTCTGCCTACATTGGCTTGATTCTCAAGTGCGAATTTATGCACTATTGTACCTAATTTTTATTAGTAAAGTGCTGTTGGGTTTTTCTCCCTTGAGTAGAAGGGTTTTTCCAGGATAAAATCTCTATGTTACTGTTCTGTGTTTATTTTTCTTGCTTACTGTTCATATCTAATCTAAAAACAACATGGTATTAGAGCCAGGTTCAAGAAAACTAATCAGATTTGACTAAGCAAAAATTCCAGGTTGTGTGGAACTGAACAATTCTGTGTTTAGGGCATGAAAAATGGATGTGAAGACCACATGTCGGAATGGAGGGAGTTGAGAAAGAAAGGGGTCGTGTAGCTTTGTTGACCAAGTCAATGGGCATGTGGAGGAACTTTGAGAGCATAGGCCACATGGAGTCTTGGAGGACCTGTGAGGAAATTTGACCGATTTGCTTGCAGACCTAAGTGCAGGGCGCGACTAGTGAAGATGGTTGCTGGTGCGTTTGAGATCTTCACTATTGGAGTCATGGATGGAGGGTGCGATCAAGATTTTGAAGGCAATTTATTGAAGGTTGTGTTAGGGCTTGGAAGAAATTTGGAAAAGCTTGGTGGAAATAGTGGTTTTGCGGCTAACAGTTCAGGAAATGGCTTCAAGGTTTCAAAGGCAGTTAAATTTTTCAGTGTTGCTCATTTTGGTAATACGAATCCTTACTCTTTGTGGTATTTGGTTAGTCTAGAAATGGGGTATGTCTATCCTTTATCTTTCGGGTTTATTTGTCTTGAATCCTCAAAGACCCTATTGCTAGGGCATGCCATGAACATGTATTGTGTTTATTGTGTCATCCATTTAAAGTCAGTTTAAAAGGCAGATTAACTTGTGTTAAAAGATACTCATATCTAGTGGCTCGGAAAGGCAGTTATATTATCAATTTGAAAGTTTCATTGTGGTCAGATGGCAACCTGATATGGAACATAGACTGTTTATTTAAATAGTGATTTCACACTATTATGTGGTCTACTGCAAGTGTCAATGGAGGCATAAAGAGCATCATCTGTGGTTGGGATCCAGTGCATTATTCTAGAACCATCAAAAATCAGATTGCAGGTCTCTGACCAATGCACCAGATTAGATTGTAACAGCAGATTTAAGTGACTGTTTGCAGGTCTTTGACACGTGTGCCAAATCAGGTAAGGAAGGACGTTTTGGGTATTACAATTAGTAATTGATGGAGAAACAACGGCTATCACCATTAGTTACCTATTCACTATAAGACTTCTACAACTTACAAGAAGTCTGATGCGAATTCCAGACTATAATGAAGTTGTGGCATCCTTCTTCATGCTTCCTGTGAGTTTGGCAGTACACACTGGAATTGCATGTAACTCATGGTGTTCACAACTATTCAGCAGTATTGTTGATGAAGAAAATTCTCAGTTAGAGGGAACAACTGTTTTCTTTTCTTCAGCTCTAACATATGTCCTAATAGCAAGATTACATTATTGAATCCTATGATCATGTGACAATAAATAAGGAAGTAGACAACGGGGAAGACCTATTTGCAAACTCAAGGATAGAGATTTCAAAGGAAGATAAGAATTCTTTTTTAATGTGAGAAGTGAGAAGCCCCTAACAAATTCACCAACTTGTCTTGGATGAAGAATGATCAGGCTGAGGATCATATCTAAAAGTCTATGCGGGTTGGGGCAAGACGTCATTGCTTATCCTGAGCAACCATAGCAGGTTAATTATTTCACTATGTATATCTGCATCTATTAGTCACAATTGCATCTTCATTAGGCTATGGGTTACAAGCATGCCTAGAATTGTTAGCTCAGCTATTGTAATTACATTAGTTCATGATAATTCTATGTTGGTCATTTAGTGATGCTCTGAAAGTCGGAATTTACCATCTCCATTGTCTTGAGGACGACCTGCTGTTAGTGAAAATTGGAAATAGTTCCAATCATCCTTGACAATATTGTAAACAGTCTGAGGAAGTTCTTGATAGATTCTGAGAATTCAAGGCACGAGTTGAGAACACATCCAGGAAGAGGATTAAGGTTCTAAGATCAGGCAAGGGAAGGGAGTACACTTCTAAAGGATTTTCATAATTTATGTATTGAGGCAGAGATCAAGAGGGAGTTCTGTGTTCAGCAAAATGGAGTTGCCATAAGAAAGAACAGGTCTATAGTAGAGGCAACGAAGGCTATGATCCATGATCAAAGTTTGCAAAATTTCCTATGGTCAGAGGCTTCCAGAAACACAGTATATGTTCAGAACATAAGTCCTCATCAGATATTGTGGACTTGAGTTAGACACTGAGTTCAAGGAGAAGGATGTTGTCAAGGACAGATCCGAGGTCTAAATCAGGTGACAGATAGACCCTGAGGTGGAAGAGACCAAGAGGAGGCCGAGTCACAAGGGAAAATCCTTACCAATTGGATTGGACAAGGTCAAGCTGAATGAGAAGTTTGAACTAGGAATTCTAGCAGAGTCAAGTCCGTGCAATAAGGCATTGATGAAGGTGTTGCAAAGGTTTCATCCATGAGGAGTGAGCACAAAGGAGGCAGAATTGAGCGTGAGGCATGCAAGAGGCAGTATAATGGGCATACAAAAGAAACGCAACAGAGTTTGGGGCTACTCAGTGTGGGTGAAGTAATGCAGAAAGGGGTGTCTTTGGAAGGCACCAAGGCAGACTTAGGTGAGCTTGCAGTAGAACGATCTTGGAGGTAGGAATAAAGAGGCCAAGCATCTAGGGATACACGGAACAAAGTAGTGGATCAGCAGGCGTAAGTGAGTTGCACTCGCGGTGGAAGTGTTTTGGATATGAATGGGCGCAAGGCAATCCCATGGAGTCCTATGACACAAGAAACTGGAGTGGCTCGATGAGAAGCAAAAGTGGAGACTAGAGTATATGCCAGAATGTTTGGGCTCAAAGAGGAGTCACAAGTAGGTCTTCAAGGAGAGTTGGAGACTGGGTCAAGTGGAGGAAGCGAGGAAGTGGATTCAATGGCTAAAGGTGTGAAGGTGTCAGCTAAGTGGGTTGCGGTGTTGCTGTTAGTTTTAGATCAAAAATGTAAGCAATTAATAATGCAACACATAAGACAAATGAACACAGCAGTTTTACCCTGGGAAAACCCTCCTCGAGGGAGAAAAACCCAGCCACAAATATATCACTTATATATTAAATGAAAGAGCAGCAATCTGCTTTACAACTTGGCCAAACACTAGGCCGATCTGATGTTATGAATATAGCACCTCTCTAGATGCAAATGAATAATCAAATGTGATTTCTCCTTAATATCGAACACCTTGAAACAATATATCGATCTGTTGTAGATATGCGAACTCCTCTTGAAGAATGCGAATTGAATAATGAATAATGGAAGGTACGAACAGCGCCTTCAATATATACAAGAGAGGCGTCACTTCACATTTGGGTCAGCCTCATTCACCAAGCAAGGCGTCCTTTAATTTTGGTCGGCCTCAATAAATAAAATAAAAATATTAAAGGAGACGACTATTCACTTGAGTCGGTTGTTTGAATTATTTATATGTTTCGAACTTGAGGGAGAAAGAGAACTCCCGCCGCTATAACATCAACACTCCCTCTTAGCTAGGGAGATATCTTTCCAGATATCCATGTCATGGAGTCTCTCAACATGACACCCACAATGGCTACACCCATTTGTGGAAAAGAGTTCATCATGGAGTCTCTCAACGTGATATCATCATGGAGTCACTCAACATGACGTCCACCATGGCTACTCCCATGTGTGCGAAGAAACATGTGCATAAGTGCCCATCACGGAGTCACTCAACATGATGTCGTCATGGATTCTCTCAACATGACATCCACCATGGCTACTCCCATGTGTGGAAAAACACAAGTACAAAGGATTCATCATGGAGTCTCAACGTGATGTCGTCATGGAGTCTCTCAACATGACGTCTCATCTCAGTCTCAGAGATGAACAAGGGCTCGCACCTCATATTTCTTCGTCTCAAATAAATATACACTACAAGGGCTTTCACCTCATATTTCTCCATCTCAGAGAAATATACACTACAAGGGCTTTCACCTCATATTTCTCCATCATAGAGAAATATACACTACAAGGGCTTTCACATCATACTTCTCCATCACAAAGAAATATACACAAGGGCTTTCACCTCATACTTCTTCATCACAGAGAAATATACACTACAAGGGCTTTCACCTTATGCTTCTCCATCACAGAGAAATATACATTACAACAAGTCTTCATAATGATGTGACTCCCTCTGAAGCTGGCATCAACCTCCTGACCTCCTCGTCCAAGGTTGCCTCTGTTGGTATGTCAAACTCCCTCTGAATGTTATTTCCTCCTCTTCGAAGAAACTGATTGACTTTAGAATAAGAAACCTTCTAAATTGACTTTAGAACTTGGCTCCTTCTGAGATGTCCCTATGTCAATTTCCGCAGTAGAAACATGTTGAGTAGACCTTAATTTGCAATCTCGAGCAAAGTGACCATACTTGTCACACCTGTAACATTGAATGTGAGAGAGATCCTTCTTCTTCGGTTCTAGGGCAGAATCTGGTTCTCTGTCTCTATTCCTCTTTCTTCCTTTGCCTCTTTCTCTAGAAGTATGTGTAGGAAGAACCTGATTTTCTACATCATGGTAGTTTCACCCAATTCCTCTTGCTGCCAACCTGGACTCTTCTTGAATACAATCAACTCGAAGACGATCAAACTTGGGCAACTTAGATCTCCCACTGATGCTTTGAATGAAGGGTTCCCAAGATTGAGGAAGACCATTTAGTGCCAACATAACAAGATCTTTGTCTGCAATTATATCCCCAATAGTGCTCAACTAATCTCTCAAATCAGCAATGTTCATAAAGAATGAGATGACTGAATCATCTTTAGCCATTTTTACAGGTGAAGTTGTCTCAAAGCAAGGGCTTTGCTGGTGTTGTTGATCTCATACAATCCTTTTAGAGTATCAAACATTTCTTTACCTGTCTTCAACTTGGAGATGATCGGTACTAGGTGATCCATCACAGAGTCTATCAAGATCTTTCTAGCCTTCGTGCCATTTTTCTTCCTCTAGATTTTCTCAATATTATCAAAAGGCTCGGACATATCACTTTCCACAAAATCAAGAAGATCATTCTCCTCTAATGCAATGAGTACCCTGGGTTTCCAAGAGTTGAAGTTCGTGGCTCCATCAAGTCTATCTTCTACCTTGACACCGATCACCATCTTCTTTTTCCACACAAATTCACCTTCAAAGATCTGCCCGTAGGTCTGAAATAATTGACTTAATTGCTTAACAAATCTGATCAGATCTTTTCTTAGACCCGCTCTAATACCATGTTAGTTTTAGATCAAAAATGTAAGCAATTAATAATGCAACACATAAGACAAATGAACACAGCAGTTTTACCTTGGGAAAACCCTCCTTCTCGAGGGAGAAAAACCCAGCCACAAATATATCACTTATATATTGAATGAAAGAGCAGCAATCTACTTTACAACTTGGCCAAACACTAGGCCGATCTGATGTTATGAATATAGCACCTCTCTAGATGCAAATGAATAATCAAATGTGATTTCTCCTTAATATCGAACACCTTGAAACAATATATCGGTTTGTTGTAGATATGCGAACTCCTCTTGAAGAATGCGAATTGAATAATGAATAATGGAAGGTATGAACAGCACCTTGAATATATACAAGAGAGGTGTCACTTCACATTTGGGTCAGCCTCATTCACCAAGCAAGGCGTCCTTTAATTTTGGTCGGCCTCAATAAATAAAATAAAAATATTAAAGGAGACGACTCTTCACTTGAGTCGGCTGTTTGAATTATTTATATGTTTCGAACGTGAGGGAGAAAGAGAACTCCCACCGCTATAACATCAACAGTTGCATGGCCAGGTGCCAAGTCTTTGGAAGGTTTTTTCTTCAGCTGGAGAGAACGGGAATTGCACAAGGCAGTCAACCTAGATTTGACATTGGTAGTACCGCAAACCTATTCAGAATAGGGTGATCTGGGACGAGATTGAGGAGGACTAAGTCTTGGAGTGAAGGAAGGAGGGTTGGACTCTCGCAAGTCAGTTGGAGGTGCTACTAGGAGTAGTGCTGAAAGTGTGGGATGGAGGCGTTCCACTAGGGCAAGCATTGCAGGCAACCTTGGACGAGGAAGTCAAGAGGTTGATGTGGATGCTCGAAGCTGAGTTCAATTGGGAGTTAGTAGTGCAGAAGGTGCAAAAAGGTGTTTGTGGTGGCACTTGGATGAGAAGTCTGAGTAGCATGGAAGGTTTTGCATGCATGTATCGAAAGGATGGATCAGCTCAATGAAGAAAGCCGAGGCAAGGTTCTTGCAGTGGTAGAGAGAGTAGTTCTGAAGATTCTACTCAAATCAGGCTAAGGCAAGGATCTTGAAAGGGGTTGTGAAGTTTGGGACTCTCAGCTAAGAGGTAGAGCCAGTGTTTGAAACATTGGGGGCATCAAGTATGGCAGGGTCAAAAATGGTGCTTAGGAAAGCAATCCAGCTCCAATATATTTGTACTGATGATCAGACGGTTGATATTCTCACCAAGCCTCTTTCCAGGGTGAAGTTTGTATTCTTCCGAGACAATCTTGGGGTGGTGGAGAATGTCGCCCTCGCTGAGAGGGAGTCACAACATCATTAAGATATTCTCCCTATGTCAAGGGAATGGACAGAACGACGGACTGATCTGTCATAGCGTATATTTTTCCGAGACGGAGAATTATGAGGTGAAAGCCCTTGTAGCGTATATTTCTCTAAGACGGAGAAATATGAGGTGAAAGCCCTTGTAGCATATATTTCTCTGAGACGGAGAAATATGAGGTGAAAGCCCTTGTACAAAACACATCTCTGAGACTGAGTTGTGCTTCCCACAATTGGGTGTAGCCATTGTGAACGTCATGTTGAGAGAGTCCATGACAAGATATGATACCCTTGAAGGGGACTCAAGGAAGACTTTGCTATACCTCCCTAGCTAAGAGGGAGTGTTGATGTTTAGCTTTAGGAGGTATTGCCCCAGTCGGCCAAGAGACAAGTCAAAATTAATTATAAACAGAAATTATACTTGTTGGGTCGGCTCAAGTGGAAGCTTATTCCTAGATTGGTATAAAAAGGAGAGAGACTCTCCTCATTCATTATCAATTCAATTCATTTCGCTATTTGGTGATCAAGAAGAAGTTCGCCATCAAGAAGAAATTCGCCATCAAGAAGGAAGTTCGCTATTGTGATAGTGCTAGATTTTATTATTGTACTCTACCTACAGTGGCTTGATTCTCAAGTGCGAATTTTTGCACTATTGTACCTAATTTTTATTAGTAAAGTGTTGTTGGGTTTTTCTCCCTTGAGTAGAAGGGTTTTCCCAGGATAAAATCTATGTTACTATTTTGTGTTTATTCTTCTTGCTTATTGTTCATATCTGATCTAAAAACAACAATTGGTACCTCATTCAACCCCCCTGGAGAAAATAAATTACGCACTACACTCCTTGACAAAGAATATTCTAAGGTGAGTGTGGTGATGGAGGACATGAGACACTGTTGGATTAGGATGGGCTGCTCTATTATCATGGATGGGTGGACCGATATTAGACATCGGCCACTTATCAACAGCATAGCCACATGTTTAGCTGGTTCATATTTCCTTAGAGCCATTGATTGTTCTGAGAAGCGCAAGGATACAGAATTCCAATTTAATATTTTGAAAGAGGCTATAGAGGAGGTTGGGGCAGCCAATGTTGTGCAGGTGGTTACTGATTCAGCATGTATGTGCAAATTAGCAGGTTTGATGGTTGAGAGTGCTTACAAGCACATCTTTTGGACCCCTTGTTGTGTTCACGCATTGAACAACGCATTGAAACACATAGGGAAGATAGATTGGGTGCACTAGGTGGTTGTAGAGGCTAGAGACATTCAAATGTTTATTTGCAACCATCACACCTCGCTCTCTTTAGGACATTTTCGAAGAAGGAATTTCTCAAGCCTGTAGAGACAAGGTATGCCAGCTACTTTATTTTGCTAGAGAGGATGCTTGAGGTGCAGGAGGCTATACATTTGATGACGGTTAATTCAGAGTGGAATAGATGGTCTATGGCAAGCACTGCAAAAGGGAGAAGCATCAAACAAAAAATTCTTGATGATACATGGTGGTCCAATGTGAGGTAAAAAATTGTTAATTTGTTATTGAAAAAAAAAATTAAAATATGAATTTATTATTAATATTTTTCGATTTTCTAAGTTCTAACTTGTTTTTTTTCAAATTTTTGTTTGCAGATATATTTGCTCCATCATTTCACCAGTTGTGGATGTTATAAGATATGCTGATACAGACTCTCCAAGTCTTGGAGAGATTTATGAAACATTTGACTCCATCCTTGGAAGAATGAAGAAAGCATTCTGATAGGGATCCTAATTCGGGATTATATAAGCAAGAGATTAAGCCCATTGTGACGCGGCGGTGGAACACTATGAACACCCCGCTTCATATGGCAGCTTTTGCTCTTAATCCCAAATGGTATGTACCAAGACCTAGTAGGATGCCTCCTTGTGATGATAATGAGGTGAAAGATGGGTTTATGAGGGCCCTTGCAAAAATGTATTTAGTTGAGGAGGTGTGTCTAGTTCGTACACAATTCACTGACTTTGTTAATCTTCGTGGTCCAACATTCAGCAAACCAGAGGCCAAGGTAGATAGAACTATAGTAGCTCAAAGGGATCCTATTGGATGGTGGTCATGGCATGGGAAGGATACACCACAATTGAGGACGCTTGCTATTCGCCTCCTTTCACAAGTAATACTAATACATTAACATAATTTGATTTAGATTAGTGTTGAACATTTATATAATCATAATTGAATGTCATAATTAGTAAATTACTAATTTAGTTTTTGTCTCCTCTCACAGGTTGCTAGTTCCTCTACTGCAGAGAGGAATTGGTCAACATACAGCTTTATTCACTCTATCAAGAGGAATAGGCTGACCTCTAGACGGGCAGAGAAACTAGTGGTTGTGCATAGTGCTCTGCGACTCCAGGATTGTCAGACTCCGTATTATCGACAGACTCCAACATTACGGTGGGATGTTGATCTAGAGGACGTCGCACAAATTGATGAGGAGACACAAGAGGGAATGCTTGGAGTTCCATTAGGAGACATAGGAGGGATTGGTTTGATTTTGATGCATTGTTGGCAGATGCCGAGTAGAGGCTGTTAGTTTTATGATCAGATTTAATGCACAAAAATTAATTCAAAAATCAGACACTAAAACACAGCAGATACCCTAGGAAAACCCTCCTCTTGAGGGAGAAAAACCCAGCAACAATATATCTCTTATATATTGAATCAATATAATAATGATCTCCTTACAAGAGGTCGATATGCAGGCCCAAATACAAGCACCAATGAATGATGCAACACAGCAATACAAGAAGACAATTCGCTGATGAAAAACTCAGCCTCTAATAATATCGAACTGCCTTGAGAAGAACTCGCACTTGTGATCGAGAACGAACTAGGATAAAATCTGAATGATACACAATGGGAGATATCATCCTATATATATACAAATGGTGAGGAAAGGACGTGACCTTTCAAGACAAGTCGGCCACAAGAGAGAACACATCTCATCTAAGAATCGTGACCCAAAGGAAGGAGGACGACTCTAGAAAATCGTGTCCTTATGAAGAATGAGGTCGGCCTCATTAAATTGCAACTCTTCATCCATCATGCCTCTTCATTAATAAATGAAATTGATGTCTATTCATAACAACATGTCGGTCTTAACAAATAAATGTAACTCTTCAATAATCATGCCTCTTGATGACTCAATAAATTAAATAGCCATAGGCTATAATTTAATTTATCACAAGTAAGGAGATCGCTGGAAGAAGCAACCGGACGCTGCTAATAACATCAACACTCCCTCTCAACTAGGGATGATACTTCCAGCTGCACAAGACATATCACCTCATTGTGATGTCTACCACAATGGCTACAACCATATGTGGAAAAGAAGGATATCACCTCATCGTGATATCAGATATCACCTCAACATGATATCAACCATAATGGCTACAACCATGTATGGTGTGTACAAGTGTTCATCACTGCGTGATGTCACCTCAACATGACTTTCACCATGGCTCTCCCAAAGGGTGAAACACAAGTACAAGAAAATCATCACGGACTCTCTCACGTGATGTTGTCATGGAGTCACACACATGACATCCACCATGGCTCTCCCAAAGGGTGGAATCAATGGATTTCACCTCGAACTTCTCTCACAAAGAAGAACTCATTAACAAGGGATTTCACCTCGAACTTCTCTCACTTAGAAGAACTCATTAAGGAGGATCTCAATTAGGGCTAGATTCTCCACCATACCAAGCTTATCTCAAAAGTACACAAACTTTATCCTAGAGAGAGGCTTGGTGAGAAAGTCTGTCATTTGCTCATCAGTGCTGATATACCTCAACTGTATAGCTTTCCTCAATACCATATCTCTGATATAATGGTATTTGATCTCAACATGCTTGATTCTGTCATGAAACACAGGATTGACAGAAAGCTTCACACAGCTCTGGTTATCACAATGAATGATAGTAGGCTCCATTGATTGTCCAAACAATCCTGCAAGGAGCTTACGAAGCCACATTGCTTCCCGAGTTGCCACACAAGCTGCAATATACTCTGCCTTTGCTGTACTCAATGCTACAAATGACTGCTTCCTGCTGCACCAGGAAATCATAGCAGATCCCAAACTGAAGCAACATCCAGAGGTGCTCTTCCGATTAGTGACACACTATAATGAGCCTACTCAAATCTGGTCACAATTTGCTCCAACTTGTAGCCTTGTAATTTCGTCAAACACTTGATATGCAAAGTTGCATTTTGCTGGTTTGAGTGTTTCAGTCTGGTATAAAAAAATTTAAATGATATACATTGCATATAATACTTGCAAATGACTTCTATGATGATTAGGCAAGGTCCTAGATGCAATACAGATTTCTTTTTGTATTTTCAAATGCAATAGATGAATTTTCATATGCTAAATATTTAGCTACAGCCTATAGACATTATGTCAAACAGTTGGCATACATCCTCTTAAACTTTCAAATGGACAATAACTCAATAGAGAACTCCCAACTTCAGATATATTATTGATAAGGCAACCTTCTACAATGGCAATGAGATGAAATGCCCAAGACTCTTGGCTTAGGTACATATGATTAAAATGCTTGAATCTGATATAAACTTTCACCTACAGCAGTGCCTATTACAATGCAACTAAATGTCATGAAATGGCTTAAAATAAACAAAGGAACCTGTAGCTTGATGGTGCCTTGAATCCCTGATGAAGAAGCAAGCAATATTCTTGGGAGATGAAGTTCATAGGACATCAAAATAATTTTCTGAAGCAGCCACCCCTGTTCAAATCTGATCTTCAAAAATAAAATAATCTTAAAATATTCCAGCCTCCTATTACTCCAAATAGAATCACCATAACCCAAGGATGAGGGCGCACCATGCCAAGAAAATAATCGATGTGAATTAGAGCTCCCACAAACAAAATCGTCCCTCTAATAACATCCCTGTTTGCTTCAGAATTATCTTCAGAAATTCTTCAATTGAAATCTGACTTTCTCCTCAAATAATCGATGCCTAGAATACCATAATTTGATGCCAAGAAAGATGCAATATTTCTCCAAAATCGTACTCCTCATAATTGGCCCTTGGCCACAAATTTTTCCCAATGAAGTAACTGAAATATCACCTCCAATCTGCAACCCTTCAAGAGATATCTCACTCCCTCCGTTATGCAATCAATGGGAGTTTTCGTTCCCAAAGATAATTGATTATCTGCAGACCACTTGGCTCCACAAATGCTCAAGAAGAAATCACCAATCAACAACATCAAATCTGGATGATGAAGAATGAAACCTCAATGTCTATTTATGCATTTCCTCTAGAGGTCGGCCCAAATAGAATAATATTAAATTTCGACTTCTAGAAGATTCCAATATATTTTTAATTATTTGCACTTTATAAAATATGAAAATATAATATAATTAATAAAGTGCATCTCAACATCAAATTATAATATAAGGTTTTCATAAATAGAAATAATAATGATATCTAATGGAAAACCTTACTCCAATCAAATGTTGAGCCAAATAATCACCAAATGAGTGACTGATGACTCTCTCACCATGCCTCATTAGCCTACGAGAGCCACTAATAGGCTAATCCTGTCGATATGTCAATGTCAACTAGAAGAGGACATTACACACAGCTTGCCCAATCAAAATCAGTATACCCATGCAACTCCAGATCCACACCTTAAGAATATCTCAATCCATATCCAACTGTGCCATGCAAGTATCTCAGGATATGTTTTACTGCAACAAAATGTATCTGCCTCGGTTCACACATGAACTGACTAAGTGCACTCACTGCATAGCAAATATCAGGTCTAGTATTGACTAGATACATCAACAATCCAATCAACTGCCTGTACATCGTGGGATCTACCAGATCTGAACTAGCTGCAGCCTCCTTAAGCTTCTGAAATTGGTTTCCAAAAACCAACATAAAGAACCAAGATCAACTAGATTGCCATCTTCTTCAGGTTCAATAGGCTCCCTCTGAATCTTTAAGTACTTGCATCAACCTTCTGACCTCATCGACCAAGATTGCCTGCAATGCTTGCCTTAGATAAATGTTTTCCAATGCACACCTATGGTATTGTAGAGAGTTCAAGGTGGACCTCCTCGACCTCATTGCAGATCACTCTATTCTGAATAGGTTTGCAGAGCTACCAATATCAAATCCAGATGACTGTCTTTGTGCAATTTTGATCTTAGCAACTGAAGACGTCTTTCAAGGATTTAACACTTGGCCTTGCAACACTGCAACCTTCACTTCTTCTCACTTCTTCTCAGTGAGTCACAGAACTCCCTCTTGATCCCTGCTTCAGAGATTGCAAAGAAGTCTTCTGGAAGTGAACTCCCTCTAGCCACCAACTCAGTCCTATGGCTGCAAGTTGTGACTTCACACTTGATCATTTCTTTGGTCGGCATGACTTCCTCACAAGATGCCTCAAGCTTTTCATCACGAAGCAATCTCTCATCACCTTCTTGCCCCTAGATATATCCTGGAAGCATTTTTGGAGAGAGATTACTAACAGTTTATAATTATCCAAAGAATTATTAAGGCTAGAATCATACAAAGTTTACTATCTCAGGTTATAGCATGAATACATAAGAATTTATGAACAATATTAAAAACATGAATAAGTAGATCAACCTATAAGAGAAACATATCAAAAGATCAGAATAAAGGAATAAAGAACTTATCTTTATTGAATTTTGATATAACTCTTTCTTCCATCTTTTACTCCTCTCGAGAGTGCTAAACTCGGCACAACAAAAGACAATATAAACAACTACAAATTTCTTAAATGCATTATGCAGTTAGTAGCATGTAGAACCAACTCTCTCCTAGAGTTCAAGGCTCTATCATAGTTCATGCATTAGAGAATGATATCGATGTGACCAACTAATCACCATCGAAATTGCAATTCTCTTTTTATTTCAGAGTCACACTCAGAAATCTTCACAACCAACATGAAATAATTGCAATAAATGAAATCTTCAAAGGATCTTATGCTAGTGAACACAATTCAAGAGAAACCACTATCTCTCTTTACTAATTACAAGATCCAACTAAATGATATAACTCAGCAAACAAAGAATACTTATCTCTTTAAATATTCTAATGGATGCAAATACTAGACGCAATAAGATATGCTGCTCTTGTGTACAGATCAGCACACAACCTTCACGGTTTGAACACAGGCCCATGGCTTAGAATAGAAATTCCCTAGAATCCTTCTAAGGAGAGATCTCATCCACATCCGCAAATGAAGCATGTTGATTAGGCCTGGTGGGGAAATCCTTTGCATAGTGACCAAACATGTCACAACGAAAACATTGGACTTTGGAGAGGTCCCACTTCTTCTTGAATGCAAGAGCACCATCAGCTCCTTTATCTCTATTCCTCTTGAAATATCCTTTATTTCCACCTTTCTCTTTCTTCTTCGAGGATTGAGCGGAAAGAACATGAATGTCTTCATTTGTAGAGCTTTGACCAATACCTCTCGCAGCCAACCTAGACTCTTCTTGAATACAGTCCGCCCTCAAACGATCAAACTTGGGAAGTTTCGATCTCGCGTTGATTCCTTGAATGTAAGACTCCCAAGATGAAGGAAGACCATTAAGATCCAACATGGTCAAATCCTTGACACAACAATATGACCAATGGTAGAGAGTTGATCTCTCAATTCGGAAATCTTCATGAAGTAAGCGATGACAGATTCTCCTTCTACCATCTTAACATGATGAAGTTGTTGCTTTAATGCAAGTGCACGGCTTGTGTTGTTGATTTACATCTCCTCCAGAGACTTAAACATCTCCCTTGCCGTCTTCATCTTAGAGATGATGGGAACAATATGATCCTTCACGGAATCAACTAGCATCTTCTTTGCCTTAGTATCTTTCTTCTTCCATTGAGCCTTCTCTTCCTCATCCGTAGGCTCAAGGACTTTTCTCTCCACGAACTCTGCCAATTCATTTTCCTCCAAGGTAAGCATAATTCTGAATCTCCATGATGTGAAATTTGATGCTCCCTCGAGTCTATCCTCAATCTTAAGACCGTTCACCATCTTGACGAAGAGATAGAAGTAATCAACAATGAGAAGGAGAATAAAAAGTATCGCTGTAATACAAAATTTGATTAAGATCTTCTTCAAACCTGGCTCTGATACCATGTTAGTTTTATGATCAGATTTAATGCACAGAAATTAATTTAAAATCAGATACTAAAACACAACAAATACCCTGGGAAAACCCTCCTCTTGAGGGAGAAAAACCCAACAACAATATATCTCTTATATATTGAATCAATACAATAATGATCTCCTTACAAGAGGCTGATATGCAGGCCCAAATACAAGCACCAATGAATGATAAAACACAGCAATACAAGAAGACAATTCGCTGATGAAAAACTCAGCCTCTAATAATATCGAACTGCCTTGAGATGAACTCGCACTTGTGATGGAGAATGAACTAGGATGAAATCTGAATGATACACAATGGGAGATATCATCGAATATATATAAAAATGGTGGGGAAAGGATGTGACCTTTCAAGACAAGTCAGCCACAAGAGAGAACACATCTCATCTAAGAATCGTGACCCAAAGGAAGGAGGACGACTCTAGAAAATCACGTCCTTATGAAGAATGAGGTCGGCCTCATTAAATTGCAACTCTTCATCCATCGTGCCTCTTCATTAATAAATGTAATTTATGTCTCTTCATAACAACATGTCGGTCTTAACAAATAAATGTAACTCTTCAATAATCGTGCCTCTTGATGACTCAATAAATTAAATAGCCATAGGCTATAATTTAATTTATCACAAGGAGATCGCTGGAAGAAGCAGCCCAACACTGCTAATACCATCAACAGAGGCAGCCATCATACTTTCTATTACTATGTTTTGGACACTTGTGACTTTGTCATTTTGACATTTGTAGTGAAAACTTGTAACCTTTGGGCATTTTATTATTTTATATCGTATGCACATTGACTATTTGACATGAATTATGGTCCATGGAAGCAATTAAGTAGTAGTAGTATTAATTTGTTCAACTCTATGATGCATATGTCAATATGATTGGTAATTACATTTGCAACTTTATGAATGTTCATTGTTATGATTATCATTACACATATGAATATCTGAAATTTCCCTATATTTTCAAAATCTCTCTCTCTCTCTCTCTCTCTCTCTCTCTCTATATATATATATATATATATATATAGCCGTCCCCCCGTCCCCAAAAATCCTCTAAAAAAATGTCGTCCCCGAAACTCATCTTGCCGTTCCATCACCCCCCCATACCGAAAACTTGGTGGAACATAGCAAATGTACCTTCCTTCATGGGATGTTCCTATGCATCGGCCTTTGGGTAGTATTTATCCACTTGTGTATCTACAATGCAAAATTGAAGGTGTCTCCATTCCAATTGAGGTGCATCCCATACAATGTTTGTCTCCAACCAAGACTTTGTCTCCACAACATTCCCCCATTATGCCTTGGAGACCATTGTGGAATTTTGCATGTGAGCCCGATGATGACCACCAAATCAAACAAGTCATCTCAAAAGATTGGGAAATTAGTTGATAACTTGTAATGTCCCCATTTTAGGGTTCTCTTGCTTTGCAATTGGAGATGGTTTTCTGAATTTGTGCTTGCTTGATCAGAAGGGTAATCTGATATTACCAGTGAGCTCAGATGGTTTTGAGGAGTTATTTGATGCTTTCGAATGTTATTTCTAGTCTCCGGTATGGGCTCCAAGATTCTTGGAGGGAGTTTCTATTTATAGAAAGTCACCCAATCGGCTCCATTTATCATTATTTTCATCAAGATCATTCTTGTGCAGCCAGTTTCCAATTTTGGTGCATTCCGATAGTTTCCGCAAAATGAGTATATTAATGGCTATATCTTAATTAATTTACTAAGGTTGCTAAATATTAATTAAAATATTCAAAAAGCACTTTAGTGTTATAGCTCGTCAGAACCGGGATGAAATGTTTTAAATCATGGATATATTAAATGGGGACCTTGTGTTTCAAATTATCATTATTTTAATAAAAAAAGTTTTTTTCGGAGTTAAATGGGAATTTAAATTAAAAGTGAATTTTAAATAGAAGCTTCTCGAGAGTTTGGCGGGAAAAGTATAAAAGGAGGTTATGTGAGCTCATTTGGGATATGAAGTTTATTCTATTTCTCTTATTGAAACCCTTATGGTTCTCGAGATCAAACTTGGTTCATCTCAACCTTTGGGAGGATGGAAACCCTCTCGAAGAAGATTGGTTTTGATGGTGAAACAATTCCACCCTAGATGATTTGAGGGGAGATCATTTAGGTCTTCCATTGTAGGCGTTATTGCACAATTTTGTGAGTCTCCTACAGAGACAAAATTGGTGATTTAACGATATTCATTTTTGTGGCATTTTTCTGTTGTTTCTTACATGGCTTTCTAAAGGTGGGCGCTGGAAGTTATTGACATTGAATGATATTGCAGTCACCATCCTCTTCTTGGCATGTGAACCCTCCAGCCAAGCTGTGAGTTTTCTGAGCAACATGTGAATGCAAACTGGTCACCACTGTTGTTCATATTGGGAGTCGTGGGTTCAGCAAATACCATTTGCATTGATGTTTGTAACTGCTGAGGGTGAAATACCTACATTTGCTCAGTTGTGGGACTCAGATTAGGGTAGTAGAGTTTACAGGGAGTCAGTAGAGGGATTCGTAGAGTCTGGAAAGCACAAGCGCTGGGTTTAGAAAACAACCAAACTATGGTTTCAAACATTTTTGGGTGCTATTGTGCATCATCTTCTGCTTGGTGTAGGAGTTCTGAGCATTCAGTTGACTTCTGGGCGCTTAATCGAAGGGTTGGGCGTGAGTATTTGCTGCTACAGGTGTCAACATACAGCTGCAACCATCGTAGCATCTTGCTCTTATCTCAAAATCAACCTTGGAGGGCTATCTACGGGTATTTCACGCATTTCTTTGTGAATATTTATAACTGTTGTAAACTCAGACTTGCTGTCCTACATTTCTGAATGTTATCTGTGAGAAAATCTGCTCCTCGTATAGCTCAGTCTGAAGTGAATATGGTTGTAGCTTTATCTTGATCATATCTGTTGATGTTCAACCGTGGGCTCCATACTTCCGCAATTTATGAAACAATAAATGGCATATAGCCGATGGCTATTTATTTATTGTTATCGATTTTTTATGAAGAGACACATCACTTAATATTTGTTAAATGAGGCCGACCTCATCTTGTTCACCACCTTTTATTGAGTCACAACTTTTCATATGTGGCCGACTTCATTTCATGAAAGGGCGCGATCTTCCCCTCAACTTGTATATATTAGAGATGATGTTTGTTGATCATAAATTCATATTCATTCACTCATCCGTTTCCAAGAGTCAAGTGTGAATTGATCATAGAGCTCGATATATATCAGATTGAAGATTATTCATCAAGAGGTCAAGATTTTCATCTACAAGGAGATCGATATTATATTCTATTGCACCAAGTGTGGTGTTGATATTCGGGCCTTGTGATTGGCCATATTATAAAGCAAGATTGTTGGTTATTATTCAATATATAAGTGATATATTGTTGCTGGGTTTTTCTCCGTCAAGTTGGAGGGTTTTCCTAGGGTATATGCTGTGTCAAATTGTTTAAATTGTTTTAAATCTGCTTATTTAATTTCTGATCCTAAAACTAACATGGTATCAGAGCGGGTTTAAGCAAGATCGTGATCAAATTTCTATAAGCAATGTGCTCTTCCTCTCTTGTTCTCATCTTCGTGTGTCTATCTTATCTTCGAAAATGGTGAACGGACTCAAGGTTGAAGATAGACTCGATGGTGCCTCTAACTTCACCTCTTGGAAGTTTAGAGTTCTTATTGCATTGGAAGAAAATGAGATTGCTAAGTTCGTGGAGAGCGAAGTTCCTGAGCCTTCCGATGAGAATGAGAAGTCACAATGGAAGAAGAATGGCACTAAGGCCAAGAAGATCTTGATTGATTCTATAAAGGATCACCTTGTTCCTATTATCTCCAAGTTGAAGACAGCGAGAGAGATGTTCAAGACCTTGGAGGGATTGTATGAGATTAATAACACCAGCCGAGCTCTTGCATTGAGGCAACAGCTACATCACATCAAAATGGCGAAAGGATATTTTGTCATCTCCTTCTTCATGAAGATCACCGAGTTGAGAGATCAGCATTGTGCCATTGGTCATATGGTTGATGACAAAGACTTAGTCATGTTGGCACTTAATGGTCTTCCTCAATCTTGGGAACCATTTATCCAAGGTATTAGTGGAAGATCAAAGCTATCAAAGTTTGATCGTCTTAGGGCAGATTGTATTCAAGAGGAATCAAGATTGGCAGCGAGAGGCAACGGGCGAAGTTCTAACAATGAATACATTCATATACTTGTTGCTCAAACATCGAAGAGGAAAGGAAGAGAAGGAAAGAAAGGCAATTTCAAGAGGAACAAAGATAGAAGATCGGATGGTGCTCCCGAATCTAAGAAGAAGAAGGATCTTTCCCATATACAATGCTTCAGATGTGACAAGTTTGGTCACTATGCGAGAGATTGTGCTACAAGACCAAAGCAACATGCCTCTACTGCTAATGTGAGTAATGTCTCTCCTCAGAGGGACTCAAGAGATAATTAAAGTGAATTTCTATTTATCTCAGCCCTATCAAGCAATGTTCCAACCGATAGCAGCACATGGTTGATTGATAGTGGCGCTTCTCGGCACATTACCGGATTTAGAGAGAATCTATCAAATTTGGTGGAGAGAGATACCAACATTCAAGTCATAATTGGAGATGATGCTTGCTATTCTATGAAAGGTGTTGGAGCCTCCTCTCTTCACTTAGATTCCAGCATCTCTCTTCATTTGAGCGATGTGTTATTTGTACCAGACATCAAGAGGAACCTTGTATCAATTTCAGCCTTGGAGGACAAAGGATATCAAGTTGCATTTTCTGAAGGAAAAGTTCTTTCTTGGCCGAAGAACTCTAGCATCAAGACAGCCTGAGTGATTGGTGTTCGGCAAGAGAATCTTTATAGACTTTCCATTTGTCCAATGCAAGCATTGTTGCATGACTCCACTAGTTCAAGTGAGCTTTGGCATAGAAGACTTGCTCACCTCCATTTCAGAGCACTTCCATCCATGGAGAAGATGGCCACTAGCCTTCCAAAACTCAACCAGGAGCATGAAGGTACTTGTCGAGCATGCGCATTGGGTAAGAATACTAAAGGTCTTTTTCATAGTAGTGAAAGTAGATCTAAATGTATTCTAGATCTTGTTCATTCTGATTTGTGTGGTCCAATGTCTGTTGCTTCTTTGAGTGGTTTTTGGTATTATGTAATTTTCATTGATGACTACTCTAGAAAGACTTGGATTTATTTCTTAAAGACTAAAGAATCTGAAGAGGTACTTGAGAAATTCAAAGAATTTAAGACTCAAGTAGAGAACTTGTCCGAGAGAAGGATCGAAGTTCTAAGATTTGACAACGGAGGAGAATACATCTCTGGAGGCTTCCGAAACTTTTGTATCGAGGCAGGGATTAAGAGGGAGTTTTGTGTCCCTTACAATCCACAACAAAATGGTGTTGCAGAAAGGAAGAACAGATCCATTGTTGAGGCAGCTAAAGCTATGATCCATGATCAAGACTTGCAAACCTTCCTTTGGGCAGAAGCATCTAGAACTGCAGTGTATGTTCAAAATCAGAGCCCTCATCGTATTTTGGAGAACATGACTTCTGAAGAAGCCTTCACAGGCATGAAGCCTGAAGTTAGTCACTTGAGAATCTTTGGCTGTCCTGTGTATGTTCATGTGCCCAAAGATAAAAGGATTAAGTTGGAACCATCTGGCAAGAAAGGAATATTTGTGGGCTACAGTGAGTCTTCAAAAGCATATACAGGATTTACATTCCAGGCCAGAAACAGACAGAGATCAACAGGGATGTTACATTTGAAAAAGATGTTGCGTTCAAGAGATCTAAAGGCTCATACATGGAGATAGATAATGAAGACCAAAAGACTCCTCAGGACATGGAAATTGATCATACTCCTGAGATTCAGAGGGAGTCTACTGAACCAGAAGAAGATGGTGATCGAGTTGAGCCCTTGGAACCAACAGATGGGCCAAGAGATATTGTCATAGGTTGAAAGAGACCTCTATGGGCTAGGCAAACAATGCAGGAGGCAGAAAAGTTTGCAGCCCCTAGAGGAACATTTAGAGAAAGCAAAAGACCACATAAGTTTCCAAGCTATGTTACATTAATGAGTCATATCATTGAATCTAAGCCTTCCAGTGTTGAGGAAGCTTCAAGTCAGCAAGTATGGAGAGATGCTATGGCTGAAGAATATCAATCTATCATCAAGAATGATGTTTGGGATATTGTACCAAGACCAGAAGGGAAATCTGTTGTATCTTCTAAATGGCTTTTCAAGATCAAGCATGTGGCTGATGGAAGCATTGAGAAGTACAAGGCTAGATTTGTGGCTAGAGGATTCTCTCAGAAAGAGGGAATAGACTATGAAGAAACATTTGCTCCAGTTGCTCGTTATACATCCATCAGGACTATCATTGCTATTGTAGCAGCTAAAGGATGGAAGTTACATCAGATGGACGTGAAGACAACATTCCTTAATGGTGTAATTGAAGAAGAGGTATACATTGAGCAACCGAATGGCTTTGAGATTCATGGGAAGGAGTCTCATGTTTGTAAATTGAAGAAGGCTTTGTACGGCCTTAAGCAGGCTCCTCGTGCTTGATATGAAAGGATTGATCGATACCTGATGAGCTTTGGCTTCTCCAAGAATGATGTTTGATTCAAACCTGTACTTCAAGGTAGTGGATGGTGAGGCATTAATCTTGGTTCTTTATGTTGATGATCTATTTCTTACAGGAGCAGAATATCTCATTATCAAATGCAAGGAGTTAGCTTTTGAATTTGAGATGAAGGATCTTGGATACATGCATTACTTCATAAGATTAGAAGTATGGCAGAGGCCTAATGATATCATTCTGAGTCAAGGGAAGTATACCATATACATCTTAGAGATTTGGTATGATGGATTGCAAATCCATGTCTACACCGATGGAGACAAATTGAAGAAGTTGAGTGAGTCCGCAGCTAGTTCAGATCTGGGGGATCCCACTATGTATAGACAGTTGTGTTGTGACCTTTTCACACATCACCCCATTCAAAATGGGGACCCCCTAATTTTTGCTTTGTTCCTTGTCTT
Source organism: Sequoia sempervirens (assembly GCA_007258455.2). Taxonomy (NCBI): domain Eukaryota; kingdom Viridiplantae; phylum Streptophyta; class Pinopsida; order Cupressales; family Cupressaceae; genus Sequoia; species Sequoia sempervirens. The sequence continues at coordinate 13,381,826 of VDFB02047397.1, read as the reverse complement.
TTGGCTTTGGTTTTGTCTCTCTCTCTCTCTGTCTCTTTCTGCTGTCTGTCTTTCCGGGATGTGCCCATCTTTGAGCTTGAACGTAAAATTTCGGCTAAGTCTGAGATTTAGGGTTTGTACTTTTCTGGTCAATTTGAAGTCAAATGGAGTGAGTAAATTGGAATCTGAGCTTTACGTTGCAGTCAGTATGCTTCTAGCAGGTTCCCAGCTAAATTTCATCGAATTCCGACAACTTACTATTTTTAGTAAGTGTTCAATTCAGGGCGATCTCTCAGCACTACTAAAGTTCTCTTGGTCACATTGCATCCAGAACATGTCAAGCTATTTGTCTGAAAAATTTTGAGCCAAATCGGACAACTTTCTATTTTTAGCAAGTTCACCTTCAAGGGCTGATTTTAGGGTTTATATGTGAAGTTTTTTAGTGCATGTCTGGAGATTATTTCTGGGTTTTCTGAGACCTACGCAATGATGTAACATGCAAGATGAGATGACGACTTTCAGAACTCAGCCTTCAGAGGCTATTTTTAGGGTTTGCATGTTGAAATTTTCTTTGCATGTCTGAACATTCCTTGTGGGTTTTTCGAAAGCTTCGCAACGGTGTAACATGCAAACCAGGATCATGACTTTTTCAGGAGCCGTCTTCAGAGGCTATTTTCAGGGTTTACATGCAGAGATTTTCAGTGCATGTCAAGTGATTCTTTATGGGTTTTTCAAGAGCTACGCAGTGATGTGACATGCAAAGCGAGATGATCAATTTTCAGACTTACTATTTTTAGCAGGTCCATTCCGACAGCTGCCCAGCACATCAGTATCACAAACAGGGCGAAGTGCAACAGAAACGAAGTTAAACGGAGGTCATTTGATAGACACACAAGTCAAATTAGGGTTTCCAGCTTCAGGACCCAAAATGAGGGGCAAAATGCCAGAATTTTCGAAAACCGGTGTATCCCACTGCAATCAGCATCTTTCAAGCTATCCACTGGTAAAATTTGAAGGCAATCAGAGCACTTACTATTTATAGTAAGGTGTTCCAGAAACAGGCTATAAATAGTAAATTAGCAGCAGGCGCCAATGTGAATGGGCAAGTCTACCGATGAGGGTCACGTCATTCAAATTTCAAGTCTAATGGAGTTGTGGAGGTCATGAAATCAAACAGTTGCTATAAATAGAAAACCACCTTCAGAAACATGCCATAAATAGCAGGTCAGCTCGGGACGGCAGTGTGAACAGATCAATTAGGTTATGAAGCTTGTAAGAACACTTTGTACCCTAGTTTCGGTGTTTGTTTTTCGTTTTGTAAATTCTTGTATTTAATGAGGGTTTCTCTGCTTTTTGTGTCTTTTTGTAAATTAAGAGAATGCTGGAAATGAAATGATAGTAAACTGAAACTAAATTGCAACTACAAATATATCTTATTCTTATTGAATACTTGCAAGGAGAACAATCTACAAGCATACCCAAAATAAATAAGAAACATGCAGCTGCTGTTGTAAAATCTCAATCCAAAAAGCAACCTCCAGCAGCCCTTCAAGAGTTCGATTCTCCTTAAATATGATGCCTTTTGCCTTGAAAATGGTACGGCTGGGAACTCTAGACCTGGGCGCCCCTTCTCAATTTTAATCTGATTTTCTCTAACCCTCCTTGGCTGAAATCGCCCTTCTTCCTCAAAACCCTTGCTGCTGCAAATGGAAACTGAAACATGCAAGGCTGTACTTCCTCCAAGATCTCAATAAAAATCTTCCCAAACCCTTCAGCAGTAAATGTTCTTCCAATGTCTTTAAATCTGCAATAGATGTTCTCAAAAAATGCCTTGAATACTGTAGCGGCACTATTCATGGGTACTGTAGCAATTTACTATTGACGAGTACTGTAGCGATTTACTATACACGGGTACTGTAGCGTGTACTGTAGCAGCCAACAATAAATGCATTCCACAATGCATCTGCAATGTCTTTTTAACCAGCAACAATATAGTCTTCAAATATTCAATATAATCTTCAAACCCTTGATTAAATCCTTCACCAATATGCCCAAACGGAACACCTGTATGATGCCCTCGGAATGCCAAATTCAACAGGTATTGCACTGCTTCAAATGGCTGCAAACACTGAAGAAGTATCGTTCTCCAATGGCACGAAGATTGAAAACCCTTGGCTTCCACTCTTAGACAAAAACTTCATCAACAACAATCACAATCCCATACCTCCAAAATAACTCCCAAATAAAATATATAGACCTTCATGAGAAATTTGAATTTCTCCAAAAAGGCAATTTAATAATATTAAAATATCATTTATTTGCATCTTTTAATATTTCCTTCGACTTAGGAGTTGGTGCTAAAAATTAATTCATTTATTTGGCCCCCTTTTAATAACATTTTGACCCTCAAGTTATAACATTAAAATATAACCTTTTAATTAATTAATGTTATTTGAGCCAAATAACATTAATAACTTCTTAAATTCATCATTTCTCAACACGCCATCAGAACTAGGGACTCATCTGATAATTCTCCATTCGATCACATGCCTTACTAAAAATAGTAAGGATCCCATTATGGCCAAGTCCAACTTACTATAAATAGTAAGTTGAGCCAACTGAGTCCCGGAAGCCTCGAGCGAAAGCCAAAGCTACAAGTTTCTGAACACTGGAGACGATACAATCCCCCAGAAGACCCTCTAACCAACCCCATTAGCCTACGAGAGTCAAATTATAGGCTAATCTCCTCTGACAACTGATGTCAACAAAAAGGGAATATTACAAAGCTCCTGTGCTTAAAATTCTAGATCAATCCAAGCTTCAAAAGTGTGAAAATCAAAGGACTTACTGTAATGTCCCCTTCTAGTTGACATTGACATACTGGCAGGATTAGCCTATTAATGGCTCTTGTAGGCTAATGAGGGATGGTGAGAGAGTCATCTGGCAGTCATTTGGTGATTACTTGGCTCAGTATTTGATTGAAGTAAGGTTTTCCATTATATATCATTATTATTTCTATTTATGGAAACCTTATTTTATAATTTGATGTTGAGATGCACTTTATTAATTATATTATATTTTCATATTTTATAAAGTGCAAATAATTAAAAAAATATATTGGAATCTTCCAGAAGTCAAAAAAAATAATATTATTTTATTGAGGCCGACCTCTAGAGGAAATGCATAAATAGACATTGAGGTCTCACTCTTGAGCATCCAGATTTGATGTTGATGATTGGTGATTTCTTCTTGAGCATTTGTGGAGCCAAGTGGTCTGCAGATAATCAATTGGTCTTTGGGAACGAAAAACTCCCATTGATTGCATAACTGAGGGAGTGAAATATCTCTTGAAGGGTTGCAGATTGGAGGTGATATTTCAGTCACTTCATTGGGCAAAATTTGTGGCTAGAAGCCAATTTTGCATGATATCGATTATAGTTGCATTGGAGGGGTTTTTGTTGATCTTGTTCTTCATTGAATTCATCTTTGAGGGAGTCGTATTATATATACATTTTGGTTTTACCAGCAATCTGGTAATTATTCCAGTCATGGCGACTAGCATCAAGGAGGCACGATTTTGGTTGATACTCACTCATGCTTGAGCGATTTTATTTGCTACTTGGGGCGCTCACTTCCTTGGAGACCAACGATAATATTTGATGCATTTTGGAGGCTTGGCAGGTTGGGATTTATTTTATATAAATTATTATCTTCAGAACAGGGGCGGCTGAGTCTGCAGTTCGATTTGGGCTTGAGGAGTCATCATTTCATTTTGCTTGCTTCTTCAACTAGAGGAAAGGACAACTTCATTTCCAGGTTCTTTTGAATCAATCTTTGCATATACTTGCATACTCAGATTTCTTGTTAGGGCTGTGATTGTACTCAGACAAATATATTGATGATCATGAGATGTAATGCCAAGAGTCTTGGCTATTTGCTATTATCATTGTAGTGATGCATTCATAATAATAGAGGAGATATAAGTTGCTGATTACAATAGATATTGTTGCACATGAAATTGCCAATGATAGTATGTATGGCAAGTGTTTAACATAATGTCTACTTGCTGTAGCTGTACATTGCATTCCTAGTTTCTCATATATTTGCATTAAAAATCCAAAAAAGAACATCATATTGCATGTAGATCAGATTGTAGACATTGTAGAAGTGTTTAAAGCTTTCTATTAATCTTAGCATCCATTTCTATCAAGCAACTTCAAACTGAAACACTATATCAGCAAGTTACAAGGTTGCACATGAATTGTTTGACAAAATTACAAGCAGCAAATTAGGGCAAATTGTGATCAGTTTGAGCAAGGCTCATTACAGTGGTATCAGAGCGGTTTCCTGCCATCCTTTGGGTTAGAATTTGTCTTCATTTATGCAACAAAGTAACAGGACCAAGAGATATACAGCTAGAGAAGAAAGGAAACAAACTCAGTGGCCACCACACCCTGAACAAGACACCTTATCAGCAGTTGTTGCAGCAAGACACCAAGAGATTGGTGGCACCATGGAGGAAAGAAGAGAAGGTGATCCTCCTAGAAATTAAAGGAGGAATGGGGATAGAGGTGAAGAATTATTGGAAAGAATGGCCCAAGCATTTGAAGGATTTTCAGCTTCCTTGCAGCAACAGATTCAACATAACAGAGTTATTTTGGAAAATAGAACAAGGAATAACAGGGATCAAGATGAGGACAAGAGAGTAGTTGGATCAAGGCGAGGGCAAAGAACCACTTCCCGTACTGCTGATAGGCCATCACGACCTACCTTCCTAAGGGAAGAGCGAGCTGCAGAAGAGAATGTTGAAGATGTTGAGGAGCCTACCTTCGCTGATGCATATATGGCTGCTCATGATGAATGGCAACTATTGTCACCAGAAGCCCGAGAGCTCATGCATTTTGATCGTTTTGTACAAACAAGGATGGACTACTATAGGTCTCGACAAGAGAGGAGACCTCGGAATCAGAATAAGGATCTTAAGCAAGCTACTAATAAGCTTACATTGCCCATGTTTGATGGTAGTGGCAAGATTACTGCACAGTCATGGATTCATAAGTTGGATACTTTCTTGGCTCTTCGACCCATGACAGAAGAAGAAGCTATCAAGTATGCCACTTTGCATTTGGAGGGTGCAGCACACGAATGGTGGTATCATGGATTGGTAACATTACAGCATAATCAGATTACATCCTATCAAGAGTTTGTGGACAGACTTGTGGAACGCTTTGATAGGAAAGACCCAGAATCATACTTCAGGGATTTGGCCCAACTCAAGCAAGTTGGAAGTTTGGAGAGTTACATTGGAGATTTCCAGAAATTATCAGTGATGGTTGCTAACATCTCCAAGAGACGGTTGGTGGTATTATTTATTGAAGGATTAATGGAGCCTATGAGAGGTTGGATAAAAGCCTTTGATCCTCCTACTCTTTAGGAGGCTATGAAGAAGGTTAGGAGTATGGAGCTGTCAGCACCACAGAATAAGTTTGCATCCAAAGGATCTTCTTCATATCGAGATAATAAATCCTTCTCTAAGAAAAAGAACAAACCAAACTTCAAGGGAAAATCAGCAGCACCTTTGGATCGTGACACACTCAATGATTTGCGGAAGCAGAAGTTGTGTTTCTATTGTAAGGGGCCTTATGATGCAAACCATGATTGTCCCTTGAGACCGAAGGGAAAGGCTAATAGAGTAATGTCGGCATATTATGAGGATTCTGAATCAGAGAGATCAGATAAGCAATTTGATTCTGAAGATTCAGGGACCGAGCATGAGGAAGAAAAGCATGAAGGTGAAGAGGAACATGAAGGAGCAACAAGGCAACATGATGCACACATCACTAGCATCCAACAGGAGGGTTCATTTAGGATGCGTGGGGTTCTAGCAGGGCAAAAGATAATCACTCTTCTTGATACAGGGACAACTCACAACTTTATTGATACTCGTCTGGTTGATAGGAGAGGCATCAGGACAGAGGAATTTGAGGGGATAAGAGTTAAGGTTGCAAATGGTTATACCCTCAAATGTGATAGGAGAATTCCAGATTTGCCCATACGCTTGAACAACTATGAGTTCAAGATGGACTTCTATGTGGTGAACATGGGTGATACTGACACGGTGCTTGGTATGAGATGGTTACATGATATTGGGAAATTCACCCTTGATCTCAGAGAGATGAAGATGTCTTTCCAGGTTGATGGGAAGACTCATGTTCTTAAGGCAATCCGAGATTCCAGTTTCAAGATGATCTCATTCAGGAGGATGGCGAGGCTGGTGAGACATGATATGGTAGAGTGGGCAGCAGAATGTGTGTTGATGCCTACACAAGGGGAACAGCAAAAGCCAGAGTACCATCCAGATATCCAGGAGTGAAGGATTAAGCATACGAAGGTGTTTAGCGAGATTCCTTTAGGTAGACCTCCAGATCGAGGGATTGAGCATATTATCGAGTTGGAGGAGGGCGCCAAGCCCGTAATAGTCACTCCATATAGACATCCCAAGCGACTCAAGGATGAAATTGAAAAGACAATTAAGGAGTTGCTGGCCATGGGACATATTAGACCAAGTAAGTCTCCTTTTGCATCTTCAGTAGTGCTGGTTAAGAAAAAAGATGGTACATTGCGGATGTGTATTGATTACAAACTCTTGAATAAGAGAACAATTAAGAACAGATATCCCATCCCTAGAATTGATGAGTTAATAGATGAGTTACATGGTGCCCGTTTCTTCTCTAAGATTGATTTGAGGTCCGGTTATCATCAGATTCGGGTTAGGGAACAGGACATTGAGAAGACCGCATTTAGGTGCCATTGTGGGCACTTTCAGTTTATGGTTATGCCATTTGGGTTAACCAATGCTCCAGCAACATTTCATTCTACAATGAATAGGGTCTTCCATTCACAGTTGAGGAGGTATGTGCTGGTATTCTTTGATGATATTTTGGTGTACAGTAAAACATGGGATGATCATATAGCACATCTTGACATAGTATTGGGCATTTTGGGAAAAGAGTCCTTGTATGCAAAGGAATCCAAATGTGACTTAGGGATGACAGAGTTACTATATCTTGGTCACATCATCAATTCAGAGGGAGTACGTATGGATCCTGAGAAGATTAAGGCAATTGTTGAATGGCCTACACCAGAGAATCTTACTCAGCTTAGAGGATTTTTGGGGTTGTGTGGATTCTACCGCAGATTTGTTAATGGATATTCACGCCATGCAGCACCACTCACAGACTTGACCAAGAAAGGGGCTTTTGTTTGGACACCAGAGGCGCAGGATTGCTTTGAGATGTTCAAACTAATTATGACTACATGCCCATTGCTTGCTTTGCCAGATTTTTCTAAACCCTTTGAGCTACAATGTGATGCTTCGGGTGAGGGAATTGGTGCAGTCCTTATGCAGGACAAACATCCGATTGCTTTTGAGAGTCGGAAGCTTTGTGGTCCAGAAAGGGGATATAGCATATATGATAAGGAAATGTTGGCCATTATGCATGCATTGGCCAAATTCAGACAGTATTTGGTGGGCAGCAAATTTGTAGTGAAGACAGACCACAACAGCTTGAGGCACTTCCTGGGGCAACGGGATCTTAATGATCGTCAGCAAAAATGGGTGAGTAAGTTACAATCATATGACTTTGACATTTCCTTCGTTAAGGGAACACAAAATGTTGTGGCCGATGCTTTTTCACGACGTCCACACTTGAGTTCTATGGCTGGGATTGCGGAAGATTGGAGGCACCTGATTGTGGCAGAGTATGTTAAGGACAGTTGGGCTACAAGGATTGTTGATGGATCAGTTCAAGATGACAGGTACACGGTTGTAAATGAACTTATCATTTACAAGGGGAGGATCTATTTGATTCCAGGATCGGAAATGAAGATCATCATTCTGAGGGCCTTTCACGATACACCTATGGCAGGACATCCCAGCTATTTCAAAACTTATAAACAGGTACGGGAGAGGTTTACATGGAAGGGCCTTAAATCAGATGTGCTACAGTATGTCAGAGAATGTCCTGTTTGTTAGCAAAATAAACAGGAGCACACACACCCTGCAGGCCTACTTCAGCCCCTTCCAATCCCTGACAGGAAGTGGGAGTGTTTATCGATGGACTTCATCACCGGTTTGCCTAAAGCCCAGGGGCGAGACTCTATCTATGTGGTTGTAGATCGTTTGACTAAATATGCTCACTTCTTTCCAATCACATCTACATATTCAGCTATTCAAGTAGCAAAGTTGTTCTTCCAAGAGGTATTTAGATTGCATGGATTACCTCGGAACATTGTCAGTGACAAAGATAGACGATTCATGAGCCATTTTTGGCAGGAGCTATTCAGACTATGTGGGACAGAACTCTCTCCGAGCACTAGTTACCACCCACAGACCGATGGACAGACAGAGATAGTGAATAAATGGGTGGAAGGGTATCTTAGGAACTACATCGCAGGACAGCAGAAGGGGTGGGTCAAGTGGTTATATCTTTGCGAGTATTGCTACAATACCAATTACCATCTCTCCATTCAGATGACACCATTCATGGCCTTGTCTAGATATGATGCGCCTAGTTTCTTGGATCTCTTGTTGAGTGACAGTCGTGTGCCTAGTGCTAGTGATCTCTTACGGGATAATCAGGACATTATGAGGGCTTTACGGGAGAATATTCAAAAAGCACAAAACCAACAAAAACAGTATGCAGATCAGAAGAGGGTTGAGCGCTCCTTTGAGGTTGGTGATATTGTGTACTTGATGTTGCAGCCTTACAGACAGTCCACTCTTAAAAGGAGCGGTGCAGAGAAGCTTAAGCCACGTTACTATGGTCCTTTCAGGATTATCAGGAGAGTAGGAGAAATGGCTTACGAGTTGGAGTTGCCTGCTGACAGTAGCGTACATAATGTATTTCATGTGTCTCGCCTCAAGAAGGCGTTAGGACATCGTGTGGTCCCCTCCATGACTTTGCCTCCATTGAATGATGAGGGGAAATTGATTTTGGTGCCAGAAGCTATATTGGATGTTCGTGATAAGACTTTGCGGAAACAAGTCATCAGGGAATACTTGATCAAGTGGAGAGACTTACCAGTTGAAGATGCAACATGGGAGAGTGAGGAGATCTTGCAGCATCCTAAGTTGAGATTGCTTGAGGACAAGCAATTTCAGGAGGGGCGGACTGTAATGTCCCCTTCTAGTTGACATTGACATACTGGCAGGATTAGCCTATTAATGGCTCTCGTAGGCTAATGAGGGATGGTGAGAGAGTCATCTGGCAATCATTTGGTGATTACTTGGCTCAGTATTTGATTGAAGTAAGGTTTTCCATTATATATCATTATTATTTCTATTTATGGAAACCTTATTTTATAATTTGATGTTGAGATGCACTTTATTAATTATATTATATTTTCATATTTTATAAAGTGCAAATAATTAAAAAAATATATTGGAATCTTCTAGAAGTCAAAAAAAATAATATTATTTTATTGAGGCCGACCTCTAGAGGAAATGCATAAATAGACATTGAGGTCTCACTCTTGAGCATCCAGATTTGATGTTGATGATTGGTGATTTCTTCTTGAGCATTTGTGGAGCCAAGTGGTCTGCAGATAATCAATTGGACTTTGGGAACGAAAACTCCCATTGATTGCATAACTGAGGGAGTGAAATATCTCTTGAAGGGTTGCAGATTGGAGGTGATATTTCAGTCACTTCATTGGGCAAAATTTGTGGCTAGAAGCCAATTTTGCATGATATCGATTATAGTTGCATTGGAGGGGTTTTTGTTGATCTTGTTCTTCATTGAATTCATCTTTGAGGGAGTCGTATTATATATACATTTTGGTTTTACCAGCAATCTGGTAATTATTCCAGTCATGGCGACTAGCATCAAGGAGGCACGATTTTGGTTGATACTCACTCATGCTTGAGCGATTTTATTTGCTACTTGGGGCGCTCACTTCCTTGGAGACCAACGATAATATTTGATGCATTTTGGAGGCTTGGCAGGTTGGGATTTATTTTATATAAATTATTATCTTCAGAACAGGGGCGGCTGAGTCTGCAGTTCGATTTGGGCTTGAGGAGTCATCATTTCATTTGGTATTGCTTGCTTCTTCAACTAGAGGAAAGGACGACTTCATTTCCAGGTTCTTTTGAATCAATCTTTGCATATACTTGCATACTCAGATTTCTTGTTAGGGCTGTGATTATACTCAGACAAATATATTGATGATCATGAGATGTAATGCCAAGAGTCTTGGCTATTTGCTATTATCATTGTAGTGATGCATTCATAATAATAGAGGAGATATAAGTTGCTGATTACAATAGATATTCTTGCACATGAAATTGCCAATGATAGTATGTATGGCAAGTGTTTAACATAATGTCTACTTGCTGTAGCTGTACATTGCATTCCTAGTTTCTCATATATTTGCATTAAAAATCCAAAAAAGAACATCATATTGCATGTAGATCAGATTGTAGACATTGTAGAAGTGTTTAAAACTTTCTATTAATCTTAGCATCCATTTCTATCAAGCAACTTCAAACTGAAACATTATATCAGCAAGTTACAAGGATGCACATGAATTGTTTGAAAAAATTACAAGCAGCAAATTAGGGCAAATTGTGATCAGTTTGAGCAAGGCTCATTACATTACTATATATAGTAAGGCGTGAGCTGGCCAGAAGAGAATAAGAAAAAAAAAAATTAAGTCTAAAGAGTTCCTGCTCACCCTGTCAAATGCGCCCAAGATAAGATTGGCTGAAGGATGGAGAAATTTCAAATATTGATAAGTCCAGCAGGACCCCTCAAATGCGCCCTCATCTTAGCTGGCAGGAGGTTGAGAAATTTTAAGTTTGGAGATAAGTCCACCTCCACCCTTCAAATGCGCCCTGTCTCCAGCTGGTGATGAAAATTGTTTAAGTCTTGACTTAAGTCCACCTCCACCCCCTAAATGCGCCCTCAAGGTGATGGAAGCTAAAAAAAAAAAAAAAATCCTAAGGCAAAGACTTAAGTCCTCCTCAGCATGCTAAATGCGCCCAAGTAAAGTGGGGTCAAGACAAAGTGTTGACTTTCTCCTCTCCCCTTTGAATGCGCCTTAAGATGAAGAGAAGCTCCAAGAAATTTCTAAGTGTTGCAAATTGGAAGTTCAAGGCCTCATATGCGCCCAAGAAGAAGAGGAGGCCTTGAAAATTTCTAAGGCATTCAAATTTGAAGTACACCCCCTCATTTGCGCCTTGACTTGAAGGGGAGACTAAAGAATATTCTAAGTATAGAAAATTTGAAGCTCAACCCCTTGAATGCGCCTTGCCCTGCATGGAGAGCTTGAAAAAAAATCTAAGTATGGAAAATTTGAAGGAAGACCCCTTGAATGCGCCTTTGACTTGGAGGAAGACTAAAAAAGGATCTAAGTGTTTTAAACTTGAAGTAGACCCCCACATTTGAGGCTTAACTTGAAGGGGAGACCAAAGAATATTCTAAATGCTTGAAACTTGGAGTAGCTACCTCCAAATGCACCCTTGAAGTGAGAGATGATTGGAAATTTTACTAAGTCTTGCAAACTTGAAGCAAACCCCCTTGGATGCGCCTTAGTAACTTGGGGTTGATGAAAATTCTTCTAAGTCTGGAAAATTGGAAGTAGGTCACCTTAAATGCGCCCAGGCTGGAGAGGACAAGTGAAAATTTACTAAGGCATGAAAATTGGAAGCTCAGCTAGTAAAATGCGCCTTGAGAAGAAGAGGGGGCCTTGAAAATTTCTAAGACATTTTAATTTGAAGCTTGACCCTTGAAATGCGCCTATGATGGGAGATAGAGTGGAAATTTCACTAAGTATGGCAAATTTGAAGCTCCCTACTCCATATGCGCCCTTGCAAGCTTGAAGGGAATTGAAATTTTTTCTAACTATGCAAAATTTGAAGTAGACCCCCTCATTTGCGCCTTGACTTGAAGGGGAAACTAGAAAAAGTTTCTAAGTGTTTTAAATTTGAAGCATGACCCCTTGAATGCGCCCTTGACTTGTGGGGAGTTGGAGAAAAAAAGTCTAAGTATAGAAAATTTGAAGGAAGACCCCCTCATTTGCGCCTTGACTTGTGGAGGAATTGGAAAATGTTCTAAGTGTTGAAAATTGGAAGTAGAGACCCCTATATGGGCCAAAGTTGGCTGGGAGGTGATAAAATTTCCTAAGGCAAGGCAGGGGAAGAAAATACACCCAGATATGAAGGATGAGAATAAATTTGGTTGAGAAATATTTTTCTAAGGTTAAAAATTCAAAAAATTAAATGTACCCCTTCGTTCGTAGACACATGAATTTGATGCTTTCTGAAGGGAATTTTCTTCTAGGTACCGGAAATTTTCGACAAGGGATGGATTTTAAGGTCTTCTACACTTCTCTAGAGATTCTAAAGTGAAGATCTTTATTCGGGCGCTTGGTTGATGAAATTTCCTAAGGGAAATAAATTATTTCTAAGGCAGATGGGCTGGAAATTTGGCTAAGGCATGAGGAATTTGAGGATGAAGTTTGCCAGAGGAAAAAAGATGGGCCCTATCAGATTTGGAAATCACTCAAATCTTGGAAGTCAAAGCATGGAGATCTGGTAAGTGAAAAGATTTTATATCATGAAGTGTTTTGATGCTCTTCTTTTTGTTTGTTTTTGCAGGATGAACGCCGGGACCAAAGCACGATGACTTGAAGTGATGGAGCAAGTAATCCAAGATGATATTACAACCTTCGAAGGGAGATAAAGTTATGTGTTTCGAGCTCTTCCACGAGATCTCAGTTGCACCCAAAACATGAAAGAAGAAAGTTGCAAGAAATGGCTAAGTGTTGGAATAACCTAATATGCACTCAATTCAGAGAGGTAGATGGTGAGGAAGAAATGCTCAAGTCCAAGATAAGAAGACCCTTCAGGATCAGAGGTGGAGAAATAATCATCCTCATGCAGTTCAGAGTTAGAGAATGTCAGTTGAGAAGAAAATCATCATCGAGCACAAGAAAGAAGTTGCCGCCTTGGAGTCAGATCAAGAATGTGACTGTCGTACCAGAAATTGAAGCAGTATTGGCCAAACTCATCCAGTTTGCAGCCGGATAAGGAACAGTGCGAACGCGTCTATGAACAGGAATCTTCTAAAGGATGGTGGACAGTAATTGTCAATTTATTACTCCACTCCTCTTTTTAGGGTTAGGGCTGAGGTGGCACAATCTAAGCCATCCATTTGATTGTAATCTGAGTTGTCAACTGGACTTGGCCAGCTATATAAAGGGGCATCCCCCCCTCATTTGTACCGGATTAGAAGATTAGACAGTAGAGATTAGAGTAGAGATAGGAAGATAGAGGGACAACTTAGAAGTAGCATAGCGTAGATTGGTAGCATAGTTTGAAGAAGGAGGAAAGTTTTTCCTTTGAAAGCTTTGTAAGAAATTGTTGTGAACACTCTCTCAATAAAAAGAGTTTTCATTGATGATGATCTCGTCTTTTGTTGTGAGTAGCTAGCGAGGTTTCTTCGTCCTTCTACTTCAAGTAGGATTTTAAAGTGAAGTAAATAGATTTTGTTTCATGCAAGTAGATGTTAGTTGTGGAATGTGGTGTTTAATTTGAGCAAGCTTCGCTTATCCATACCACTAGCAAGTTCACTGATGGTGGGTGCGCCTTGTGTGGTCAACTGGAATATCGTGTACTTAACTTCGATCATGATTTGTATGTTTATATGCGTCGCTGTGATGGTATTTTCATGCTAAGTTGTGATCTGAACACCTTGAGCTGCTACTCTGAAGATTGCACCAGTTTTGTGGAAGTTGTCCGAAGTGAGGCAAAGCAGGGCCTGGTTGAAGGCTGCGAGAATTGATCGCCATGTCCCACGCCTTAAAGTAGATTAGAGCCTTCTTAACCCTGCACCATTTACATTCAGTACCTTCTAGTTAGTTTAGGAAACAAGAACTTTATAGACAAACCTTTCGAGCATTTGAATTCCTTTCTCTGCCGTTGAACAATTCCGTAAGTCCCCTTGAAATACCAGCAAATCACATCGAGCCAACTGAGACTATCCACTGCATGAAGGAACCTTGGAGTTGAATGCATGATCTTTCTAGCAATCTTAGCATGTAGGAGATTTTGTTCAAGAGAGGATAGGGTCGTCGTTAGTAACTTTATTCTATGTTGGTGCGGTCACGAAAATCACATCAACAAGTTGATTGGATCGTTGATGTATCTAGTCAATACTAGACCAGATATTTGCTATGCAATGAGTGCACTTAGTCAGTTCATGTGTGAACCAAGGCAAATTCATCTAGTTGCAGCTAAGCATATCTTGAGATACTTGTGTGGCACAGTTGGATATGGCTTGAGATATTCTTCCAGTGTGGACCTAAAGCTACAAGGATATTCTGATTTTGATTGGGCAGGGTGTGTAGTTGATCGGAAGAGCACCTCTGGATGTTGCTTTAGTTTGGGGTTTGCGATGATCTCCTAGTGTAGCAGGAAGCAGTCTTCAATGGCACTAAGCACCGTAGAGGCCGAGTATATTTCAGCCTGTGTAGCAGCTCGAGAAGCAGTGTGGCTTCGGAAGCTCCTTGCAAAATTGTTTGGACAATCATTGGAGTCGAATGTTATTCATTGTGATAATCAAAGTTGTGTGAAGCTTTCTGTCAGTCCTGTGTTTCATGATAGAACAAAACACGTTGAGATCAAATACCACTACATCAAAGATATGGTATTGAGGAAAGCTATCCAGTTGAGATACATTTGTAATGATGAGCAGACAGCTGATATTCTCACCAAGCCTCTCTCCAGAGTAAAGTTTGTGCACTTTCGAGACAAGCTTGGAGTTGTGGAGAATGAAGCCCTAGCTGAGAAGGAGACTCAACATCAGTGACTCTCTGAGATTTGCTTTAATGCATTTTTTTTCTGTGATCGAAAAATTTGAGGTGTAAGCCCTTGTTAATGCATCTTTCTTTGTGAGAGAAATTTGAGGTGAAAGCCCTTGTTAATGCATCTTTCTCTATGAGAGAAATTTGAGGTGAAAGCCCTTGTTTCCACCCTCTGGGAGTAGCCATGGTGGATGTCATGTCGAGTGACTCCATGACAACATCACGTTGAGAGACTCCGTGATGATTTCCTTGTACTTGTGTTTATCCACCCTCTAGGAGTAGCCATGGTGGACGTCATGTTGAGATGACGACATCACATTGAGTGACTCCATGATGGGCATTTGTGCACATGTTCTTATCCATACATGGGAGTAGCCATGATGGACGATATCACATTGAGTGACTCCGTGATGAGCTCTTTCCACATATGGGTGTAGCCATTGTGGGTGTCATGTTGAGAGACTCTGTGACATTGGATATCTGGAAGTATTCCTCCCTAGCTGAGAGGGAGTGTTGATGTTCAGCCGCGGGCTCCATACTTCCGCAATTTATGAAACAATAAATGGCATATAGCCGATGGCTATTTATTTATTGTTATCGATTTTTTATGAAGAGACACATCACTTAATATTTGTTAAATGAGGCCGACCTCATCTTGTTCACCACCTTTTATTGAGTCACAACTTTTCATATGTGGCCGACTTCATTTCATGAAAGGGCGCGATCTTCCCCTCGACTTGTATATATTAGAGATGATGTTTGTTGATCATCAATTCATGTTCATTCACTCATCCGTTTCCAAGAGTCAAGTGCGAATTGATCATAGAGCTTGATATATATCAGATTGAAGACTATTCATCAAGAGGTCAAGATTTTCATCTACAAGGAGATCGATATTATATTCTATTGCACCAAGTGTGGTGTTGATATTCGGGCCTTGTGATTGGCCTTATTGTAAAGCAAGATTGCTGGTTATTATTCAATATATAAGTGATATATTGTTGCTGGGTTTTTCTCCCTCGAGTTGGAGGGTTTTCCCAGGGTATATGCTGTGCAAATTGTTTAAATTGTTTTAAATCTGCTTATTTAATTTCTGATCCTAAAACTAACAATATCTACTTTGTCACTCTGACTCAGCAATGTATGAGAGTGTCATTTCCATTTGAAAACTGTTTGTGCATCCTGAATACATATTGTAATTGTTATGTAATGGAAGTTATGTAATGAAGTAATCCTGCAAATGCAAACCTCTTTATCATTGAAGAATGCTCAGTTTTGTTGTTATGTTATTTATTTGACAAAATGCAATGTCTCAAATTGAGTTATCACAAAAATTTCGATCAAAACCAGTAAGGGTCTTTACTTAACTCCAAAATGAGACAAGTCCATTATCTTATTTTTGTTTATCTTTCTCTGAGGCATGCTATCATGAAGTTTGCTCCCCATTTCTGCACATCTCAATAACCACTTTGTAACTTAATGACTAAATCTCAAGATCTTTTGTCATTAAGGGAGGTATTAGAATATTAGTTTAATATTATAATAAAGCATTTGCATACACTTGTCAATTAGTTTAGTTAGTTGTTAGTTTGTTGCAACTACATCTATATTTAGAATGTGACCACTTGCTAGTTTTAGCATATGATTGTTAATATAATGTGATGCTCTCCACATGAGAACATATGCCAATTTCTCTCATCTCATTCTTCGGTTTTTAGCTGTAATGTCCCCATTTTCGATCACTTCAATATTATAGTTGCCTTCGGCTTTCTTAGTGACCCTCAACCTTGTCTGAGAGGATGTTTGATGTTGGCAATGAGCTTAGTTGGTCTAGAGGACTACTATGCCACTTTCTGAAGTGAATTCCGGCTTTTGGTGGGTTCTTGGAGAGAGAGCGTCTATTTATAGTAAGTCACCCAATCGGGCCCGATTTTCATTATTCATCATCGGTATCATTCTACCACAATTAGATTTCGATTTTGATGCTTTTCGACAATTTTTGCAACTCGGTTGTATTATCGGCTTTAATTTAATTATTTTACTAAGGTTGCTTAATTTTATTAAAATAATTTAATGGGCACCTTAGTATAATAGCTCGTTGGAAAGAGGATGAAAATTTTTAAATCATGGACGCATAATATGGGGACCTTGCATATCAAATATTATTATTTTGATAAAAGGGTCTTTTGGAGCAAAAAAGAGATTTTAATTAAAAAGTGAATTGTAAATTGTATCTTCCGGAAAGTTTGGCAAGAAAAGTATATAAGGAGGTTTTGTGAGCTAATTTGCATTATGGAAATTATTTTATTTCCTCTTGTGAAACCCTTGTGGTTCTATGGGATTGAACCTGGTTCATCTCAGCCTTCTTGAGGACAAAAACCCTCTTGGAGAAGATTAGCCTCAGTGGTGAAAGATCCTCCCTGGTTAATATTGTGTGATTCATTCAGAGTCACAATTTGTGCAGGAAAAATTTGCTAGTAGATTTACTTTAGAATCTACACTTGTATTGAATGTTGAAGGTTTGGAGCAATTTCATACAGAGATTGCCTACGTGCTGAATGTTGCCAATTAGAGGGTTTGATGGTAAAATTCCCTTGTCACAGCTGAAACAAATATAATGAGATTATATTATATTTGTTAGTGCAGATTGGAAGAAGATTTGTAAGTGTGTTTACAAGAGCAGATTGGGATTGTAATGTTGAGATTGTTGAGGTTTAAAAGGATGGAATGCAGCTGTAAAGGTATCTTTTGGGTGGAATGCAGCTGTAAGGGTACCAAGCACTTGATGTTGGAAAAAGAGTTGAAGTCACAGCAGTAAGCTTTGCTGTTAGGGGCAATTTTCAAACAGTTTGGAGTGGACCTCAGGCAGATTTCTGAGAATAATCAGCTACAGGTTAAATTTTGGCATGCTATAGCTGAGTGTTTTGTATGACAGCAGTCACCATTGTAGAAGTTATGCCATTTTGAAGCAATATTTTGATAGACAATTGTAATCTCTCTATAATACATCCAATGAAGACTTCTAGGTTAGATTCATATACTCTCTATATTGTAACCCCATTCTTATGGCAGCTGAGTGTATTGTTGCTGAATATTTATGCATGCAAAGTGTTTGTTGAAATGTCTATGATATCTCTATGCATTGTGGATTTACTTGTTGAACCAATATTGTCACAAATTGCACTTTGAATGATCACATACCGAAACACATTGAAAATACATTGAACTTCAACTGAATACAAAGTGTTCGACAAAGTGTTCGACAAAGTGTTGGTGGAAAAAAATTGGTTTAAATTCAGGGGTAGTCATTACATTAGCAACAGCAAAAACTACCAAAAATTATAGGAAATGAAACAGATTTTTTTTAGAGATTCTAACAAATGGTATTAATAATTTACAAAACGTTCTTGAAAGGTTGGCTCCAAAGCACAAAATTTTTGAAGATGACTAGAGCATACTGAAAACATTTCAGGTTTTTCTTTGTGTACATATATGCAAGCAAGCTCAGGTTGTATTTCTACTGAACAATAATTTGCAAATATTAACGTTGGTTAATGTTACCAAGACAAAAGAACTATGATATAATGATAAAAGGGCGCATCCTTGAAGGGAGATGTCTAGGTTCAAATCTCATACCGTAATAATACACATTAATATGGCCTAAACACGCTAAGAATTCAGTTATGGATTAGTGAGGTTGTAGTGGGATTTGATATTTGATATTGCAGAGTATCAAATATGGGATTTGTTGGGTTAATTCTTAGTTTGTAGCCAAGGTAATTGATGTTGCACTGAAAATGGAGTACATTCTTAGTGTGCGACCGGGAATCAACCCTACCCATGCACTAAGGCGGCCACGGCCCAACCCCTATACCACGATGGGAACCTACAGCCTCAATGCCGAACCCTAATCCAAAAATTGGAATCGGTCGAGCACATTGCTTATTTGACTGCATTACAGGAGTCTGTTACTTCAAATGTCTATCTATCCAGCAAGTTACTTACACTAGTATGTATATGAGGACCAGGAATGCTCAATGCAGGAATGGTCTAAAATCTTTTAAATGAAAAGAAGAGAAACACCACCTTAAATCAGGCGGAGATATATGTGAGTACAAAGCTTACCGTGGTAATCCTGCGTTGTGAATTGGCATCGATATTGACCACCTTGAACCCAGCTCTAAATTGAATTTGTTCTTGTGAACCCCCCAAACATAGATATTTCCTTAGATTTATGCCATGTTTCTCTATACACAAGTAATCCTCTTCATTAATTCCGTTATCATGCCGTCGCAAGTACTTAGTTGAATTTGATAACATCGTCTGGTGAAATGGGTACTCTAAAAAGAGACCCCCTCGTATCGTTGGAGAACTGCGTGTTATATCTTGCTTGTTTGGAGCCATGTCAAAACAACAGCGAGCAAATCTCCCCCAACTCCATTGATTCTCAGTAACTGCTTCGAAATTCGGAGTGCTGCACTCACGTCAGTTTATCTTATTCTTAATTCAAAAACAGAACACTAATGTCCAAGAGGCCCCATTTCAATTATCCATTCCCTTGAGGTTATAAATTTTAAGGGGAGATTATCCATGTAAATCGTTAATTGGTTTTTTTTTTAGAGCATCAAAATTTATATTATAGAACTCTTGATTCATAATCTACAAGTGTCATCTAATGATATAGTACTTGCTTTTGTAATATTGTGACAATAGTAAACAAGTGAAGTCTTAGGATAAAAAATATAAGTCTCAATGATATTGAATGGTTCACAATCGAAATTCATTTAGGGAGATGGGGCAAAATAGCAAGGTTAGTAGAGGAGTAGAGTGGAAAGGACTAAAGAGTGGGGATCTAAGTTTTGGGTCAAGAGATGTGGATAAGGAAAATGTTTCCTATTAGGAGCCTCAACAAAGGGATGAAGAAGGGCGACAGAATTTTCTCAATGAGCAAAGAAAAGACAACAACTCCTAAAAGCCTAAGTATCAAGATAATCTGCCCTTTCCTTTTAGGCCAATTTTTTTTAAAAGCCCAAGTATGATTGATGAGACAATCAAGGGACTTGAAATCATGCACTGTGGAAAAAAAAAGAAGCAAATATGAACTCCAAAAGGACCTTCACCAACCACATGTGCAAATTCAATTCCTCTATATTTCAAACCACCAAAGAAGTGTATTTCCTTTTTCATTTGAAATGTTGATTTGGTTAATTCAATGGCTCACTTGAGCACTTGTTATTTTTTCCTTAGATGGGTGAGAGATTGGTCTTCTAGGGCCAAAGTGCTCAATTGATGTAGGAACTGGTGGGGGAAAGAGATCAAGGTAAGATCTATGCCTAGGGGTTTCTTTATGGTCGAATGCCCCTTTGGAGATCAAAAGAAGGAAATATTTAAATAAAGCCAATATCTTATGGATAGAATTGGATTTTACTTAAAGGACTGGGAACCAAATTTTAACCCTATAATGTGTGAAATGTCAAATGTGCCAATGTGGGTTAGACTCTGCAATCTCCCATCGAAATACTTCAATCTAGGCATTATACGATTGATAGATGAACATACTAGAACATTCACAAAGGTGGATGATTAGTTGGGAGAAAGTGATTTAGAAATGTATGTGAGAATGTGTGTCCATCAATCTCAAGTCTTCCCCTTCTCTTGGAGTTGGAGATAAGGTCAAAGTCCAAGATTTGGTGACAAGAAGTTAAGATTGGAAAAAATCCAATAAAATTTTAACAATATCATTCAATTGGACATTTGATGGAGGATTTTCATAGAGGGATAAAGGAAGCAAAAATTGATATAGATCTCAATAAGGAAATTTCCCTCCCTCAAGACAAAAATATTGAGAAGACACACCCTTCTAGGACTAAGATTAGCATACCCATTATGGAAACAAAAGGCAAAAAGGTGGAATATCCCAATCGGATCAAAGAGGCAAATCCACTTTCTCATGGAGTCAAATGGAGATATTTGGGATGTCATTTCAAAGGGTGGCCAAGTTAAGATAGTATTTAGTGGAGAATATTTAGATACCAAAGAAGATGAACTATGACGTTCAATATGAAGTGGATGTGTTCAAAGAAATATTAGTTAGTCAAACTGATTCAAAAATTAAAAACCCAAGGATGGGGAAGAAAGTTTCTTGAGGGATAAAATCCAATAAGGTGAAACTAGAATTGGTAGGAAAGGAAAAAGGTCGAATAACGATAAGATAAACGAAGGGAATCACATTTTTCGAGGAGCCATGAGGCTCATTACTTGGAATGTTAGGGGCATCAATGCCCCTAACAAGAGATGCTTTCCCAAGCATCAAATAGATTTGAGAAAATATGATATATTGTTAATTCAAGAAATGAAATTGACTTTAGATGAATCAAAATCTTTAATGATAAAGTGGAAATAATGGCAAGGCCTATTTGTCTCTAGTCAAGGGACCTTTGGTGGATTGGGAATGATTTCAAACCCAAATAGAGCTTTAGTGGAGGAATTGTAAACAATCCAAAATTGGTAGGTAAGCAAGATCATATTTCTTCCGGTGATTAGTAATTTTACTGTGTTCAATGCTTATGATCATATAGGAAATGCACAAAAGAAAATGGTGTGGGATCAAATTTCTACTTGGTCCCAATTTTTTAAAGATGAAAGGATAATTTTGGGTGGCAAATAAGTGTTACGTTGCATGCATTGTAAAAACATGGGAGCATTTTAAGGATTACTCAAACTCACATGATTTTCATAACTCTTTTAGCCTCAATCATGTTTAAGACATAGTTCCAAGAAATAGAAGGTTCACTTGGATGAACAAATGACAAGGTTTCACCAATATTGGGCAGCCCTTAAATCACTTTCTTTTGTGTGGAAATTGATCCAACACCCCTCTGGTTTATGAATCATTCATCCTTCCTTTCTCAAGGTCAAACCACTTTCCTCTCTAATTGATATTTTCTCCAAATTCTAAGCCTCTTAGATATCCCTTCAAGTTCAAAAACACGTGGTTGCAAGACCTAGAATTGGAAGGTAGAATTTATAATTGGTGGTCAAAGGCCCCTAGACTATGGATCCAAATTATTAAAACTCTACAAAAAATAGGTTTTATCATAGAACAATTGAAATAATGGAACAAGTCACAATTCAAATATATTTCAAAAATAATAAAAATTTGAGAAACAATTGGCTACACTCAATGAGGAGATTATGTTGAAATTGTGAAAACACACACAAGGGAGAGCATTCCCAAGGGTGTAACTTAACAAGTATTAAAATCACATAAAATAATAAAATAATGACAACCAAACCCAAATTGATGTCTTGGTCCCAAAGACTATCACTGAACCAAGAACAACTAGCTGCCTCAAAACCCCTATATTAATGCTTACATACATGACCCACATGAAATATGTCTAATGAATGTTTTTGGTTTAATGCTTCTATCTATTATTACCACACTTGTGTTGTGACTTTGACACTTATATTTCATACACCAATGCTTACATCTTTGTTCACACCAACACCTAGGTGCACACTTACAAAAATAGCTAGTTGTTCTTGGTTAAGTGACAATCTTTGGGACTAGGACATCAATTTGGGTTTGGTTTTCATTATTTCATTATTTTTAATTTTATGTTATTTTAATACTTTCTAAGTTATACCCTTGGGAATACTCTCTCGATTATAACTTTGAGCTCAAAGAGTAGGAGATATAACCCACTCTCATATAATTAGCTCAAAGTCCTCTATTATTTTGTTGATGAGCTAATTTCACTTGCATAATGACAACCCTAGCCTTGTAAGTGAGATTTGGTTCTATGAAGTGGAGTAACTATTTTGAGACCTAACACCAAGAAATATCTACCTTGGGGATTAACCAATTTCACACCTATCTTTACTCCTTGCTTGGATTTCGATCCAATAAATTTAAGCATCCAAAATAGATCCTTCTTGAAATGAGGAGGCTTCTATTTTTTATTTGGGATTGTTAATTATTTATGATAGGAGAAAACATTTTTTAGCTAACGATTGTGTAATTGAATCTTTAAAATTGAGTAATTAAGTATTGATAAGAGTTTGGGAATTCTTTCCACTTTTGGGATTTATAGAGAACATGTGTTACAAATATTCTTGTCTTTATTAACTACAATAAGACAAAGGGAGAAAATGAATTCATAATGTCCAATATTATGGATCCTTCACTAGTTGTGAAGAAATAAATCTTTGATGTATACCTTTTCTCTCCCATCTCCATTTGACTCTTGGTGAATCTTGAAAGAAACTTCTAAAACCTCTCTATGAACCCATCTTCATCATCTGAAGAAGATTCATGATATGATTTGATTAAAACTTTTGTACTTGGAGATAACTCCATGAAAACAATTATTCACTTGAAAATACACTAAAAATATAACTCATATACTCGAGGAGTATATACACTTGGTTCTACTTCATAATATAAACCCTCATTGCCTTGGCTATTTTATGTGATCATGTGTTTCATATGAGGCTCTCTTCCAATCCAGATTGGATTTGGCACTCCCCTTTAGGGCAACCAAATATGTGATAATTCCATAGCCATGTATCTATTTAAATTTTTGGATCAATCCCCGCTTAATAGCATACCATAGACCTCTAGGATATCAATTATTTCAAAATTCATGTAATGATGTACTCTAGGGTTAGAAGTTATTTACATGTGGATATGACTCAATTATACAATGACACTTCAATTTTATCTAATTGAGTAACATTTCTAGAATATTTGGTTGTAGCTAGACCTAAGGTCTTGCATACTAACAATGGCATGACATTGGTACAATCTCTTGATTCTACTAGGCAATTGTGCAATGTTTTACCAAAAAAATATTAACGTTAGAAAGAATGGAGGATATTTAGTCTTGTATTTATATATGGCTACATGTGCATCAACTATTAAAATGGGATCTTTGTCTTTTGGCTTAGGATTATGATCTTTGATCAATACTTCCTTTACAATTATAGATTCTTCTAAAGATTGAATAAAGGTTTCCTTAATCATAAGCATTTCCATAGGTTCAAATAAAGGAAAACTTGTTTTTCTTTGTTTCTTCTACAATATAAGATCCTAATTTTCTATCTTCATTTCCTTCATTTGGAATAACAATCCTACTTGGTGATGTAGATGTGTGAGATCTCGCAACTAGTTGCATAATAAATTTGACTGGTTTTGGATTTTGATTGTATTGGGATTTGGTGGAGTGGCAATTATTAGGTGGAAAGGATGAAGTCAAAGGTTCTTTAGGCTATTTTCTTTGAAGAGCACAATTATTTCCTTTGATACTATTGGAAATCTTGAAATTCATCCACCTCCTACTCTATATCATTATCTTCTTCATACAAAAAAATATAGTTGTCAAGAACCATGGAAAATTCATAACCCATGGTTACTAATTCTTTCCCTACCAATATACTTTCTTTAATGTTTTCCACATTCAAGATCTCATTCCAAAAAATGTTAGAAGTAATTTTGAACTAGGGATTATCATATTCAACATTTGAACTGGTGTTATAGATTTTGCACCAATTATGAGTTTGGTATAGTCTTGGATGATTTTGATTCTTTGTAGCATTTTTCAAGTATAAATTCTAATTTCTTAGATGATTAACCTCCATTGTCAATAATTTCAACTGAGAAAAAATTTCTTTTATGTCTTCCTTCTCTTCTTGTTCCTTGCAATTATATTTTATGGAAGAAATGGAGTTATTTTTCCATTTGGATAGACTTCAATCAAAGCAGGTTTAGGTTTTGGCACCTAAGACAAACTTATTCCTTATTAAGGAGGTAAGGTTAGGGGATTCAACAAAAGAGTGTGTAGAGATAATTTACATTATTGATCCTATGCATTTAGTTTGGCATAACAAGGTTTCCCATACTTATGAGAGGTTCGCAGCTGAATTTTCCCATCTCTTGTTTACCTTTGTTACTTTGATATAGGCTCCAACTAAATTCGCTATTGATGGATGTTTTATTTTAACAAACATTGAGGTTAAAGGATCAAGTGTGACATAGTAAACTTGGATGTTTTATTTTAACTGTCACTGATATTTAATACACCAATGCCTAGGTGCACACATAACTCACATGAAATATGTGTAATGAATGTTCACTTGAGAATGATCCCTTGGCTATTGTATGGTCATGGATGCAAAAAAGGTCCTAAACGTATATCATTGGTTAATGATTTGAGATTGGTGAATGGTTTCAAATTTGTACCTATATATTAGGCAAAAGAGTCACAACATATTGAGAAGAGAACGAAAAAGAAAATAAGAACATGTAGTTATGCATTTACATACAATAATGATCATGAAATCTTGCAACAAAGCATACTCAATAATCTAGAACATAAATACATATATCCATATATTAATTGAGAAAGACCATTACAAGCCTTGCAATGTTCTTAGAATGTTGTTACATTATTGGAGTAATTAGGACATCACTTGATAATTAATTAATCACTAATTAATTATTAAGTCCCTTATTACTTTATTCACTTAAGCTAAACTTAGGAGTGTTTTTCTTATTATTAGATTAGACTATATATAGGTCAAGTTGTCTATGTTTGAAGTTTGAGGAGATTTTCATTGATATGGTTGTTGGCAACATGAGCATGAGCTTATACAGTGTTGTCATTAATGTCAACATTGTGGTATGAAGTCTAGACATTGAGGTATAGTTGGTTGGTGCAAGCTTGAGTGATCATGAAGATGGTATTCCAGTATATAAATGCAATTTTTTTGCTCTGGTGAAGAATAGATGGATTGTTTATTTGACTAAGTGTCAAAACATAATTTTTAGTGTATAGAGCTTCAATTATTTGGTTCACATTGGTTCACCTTGAGGTATTTATGTCTATGGTTCTAAGAAAATTTTGGTACATGTTTGAGGACCTTAAATCCAAAGTTTCATGTCTTTATGTCCTCCAATACAAAAGTTATGGTTGATAGTATATCAGGTTTGCCAATGACATTATAATCAAAACAGAGAGTATGTTTGGATTGGTTCGCATTCCACTGTAGAAGCATATCTAGTTATACAAATTTTAGGATGTTTTTACAAGTTTTAGAAGGATGTTTATTCCAAGTGGTATATGTTTTGGAAGTTCGCATGTCAATTTGTGGATAATTAGTTAGTGTATTTTAGTGTTGTCTCACCAACGGTGTCGACCCAATATGTTTGAGGTTGTGTGGAGTTAAAGGAAGTATTGATCAGTTATGTGGGAGCTATTATAGGTCCACCCTGATCTATTTGATGTGTTACAAGTCTAAATTATGGCGTGAAGTGTGTGTATTTGATCTTAATCCGATAAGTTATTGTTCTACATGGTACATCTAATTAGGATGACCTAATTGATGTTGTAGGTGTGATGTGAATTTCTAAGCAGATCATGCAAATGTGATGTGAATGTAGAGCAGAGCAGAGTAATATGAAGCACGTGTTGATTCAGTGTTTTGAGCTTTAGTGGAACTGTATCTTTAGCATATTTTAGACGCACTTGTAGTAGTTCAAATATTTGCAGTGATCGATCCCTCTTTTTCTATCTTTCTCTCATTTTGGGTAGTGATTCCACCGAATAGTGAATCCACCTGGCAGTGAGCCATCTTATAATTGATTATAATATATTGTGAGCTAATCCTCACTGTAGTTTTTCCCTTCTTAGGTTTTCCACATTAAAAAATGGTTTTCATGAGTTATGTGCTTTGATGATTGTTTCATGGTTTCTTTCCTTATTGCAAGTTGAATATGATGTGTGGAATGAATTTTTAAATATTTAAGTGGTTTTAAAGAATATTGATTCACCCCCCTCTCAGTATTCCAGGTGTTCAACAATTGGTATCAAAGCTTGGTTCCTTCATTTGGCTTAATCACTAAGGTAGATCTTGGAGTTGAACACATGGCTACAAGGAAGTATCCTATTCCTCTAGAAGAAATTCCTATGGTAGGATTTACTATGCAGATGAATGCATTAATATATTGAGAGAGAAACTCAAGAAAGCTACATATAGAATCAAAGAGCTCAAGTGATCAAATGAGATCATTCCCAACTTGAAATTATAGATTGAAGAAAGTAAAAGAATTGAAGACTGCCTAAATGCTAAATTGAAAGAAAATTTTGAAGAATGCTCAAATCTTGAACAAGAAGTTGTAATGATAGGGATAGGTTGGATGAGGCACTCACTGCCCATGCTCTGATTCCTTGCTCCTAAGAACTCCTAGGTGTCTCTTACACCTTGTCCTGGTGGTCCTACCTCAGGTCTAAGTACCACTGCTCCTATTGACCAACCCCACTATCAACATGTTGTCCTTCTACCAAGCTAACCTTGGTGCTTCGCCATATACTCTCCATTGGCCCTTACTCTTCCTTAAAAGCCAAATATCCTCAACCTTCTGCTAGATTCTTGCAGGGGTGTGAAGGTGTTGTAACAGCTTCTAAATAGCCTAACTAGGGTCCTTATGCAATCACAAGTTTCCAATTTTCCATCACTTTAACAAAATGCATTCCTAGGGTTTGAAAAGGCTACAAGCCAATAGCCCCAATTAGGCCTCTGAACAGTGATAAAATGCAATTTTACCCTAAATCTTCCAAACAACTAGGGTTCCTGCTTTTGGGTTTGTGTTTCCCTTCCCAACACCTCAAAGATTCTTGGGGTTTTGAGCTTGTACAGGCCGTACACTGCTCTAACACAAAAGTGGTTAAAAACCTAGGGTTTCCTAGCTTTTCCTGAATGATTTTAGACTGTCAAAGAATTCTCACACCAAATGGATTGGTGGAGCCTCTTCCTAGTCACTAGGCCTTGCTAAGACCTCCAAAAAAATTCACAAAAAGGAATTTCTTCAATATCTCAACTCCCCTGCAAGTTATCTGCACTTTTCTCTAGGTCTTCCCTAGCCGGACCCTACTTGGCTCACCTAGGGCAAGACATTTCTTGCAACTCCTGCACTCAAAAAAAACCTACCAACTACCATATGTACAATCATGGTGTCTAGGCACAGTTTCCAAAAGGTTGTACGGTTTGTACGGTGGAAAAGTGCTCTAGCACCCCATTTTCTAAAAACAGTCAAATTCAGAGCAGCAACAGGGCACCAACGAACTATTTACAAAAGATACCTAAAACTTGAACAAGAAGCTATCTAATGAATACAAAGATGCTTGAATTCCAACTACATTACATCCTACAACAGAATAGAAACAAATCTAATCCATTAGAAGCCTTCCACAATGCAAAGATTCAAAATTTAAACTCAGAACGTTGTTTCTTCAATTTTTACAAGATTTCACCATAACACAAAAACTTCCAACCCTGCTCCAGGGTCGAGTCATCCCTTAAATAGGCTCCCAAAATAGTT
Organism: Sequoia sempervirens; assembly: GCA_007258455.2. Classification (NCBI taxonomy): domain Eukaryota; kingdom Viridiplantae; phylum Streptophyta; class Pinopsida; order Cupressales; family Cupressaceae; genus Sequoia; species Sequoia sempervirens. Next base: position 13,353,598 of record VDFB02047397.1, on the reverse strand, counting down.
GAGCTTCTTGGGTCGAGCCTTTAGATGACCCAAAGTTGCAATTTATAAAACCTACTGTGTTTTCAAAACTTGGCTAGGTTGGCAACCTAGACAAGTTAGAGCTTCAAAACCCATCCATGATTTCCACCTCCCAATCCATTGATCATAAAAGATCAAGTTTTATTCCTACTCCACCAAATGCTAACAAAAATGGTCAACATGACCAAAAACAACACAACTAAAATATAACTTCAAACAAAACTTCTAGGAAACCTAGTATTTTCCCAGGTGCTCCTGCACCATTCTCCCCCTCTTAGCTCAAACATTAAGGATTGGAAGGAGAGAGAAAGGATAGGTCAATGCCCTACTTTTTAAATTCAGCTTCATCCACCCAAGTAGCCTCAGATTCAGGCTTGATCTTCCACTTGATGAGGTGTTCCATGTACACCTTGTGTCTTGTGGCCTTCTTCACCCTTGACTCCAAAATCTTCTTTTCCTGAGGCTTGTCCTAAGTAGGTATGGACATGTTGCTGATGTCCTTGAAGATCTCCTTATTGTCCTGATCCAAATCCTTGACTGTCCCTTTATACTTGATCAAATCAGCAACATTGAACACCGGTGAGATTCCTAGATTAGTAGGTAATTCCACCTTGTATGCATTCTTGCCATACTTGGCCAATATCTTGCAGGGACCCACTCTCTTCATCTGCAACTTGGTTGACATTTCCTTCTGCAACCTTGATTTGTTAAGGTGGACCATAAAATAGTCCCCTACTTGAAATTGCACATCTTTCCTTGACATATTTTCCTTCTCCTTTACTTTGTGTGTAGCCTCAGTGACTGTCCTCTTGACCTACTCCTGAATCTCCTTCATGGTCTGACTGAAGTCTTCTGCATGTCCACTCCTATTCTCCATAGATCCAAGGTCTCTGAGCTCACAAATGCCTCTTGGGTGCATCCCATACACAACCTCAAAAGGACTCTTCCTGTAGTTCTATTCACACTATCATTGTAAGCATACTCAGCTTGGGAGATAACCATATCCCATGTCTATCCATATTCTTTAGTTAAGCACCTTAAAAGATTACCAAGCACCCTGTTAACCACCTCTGTTTGACCATCGGTCTGAGGATGGTAAGCTGATCCAAATGACAGATTTGTACCCAGTATGCTCCATAGAGTCTTCCAAAAGTGACTCATGAACTTCACATCTCTGTCAGAAACAATGCTTAGAGGCAAGCCATGGATCCTTACAACCTCCTTGAAGAAAAGGTGAGCTATGTAGCTAGCATCATGAGTAGTTTTGCAGGGAATAAAATGACTCATCTTGCTAAATCTGTCTACCACAACATAAACACTGTCAAAACCAGTCTTGGTCTTAGGAAGGCCTACCACAAAATCCATGCTCACACACTCCCATGGTCTGTTAGGAATGGGCAGGGTTGATATAAACCAGCATTGCTAGCTCCTCCCTTAGCTTTCATGCACACAACACACTGTTCCACATACCTCCTAACATCTCTTGCCAACTTAGGCCAGTAATAGAACCTTTGTACTAGCTCTAAGGTCTTATTGATGCCAAAATGCCCACTAAGACTGCCATTATGCTTTTCTTGAATCATATTTTCCCTCATTGACCCTCTTGGAACACATAACTGATTGCCCTTAAACAACAACCCACTTTGCAAAGTATACTCTGAGTATTGACTATGGAAATGGTTCTCAAAGTTAGAACATACCTTATAGGCCTCTGAAAAGTCTTCATCATCTCCATATAGATCCTTGAAACTCTCTATGCCAATGCTCTTGAGTTGTATCTCTTGCATTGTCAACAACCTTCTGCTTAATGCATCTGCCACCTTATTCATTTGTCCTTTCTTGTGCTTGATGGTAAAAGTAAAAGCTTTGATGTATTCCATCCATTTCAAATGCCTATTACTCAACTTCTCTTGGGTGTTAATAAAATTGAGTGCTTGATTGTCAGTAAAGACCACAAATTCCTTGGGTAGAAGGTAATGCCTCCTTTTCCTAAGTGACTGAACCAAAGCATAAAGTTCCAAGTCATAGGTTGAATATTTCTTCTTTGCTTAATTTAGCTTCTCACTAAAGAAGGCTATAGGCCTACCCTCTTGACTTAGCACTCCTCCTACTGCCACTCCACTTGCATCACACTCAACAGTGAACAATTTGTCAAAGCTAGGTAATAGGAGAATTGGTTGAGTTGCCACTTCTTGTTTCTATTTCTCAAACCCTTTCTCAGCTTCTTGTGTCCACACAAACTTAGTTTTCAAACCACCCTTGATTGTGTCTAGAACCGGTGCACATATGCCACTAAAGTTCCTTATGAATTTTCTATAGAATTGAGCCAATCCATGAAAACTCCTTACCTTTGTTGCTATGGTTGGTGTAGGCCAGTTTAGGATGGCTTCCACCTTGCTTGGATCCATCTTTAATGAGCCTTTGGACACTACAAAACCCAAATAGACAAGCTCTTGCTTGAAGAACTCACATTTCTCTAGGTTGATTGCCAATTCCTCTTCTTGCAACCTTCTAAGTACTTGCTCCACATGTTTCAAATGCTCTTTTGTTGTCTTGTTGTATATGAGTATGTCATCAAGATACACTACCACAAATATCCCTGTAAAATCCTTAAGCACTTCATTCATGAGTCTCATGAATGTGCTAGGGGCATTGGAGAGACCAAATGGCATCACTCTCCATTCATATAACCCATCATTTGTCTTAAATGTTGTCTTCCACTCATCACCATCCTTAATTCTGATATGATTGTAACCACTTTTAAGATCCAACTTTGTGAAGAACTGAGCACCTCCAAGACAATCCATCAAGTCTTCAATTCTAGGAATAGGAAACCTATACCTAATGGTGATCCTATTTATTGCTCTAGAATCAATACAAAGTCTCCACTTACCTCCCTTCTTGGTTGCTAAAACCACTGGCACTGCACAAGGGTTGATGCTCTTTTGAATCAATCCTTGATCCAACAATTCTTGCACTTTCCTAGCTACCTCCAAATTCTGATTTGGTGTGAGTTTGTATGCTGCTTTGTTAGGTAATGAGGCTCCAGGTATGAAGTCAATTTGATGACTTATGGCTCTCTTTGGTGGTAGAGTTGTAGGTGTACCATCACTAACTATGCTCTTGTACTTATCCAACAAGTTTAGGACTGCTCCGGGTATGACTGTCTTTTCAGCCTTTCCTTCCTCTTTGGATTGCATCATGATCACATATCCTTCATCCCCTTGGTGTAGGTTGGTAAGAAACTCTTTACCACTGCTCAACATAATGTTTGGTGTCTTGGACTGTCCATCTTCTTCTAACAGTGACTGCAACTTGAAAGTCTTCCCATCCTTCTTGAATGATATGGTTTTCTCTTTCCCATCATACTTAACACTTTTTCCATACTGCCATGGTCTGCCCAGTAGTAGATGGCATGCATCCATGGGTAAAACATCACAAACCAACTTATCTTTATATCCTCCAATAGAAAATTCCACCGTTACTTGCTCATTAACTAAAACACTCTACCCTTTGTTTAGCCAAGTGACCTTGTGGGGGTTAGTATGAGGTGACTTTTCTAATTTTAGTTTCATTACTGCCTCCTTTGAGATTATGTTGTCTGTTGAACCTGAGTCTACTATAACCTTGCACACTTTACCAAGTATCTTGCACCTTACTCTAAAAAGAGCTCTTCTTTGTTTAGGTTCCTCCTTGACTGGTTGTCTAATCAGAACTCTGTTAAACATCAGATTCTCTCCTACCTCAGATTCTATATGAATGATCTCAGATGCTTTGGGACTCATGGTGTCCTCTTGTGCATAGGCCACTCTCTTTTCATTGCTTGATGAAGATGCTTTCTCCGGGCAATTATAAGCAGGGTGACCTATTTGATTGCAATGGTAACACTTCATGTTTGCAAAATAAGAATTACTCCTACCTGCTCCTCTTCCTCTGTTAAAGGTCATCCTCCTTGAAGATGTTTCACCTCCATGCTCAGTGAGTTTTGATTCTCCTTGATTTCTTTGGTCACTGCCTCTACCTTGGTAGCCACCACGCTGTCCTCTTTGATCTCTTTGATCCCTGCCTTTGCCTCTACCCTTAGAAGTCTGATCTTGCTTCCTCTTGTTCCTTTCCTCAATCTTTATGGGCAACTAATAACATTGGTGTACTTGTCTTGGGACTTAGAAGAGCCATCTCTTCTTGGATGTTCCATTTCAAACCATTAAGGTACCTAGCCACCTTGAGACTCTCATCCTCTGTCACATTAGACCTCATACAAGTCTTTTGAAACTCTTCAGTATAAGTGTTCACATCTTGGTCTTTTTGTCTTAGACTTTGTCTCTTCTTGTGTAATTGAATCTCATAGTCATCTGGCATGTAGGCTTCTCTCACCTTGGGAACCATTCCTTTCCAAGCTGATATGGGTTGTTTTCCTTCTTTTTCCCTCTCTGTCTGAATGAACTTCCACCATGTCAAGGCAGATCCTCTTAGCCTTGATTTAGCAACCTTTACCTTATGTGCTTCTGTGACTCCATCACACTCAAAATGATTCTACATTCCTTCTATCCAGTCCATGACTAAATCAGGTTCCATTTTTCCACTAAAAAGTGGTATTCCTTCAAGTGCTTTCCCACTCAAAGCTTTCAATGCCTTCAAGAAAGGCTCCTCCTTCAAAACAGGGTCAGGTGCAGGGGTCTTATCTTCCTCTGCAACCTCTTCTTCCTTTGGTATTCTTCCTTCAAACTGTGCACTCTGCACTGCTGCCTCAAGTTGGGCTATTCTTTCCCTCAATTGTTTATTGTCTTCTTCCTGCTCTTCAACCATCTTATCCAATTATGCATTGGTCACCATGATGGAAGAATCACTAGACTCAACCTCAGACATACAAGATTCTTTCCCAAATCTTTAACTTGCTCTGATACCAATCTGATAGGGATAGGTTGGATGAGGCACTCACTGCCCATGCTCTGAGTCCTTGCTCCTAAGAACTCCTAGGTGTCTCTTACACCTTGTCCTGGTGGTCCTGCCTCAGGTCTAAGTACCACTGCTCCTATTGACCAACCCCACTATCAACATGTTGTCCTTCTACCAAGCCAACCTTGGTGCTTCGCCATATACTCTCCATTGGCCCTTACTCTTCCTTAAAATCCAAATATCCTCAACCTTCTGCTAGATTCTTGCAGGGGTGTGAAGGTGTTGTAACAGCTTCTAAATAGCCTAACTAGGGTCCTTATGCAATCACAAGTTTCCAATTTTCCATCGCTTTAACAAAATGCATTCCTAGGGTTTGAAAAGGCTACAAGCCAATAGCCCCAATTAGGCCTCTGAACAGTGATAAAATGCAATTTTACCCTAAATCTTCCAAACAACTAGGGTTCCTGCTTTGGGGTTTGTGTTTCCCTTCCCCACACCTCAAAGATTCTTTGGGTTTTGAGCCTGTACAGGCCGTACACTGCTCTAACACAAAAGTGGTTAAAAACCTAGGGTTTCCTAGCTTTTCCTGATGATTTTAGACTGTCAAATAATTCTCACACCAAATGGATTGGTGGAGCCTCTTCCTGGTCACCAGGCCTTGCTAAGACCTCCAACAAAATTCACAAAAAGGAATTTCTTCAATATCTCAACTCCCCTGCAAGTTATCTGCACTTTTCTCCAGGTCTTACCTAGCCGGACCCTGCTTGGCTCGCCTAAGGCAAGACATTTCTTGCAACTCCTGCACTCAAACAAAACCTACCAACTACCATATGTACAATAATGGTGTCTAGGCATAGTTTCCAAAAGTCCGTATGGTTTGTACGGTGGAAAAGTGCTCTAGCACCCCATTTTCTAAAAATAGTCAAATTCAGAGCAGCAACAGGGCACCAACGAACTATTTACAAAAGATACCTAAAACTTGAACAAGAAGCTATCTAATGAATAAAAAGATGCTTGAATGCCAACTACATTACATCCTACAACAAAATAGAAACAAATCTAATCCATTAGGAGCCTTCCACAATGCAAAGATTCAGAAATTTAAACTCAGATCGTTGTTTCTTCAATTTTTACAAGATTTCACCATAACACAAAAACTTCCAACCCTGCTCCAGGGTCGAGTCATCCCTTAAATAGGCTCCCAAAATAGTTGAGCTTCTTGGTTCGAGCCTTTAGATGACCCAAAGTTGCAATTTATAAAACCTACTGTGTTTTCAAAACTTGGCTAGGTTGGCAACCTAGACAAGTTAGAGCTTCAAAACCCATCCATGATTTCCACCTCCCAATCCATTGATCATAAAAGATCAAGTTTTATTCCTACTCCACAAAATGCTAACAAAAATGGTCAACATGACCAAAAACAACACAACTAAAATATAACTTCAAACAAAACTTCTAGGAAACCTAGTATTTTCCCAGGTGCTCCTGCACCATGTAACCTTGAGATCAGATCTGGAGAAAACAAAGATTCAAGAGGAAAAATTCAAGAAAATTAATACAATGCTTGATGAGATGATTGAAAATTAAAAGGGATCTAAAGATAAAGAAGGATTAGGATTTGAGAAAGGTGATAGCTCAAAGATAGATCAAACTCCAAACAAGACTAAGAAGAAGATTGAGGAAAAGAAGAGCAATGGAAATTAGGTCTAGAATCAAAGGAAAGACTTCAAAAGACCTCCAATTAGACAACTAAATGTGCAAAGGTACACATATTTTAATGGTTTTTGTTATTCTTGCAATAAATTTGGACATAAGGCTATGGAATGTAGAATCAGAATGAATCAAAATATTCAATATTTTCTCGGTCAGTGTTTTACATGCAAAATATTTGGTCATAGAGCTAGGGAATGCAAAAATTAATTGATGAATGACTATAACAATGGTATGATGTTTCAATATTTCAATGGCTATTGTTACACATTTAATGGATTTGTGTATAAGGCTAATCAATTTAGATACAAAATAAGTGGATGTAAGCTTGTTCAAAATGTAATAAGTTAGGACACAATGCTAAGTTTTACAAAACCAAGATTGATTTGGTAAAGAAGAATGATCTAGTGATAAAGGCTAATCTAGTAGAGATGAAAAAAGAGATGAGCAAGATATGGAAAAAGAAAGAGGAGAATGAGGTTAAGGATGAGTTTGTGCCAGCTTTTGGTGCAAATGTTTCCTCTAAAAACTAAATGAAGAGCTTTAGCTCAGGGGGAGTTTTAATAGACAATCATTAAGCCCCTATCAAAGATATGGTGTTGGTGCCTTCAACATGTGGATATGAGGTGTAGGTCAATATGCTTGACCTATTGGTGAAAGCATCGGTGGAAAATATCAAGATGCAAAAGTTTGCAAAGCTATCAAAGGTGATTATGCATTACAGCTAGGGTTTGTCAGGATTTTTCCTAACTTCGAATCAGTGCATTCAATGTGAATTAGATTATTCCAAAAGGGTTTATAAGTGATTTCAAATTTTATCTAATTCATTTACAAATAGGGATTTAAGGAGAAAATATCAGTGAAGGGGCGAAGTGTTTCAAAATTCTTGTGCACAAAAGCCTAACCGATGACGATCAAAAGGTATTTACAATTTCTAATTGCCCTAGTTTCAGAAGTACTTTGATTGTGATTAGAAAATGTATACTCCACAAGTTGTCGAGGTTGTGGACCGACCCCATCCAAAATTCAAGCTACACATTGATAAGTCACTAATGACTGATCCATATGGTGCATTTTTTAAGTATTCCATATGGTGTGTTACATATAGTACATGTAAGAATTTGCATACATGATAATTTTGAAGAGTTTAATAACTCAAATTTGGGTGATGTGTGGTTTAATAAACTCATCAGAGACCAATTTGAATTGAAACTCAAGTTTGAGAGTTAGGCAGAGAAGAAGCTCAATGTTTGGAATAATTTTCTGATTTTTTTACTTGGATGAGTGGGTTAGATACACCTTAAGAAGGATTCATGATAGGTTTATGTGGTTGGATATTCCATAATCAACAAGGAGGCGATTAGGGTTGTAATGGGATTATGCTAAACTAGACCAGTTCTAATGCTCAAATCAGTGAAAAATGAAATGGTAATGGAGTTAATAGGCGTAAGGTATGACAAGAGAGTCCTAACTATCAAACACATTAGAGGCCCTACAATAAAATATGCATAAATGGTGATAGGGTACAAGATATATTTTACAAATAGAGAGAACTTTGTTTCTACAATTTCCATCAACATTGTCTATGAGATGGTAAAGAAAGGTTCTCATTATGATTTGTGTGGTTTGTTAAGGGAACAACTCCTCAAAAATTTTAGAAGACCAAGGACTCCCTGTACCTCTTGAAATTTGACACCTTGATCATTTTTTCACTATTTTACTTTCTTAATGAGGTTCCCGAAACCAAGAACATAGTTTGGTTAAAGGAAAGACAAATTACTACTCAAATTAGAGACTACCTGATGAGATTAGGTGATGAAGACACACAAAAGAAAGAACTATGGGGATTCTTTAAAACTTTCCAAGAGAAAATGCAATCCAAAGAAAGGATCTCGAAGAGTGTGGTGAAAAATTATAAAAATGACATTATCTTCATGATGAGTAAGGATTGCGACATAATGGAGGCTGTTGAACCTAGAACTGTATGGGTCCCAGAAATGGGATATGAAGTTGCAGAGGATGTAATTGTTGGTCTAGCTAACCATATCTAAGCAAGCCTAGAGAAACCTCTAAGGAAAGATTCAGAACATATGAGGAGAAGTATATGGAGGTGCACATGGAGAAGAGGAAAAAACAAGTAAAGAAAATTGTTGAGAAGATGACTATACAGGTTGTGGAGATGATGGGTTTATCAAAGGAACAAGTGGAGAAATCCAAAGGAATTTATGGCTCTTTGGGAGGTGCATCCAACATAAGGAGATCTGGTAGAACATCTACCCCCTCTCTGATTTCCCCCAAGTCCTCTAGGACTATGCCCCTGTTAGTGGATCAAAGAGAAAGGAGTCAATCAATACTCTGAAAAAATAACAAAGTGCACCTATGAAGGAAAAGACTATTTCGATGAAGTGACATAGTGCCCCACAATAGAGAAGAGTAAAGGCTAAGGCAACAAGAGAAATAAAATTGAGTGTTGATGATGAAGAAGAAGAGGTAGAAGAAAAACCTCTCATAAGAAAAAAGAAAATCCAAAGTGTCTCAAGCAGAAACCATTGCAAAGAAGGTCAAGGTTGATATTGTGGAAAATGATAGTGAAGCAGAGGTGGAGAAACAGAAAAAGGAATTCAAAATTCATGTGAGGGAAAATAAAGCCAAGTCCGGTAAAGGAGAAAAAGCTCTAGAAGCAAAGAAGAAGAAGAAGGATTTCTTCCCCACTAAGAAAACATAGCCCTATAAAATTAGATGCATTATTTAATGGCATAGTGGAGCATGAAATGTTGGAACAAACTATTGCCCTATATACCACTGCAAATGACACTGATAATTCTACAATAGAAGATTCAATTGTTAGATATATAGTTACATTTGATGTTAGCATGAAGGATATTGAAGGCCAATTGCCTGAAGATTTGAAAAGTGCATTGTATGCAAGAAGAGAAGAGGTAGTAAATGAAGATGCAAAGTTGAGGGCATCTGATTTGGAAGAGATTGGTGCTCCCCTTTTAGATGAGATCAAAGCAAGACTGGATCAAGTGTACAACAAACAATTTAGGACCAAACAAAGGGTTACTACATTGACGAGCAAAGATAAAGATGATATTGAAAGGTTAAGAAATGAGACTATGGAGAAAGTTGCCAATTTGGAAAAAGAGCTAGGCATGATACCAGACATTGAAGAGAAAATGTATGATAATGTTTCTATTTTAGAAGTTAATATACCAAAATATACACAGTAGGAAGATGCTCAACCTGAGCATGATACAGAGAAGGATAATGATCAAGAAGATACCCCTCCAGTAGAAGAGAATTTGGGTGTAGAAGAAGAAAATGTTGTTGGTCACACTCCTCTAGCAGGAGAAAACATCATTTGAGAAGAAAATGTTGAAGAGTTCCAGAAGGATGATACTCAAACAAGTTATATCGCCCCTCCTCTGAAAATAGAGAAGAATGTTGAAGAAGAGGTTCTACAAGACAACCAAGAGATCAATGAGGCACAAAACATAGAAAATATGCCTCCTTCGGATAACAATGCAAAATCTGTTGATGATGGGAAGAATGATGAGAAAGAGTTTGACAATACTGAGAAGAATGAAGAGAAAGCAAAAGACAACATTGGTGACAAGTAAAATGTAGAGAAGGATGAAGGTAATGTGAATATGGTTGTAGAATTTTTTAGAACCTTTGGAGATTCCTTCGTGAGCATGCAATTACAGTTCCAACTCATTATTTATGTCCAGTTATTACAAATTCCAATGCAACATGGGCAAGTAAATATGGACAATATGTCCCCTTTGTACAAGTTATAACTTAGTGATGCATTCAACACCTACGCTAGAAAGGATATCTTGCAAACACATTAGAAGAGTGTAGAATTGATAGATGAAGTAGTGAAGTTGGTGTAGGAGAGTATTCTCAGAGTAAGTGTTAGTTTTAGGATCAAAATTTAAATAAGCAGAAATAAAAACAATTTCACACAGATTGACACAACATATACCCTGGGAAAACCCTCCAACTTGAGGGAGAAAAACCCAGCAAAAAAATCTCTCTTATATATTGAAATAATGACAAAAATTCTCTTTACAATGAGGCCAAACACGAGGCCAAGAATTAGCACCTCACTTGATTCACACTCAGATATAAAATTCACACTCCTTGATAAACTCGAACTATTGTAGGAGAAATTCACACTTAGCAAATGGAAATGGATGAACTTGACTTGATTATAGATGAATGAAAATGAACTCATTTATATAAAAGATGGAGAAGAGGTCGCACCTCTTCATAAGCAAGGGTTGGCCAAATATGAAATATAATTCAAATGAATGGGTGTGAATATCAAGGAGGGTCGGACCAAAAAATAAATAATAATAAGTTGCCAAGTGAAGTGCCTCTTCACTTTATTAAATGCAATAAATAAATAGTCGAAGGCTATATGAAATTTATTATTTATCGATGCAAGGCTGAAGTATGTAGCTTGTAGCTATAACATCAACACTCCCTCTTAGCTAGGGAGGAATACTTCTGATACACAAGGTCATGGAATCTCTCAACATGACACCCACAATGGCTACACCCATATGTGGAAAGGAACACATCACAAAATCACTCAACGTGATATCAACCATCATGGCTACTCCCATGTATGGCAAAGCATATGAGCAAAAGTTCCCATCATGGAATCACTTAACGTGATGTCGTCATCTCATCATGACGTCCACCATTGCTACTCCCAGAGGGTGGATAAGCACAAGTGATGTTGTTATGGACTCACTCAACATGACATCCACCATGGCTACTCCCAAAGGGTGGATAAGCACAAGTGATGTTGTCATGGACTCACTCAACATGACATCCACCATGGCTACTCCCAGAGGGTGGAAACAAGGGCTTTCACCTCAAATTTCTCTCATGGAGAAAGATGCATTAAACAAGGGATTACACCTCAAATTTCTCTCACAGAGAAAAATGCATTAGAGAAAATCACAGAAGATCACTGAAGCTGAGTCTCCCTCTCAGCTAGGGCTTCATTCACCATAATTCCAAGGTTGTCTCGAAAGTACACAAACTTTACTCTAGAGAGAGGCTTGGTGAGAATTTCGGCCATCTGCTCATCAGTGCTAATGTACTTCAACTGGATAGCTTTCCTCAATACCATATCTTTGATATAGTGGTATTTGATCTCAACATGTTTTGTTCTATCATGAAACACTGGATTGACAAAAAGCTTCACACAACTTTGATTATCACAATGAATGATAGTCCACTCCAATGATTTCCCAAACAATCCTACAAGGAGATTTCGAAGCCACACTGCTTCTCGAGTTGCCGCACAAGTTGCAATATACTCGACCTCTACGGTGCTCAATGCCCCTGAAGACTGCTTCCTACTACACCAAGAGATCATCGTAGATCCCAAATTGAAACAACATCCGGAGGTGCTCTTCCGATCAGTAACACACCCTGCCCAATAAAAATCAAAATATCCATGTAGCTTCAAGTCCACACCAAAAGAATATCTCAAGCCATACCCAACTGTGCCACACAAGTATCTCAGGATATGCTTTGTTGCAACTAGGTGTATTTGCCTTGGTTCACACATGAACTGACTAAGTGCACTCACTGCATAGCAAATATCTAGTCTAGTATTGAATAGATACATCAATGATCCAATCAACTTCTTGTACATAGTAGGATCCACTAGATTTGAACTAGTTGCAACCTCTTTTAACTTCTAAAAATTGGTTTCCATAGGTGTAGACATGGATTTGAAATCCATCATACCAAATCTCTTCAAGATGTCTATTGTATACTTCTCTTGACTCATAATGATATCATTAGGCCTCTGCCATACATCTAAACCAAGGAAGTAATACATGTACTTAAGATCCTTCATTTCAAATTCAGAAGCCAACTCCTTGCATTTGATAATGAGGTGTTCTTCTCTAGTAATAAATAGATTATCAACATAGAGAACCAAGATCAAAGCCTCACCATTAATTACCTTGAAATATAGGTTTGAATCAACAACATTCTTGGAGAAGCCCAAGCTCAACAGGTATCGATTGATCCTCTCATACCAAGCACGAGGAGCCTGCCTAAGGCCGTACAAAGCCTTCTTCAATCTACAAACATGAGACTCCTTTCCATGAACCTAAAATCCATCAGGTTTTTCAATGTATACCTCTTCTTCAATTACACCATTTAGAAATGTTGTCTTCACGTCCATTTGGTGTAACTTTCATCTTGTAGCCGCAACAATAGCAATGATAGTCCTGATGGAGGTATAACGAACAACTAGAGCAAATGTTTCCTTATAGTCTATTCCCTCTTTTTGAGAGAACCCCCTAGCCACAAATCTATCCTTGTACTTCTCAATGCTTCCATCAGCTACATGCTTGATCTTGAAAAGCAACTTAGAAGATACAACATATTTCCCTTTTGGTCTAGGTACTATATCCCAAACATCATTCTTGAGGATAGATTAATATTCTTCAGCCATAGCAACTCTCCATACTTGCTGCCTTGAAGCTTCCTCAACATTGGAAGGCTCAGATTCAATCATTTAACTCATCAATGCAACATAGCTTGAAAACTTCTGAGGTATTTTTCTTTCTCTGAATGTTCCTCTAGGGGATGCAAACTTTTCTGCCTCCTGCATTATTTTCCTAGCCCATAGAGGTCTCTTTCAACCAATAACAATATCTTTGGGCCCATCAGTGGGTTCTAAAAGCTCAACCGGATCACCATCTTCTTCTAGTTCAGGAGACTCCCTCTGAATCTTAGGAGTATGGTCAACTTCCATGTCCTGAGGAGTCTCATGGTCTTCATTATCTATCTCCATGAGAGAGCCTTTAGATCTCTTGAATGCAACATCCTCTTTGAATGTAACATCCTTGATAATCTTTATCAGTTTCTAACCTGGAATGTAAATCCTGTAGGCTTTTGAAGAATCGCTATAGCTAACAAATATTCCCTTCTTTCCAGATGGTTCCAACTTTGTCCTTTTATCTTTAGGTGCATGAAAATACATAGGACAACCAAAGATTCTCAAATGATTGACTTCAAGCTTCACACCTGTGAAAGCTTCTTCAAGAGTCATGTTCTCCAAAATATGATGAGGGCTCTAATTTTGAACATACACAATTGTCCTAGATTCCTCAGCCCAAAGGAAAGTTTTCAGATCTTGATCATGGATCATGGCTTTAGTTGCTTCTATGATAGATTTGTTCTTCCTTTTTGCTACACCATTTTGTTGTGGATTTTATGGGACACAAAACTCCCTCTTAATTCCTACCTCAACAAAAAAGTTATGAAAGCTTCAAGAGATGTATTCTCCTTCATTGCCAGATCTCAGAACTTTGATCCTTTTCCTAGATAAGTTCTCTACTTGAGCTTTAAATTCCTTGAATCTCTCAAGTACTTCCTCAAATTCTTTAGTCTTTAAGAAATAAATCCAAGTCTTTCTAGAGTAGTCATCAATGAAAATTACATAATACAAGAAACCACTAAAAGAAGCAACAAACATTGGACCGCAAAATTAGAATGAACAAGATCTAGAATGCATTTAGATCTACTTTCACTACTATTTAAAGGTCCTTTAGTATTCTTACCCAAAGCGCATACTCGACAAGTACCTTCATGCTCCTGGCTAAGTTTAGGAATTCCAGTGACCATCTTCTTCATGGTTGGAAGTGCTCTAAAGTGAAGGTGAGCAAGTCTTCTATGCCAAAGCTCACACAAACTTGATGAATCATGCAACAAAACCTGTAGTGGATGAGTTCAAAGTCTGTAGAGACATTCTTGCCAAACACAAATCGCTCGGGCTGGCTTGATGCTAGAGTTCTTTAGCCATGCAAGAACTTTTCCTTCAGAGAATGCAACTTGATATCCCTTATCTTCCAAGGCTGAAATTGAGACAAGGTTCCTCTTGATGCCTAGTACAAATAGTACATCACTCAACTGAAGAGAGATGTAAGAATCTAAGTGAAGAGAAGAGGTTCCAACACCTTTCACGGAATAACATGCATCATCTCCAATTATGACTTGAACACTTGTATCTCTCTCCACCAAATCTAAAAAATGTTCTCTAAAACCAGTAATGTGACGAGAGGCACCACTATATATCAACCAAGTTTTTCTATATGTAGGAACATTGCTTGATAAGGCATAATAGAATAGGAAACCACTTGAATCCTTCTAAGGAGAGATCTCACCCACATTCGCAACTGAAGCATGTTGTTTAGGTCTAGTTGGACAATATTTTGCATAGTGACCAAACTTGTCACATCTGAAGCACTATATGTGGGAAAGATCCTTCTTCGTAGATGCAAGAGCACCATCTAATCTTCTATCTTTGTTCCTCTTGAAGTTTCCTTTCTTCCCTTCTCTTCCTTTCTTCTTCGAAGATTGAGCGGCAAGTACATGAATCTATTCATTTGCATAACTTTGTTGATTTCCTCTTGTTGCTAATCTTGATTCTTCTTGAATGCAATCTACCCTCAAGCAATCAAACTTAGTGTTACCTAATTTTCACCCACGGGCTCAATCAGGTGAAAATTATGTTTTAAATTCGGCACGTGGATTAAATGTGGCTCCCACAAGGGTTGAGCCCAGTGTGCAGGTGTTCCGTTTTATTGGGAGGGTCTTCATCTTATGTTTTTGCTTTGTTTTTCCCCTTTCTGTTTTGTTTTCTTTCTGCCCTTTTCTTTTGTTATGTCAGAGGCGGAGTTGGAACCAAAACCGATCCTGGAACTTTTCTAAGGTTCCAGTTTCCGTTTCTATTTCGGTTCCGATCCCGGTTCTACCCTTCTTTTCTTTGCTTTTTTCATTGCCGGTGGTCGCAGGATGTCTCCTCCTCTTTGATCTTCCGTGTGTTTTTCTTTCTACCTTCTTTCTTTGAGTTGTCGGGGGCAGGATCGAAATGGAGTCTGAACTTGAAACTTTGGAAAAGTTTCAGGTCCGAATTTAGTTCCAGTTCCGGCTCCGCCAACTCTTTGGTCTTTTCCCCGTTCCGACTTCGGTCCCATTTTGGTTTTCATCCTGGCTCCTACTCTGCCAGAGGGTTCAAGCTTGAGAAACATTGAAGGGCTTGCCAAGAAGTCTTGCCGACCCGATAAGGTCTTGCCGACCGTTGCATAGTGCTAGTGTCACCGAGAGAAAGGAGTTCGGCAAAGGGTCTGCCCGATAAGAAGAAGTCTCAGTGAAAGGAAGGAGTTTTCCGTAATGTCTCGGTGACCAAATAAATTCTCGCTGAAGGGTTTTTCTTTCAGTGTGAGGTCTTGCCGACCCAGGTGAGGTCTCGTCGAAACGAGATGTCTTCGGTATAACAACGGTTGATATCGGCGTAACATCTTGGTGACTGCTGAGGTCCTGGTGACAAGGGCTAGCAAAGGGGTAAAGTCTCACCAACAGGGTGATCTCTTACCGACATGAAAGGCGGTCTCGGAAAAGGAAGCGAAATAGGTGAAAGGTCTCGCCGAAAAGTGGTGGTCTCCCCAACAAGAAAGGAAGTGGCATCGACGAAAGAAAAGTGCTCGCCGTGATGTCTTTCCGACCCGATAGGGTCTTGCCAAGAGGAAATGGGCTCGCCGAGAGATATTTCCTTCGACATGAAGTCTAGGCGATGATGAGGGCGAGTTCGGTATGGATTTTTGCATTCGATATAGGGTCTTGTTGACTTTCGTGTGTCATGCCGATAGCTGCTATGAGGTGTACTCACATCGGGGAGATACGATTAGTGTCTTATCGACATGCGATTCTGATGAAGCAACCTTTGACCGTCGAGAATCTGCGTGACATGAGCTCGACCAATTTGAAGGATCTAAAGGCAAACCATCAGTCATTTGACTATTTGACTCCCCCTGTGAATGAGACCGACAGAGCATAAACGACATGGACTTTTCCTGAAATCAAAGGCGATGGGGTAGGAAAGGATCAATGGTTTCGATATCTAAATGGAAAGTCTGATGCTGCTTCTCGAAGGGGGTCAACTTATTGAAAGATCTAGAGTGAGAAGAAAGCTGAAGAGGGGGAAGCCGTGAGTCACAGTGATAGCTGGGATCGCTAAAGTGGGTCGACATTAATGACCATGCCGCAGAGCATTCAAAGCAGTTCAGTAGGGAAGTTCAAAGGTGGACATGGAGGCCATGAAGTTAATACTGTGGTTGTAAAAGACTTGAGGGCTTCTCCTAAGGGCGATCTTTTCACACCGACATAGACAATAGGGATACACTTGAATGCAACATTAAATTCATTAGAAAATATCTAAGGGGCAGATCTTTCTGAAGACTGATATTTTGTAACCCTAAGGTAGGGGCCGACACTCTTTTGGTATATAGGGCATTTTTGCCTCTTTGTAAAGCAGTTCAGATTATGCATTCTAGAGAGCAAGTGATTTCAGCAATCCTTTCTTAGCTGATGTATGTTTTGTAACTCTCTTCTGGAATTTGGAATACAAAGATTACTTGGAAGATCAGTGTTAGTCTTTTCATACTACCTTCTTCCTTCTTTCAGATTATGCAAGTTTTGAACTGTGTTTTCTTAAGTCTGCATTGAAATTTTAAAGTTGTGAAATTCATTTTCCCTCTTAAAATCTATATGTAGATTAAACCTTTTTGTAAAATTTTGCATAAACTTTCACAAGATTTATGTTGGGTAGATGAAGTAACTATCATCCTTTTTCCAGTGTATGTTATCTTTTTACTTCAAGATTCCTATTAGTTCGGTGTATCACCATAGGATTTAGTTTTCATTTTATGCACTCTTTCTCCCTTTCCTTATACAAAGATCAGTAGTTAGGTGATAACACAAAGGAAGCTACCCTTCTCCGGAGGTTGACCTCTATTTACAAGAAACCTACAGCTTTAGAGGTCATCCCATGTTACACTGGATTGTTGAATTTTACATTCAACAGGGGTGCAATTTCAAGTGATAACACTTAGGTAGTTTTGATCTCCCACTGATGCCTTGGATAAATGGATCCCAAGATTGAGGAAGACCATTAAGCACCAACATAACCAAATCCTTATCATCAACCATATGCGCAATGGTAGAGAGTTGATCTCTGAACTCAGTGATCTTCATGAAGAAGAAGATGAGAGAATCTCCTTTCACCATCTTGACATGATGAAGTTGTTGCCTCAATGAAAGAGCTCTGCTTGTATTATTGATCTCATACATTTCCTCCAAGGTCTTGAACATTTCTTTTGTTGTCTTCAACTTGGAGATAATCGACACAAGGTGGTCCTTCACAGAATCAACCAAAATCTTCTTTGCCTTAATTCCATTCTTCTTCCATTGTGACTTCTCATTTTCATTGGAAGGTTCAGGAACTTCACTCTCCATGAACTCAACAATCTCATTTTCTTCCAATGCAAGCAATACTCTAAACTTCCAAGAGGTGAAGTTAGAAGAACCTTCAAGTCTATCTTCAATCTTGAGCCCGTTCACCATTTTCGAGGATAAGATAGACACAAGAAGATGAAAACAAGAATGGAAGATAACACTGCTTATATAAATCTAATCATGATCTTGCTTAAACCCGCTCTAATACCATGTTAGTTTTAGGATAAAAATTTAAATAAGCAGAAATAAAAACAATTTCACACAGATTGACACAGCATATACCTTGGGAAAACCCTCCAACTTGAGGGAGAAAAACCCAACAAAGAAATCTCTCTTATATATTGAAATAATGGCAACAATTCTCTTTACAATGAGGCCAAACACAAGGCCAGGAATTAGCACCTCACTTGATGCACACTCAGATATAAAATTCACACTCCTTGATAAACTCAAACTACTGTAGGAGAAATTCACACTTAGTAGATGGAAATGGACAAACTTGACTTGATGATGGATGAATGAAAATGAACTCATATATATACAAGATTGAGGAGAGGTCACACCTCTTCATGAGCAAGGGTCATCCAAATATGAAATATAATTCAAATGAATGGGTGCGAATATCAAGGAGGGTCAACCCAAAAAATAAATAATAATAAGTTGCCAAGTGAAGCGCCTCTTCACTTTATTAAATGCAGTAAATAAATAGCTGAAGGCTATACGAAATTTATTGAGCTTATCTATGCAAGGCGGAAGTATGTAGCTCGCAGCTATAACATCAACAGTAAGTATTGATAATTATTTATCTAGTGTGGAGAATTTAAAAGTTTTGCCTGATTCTTTTAAGGAGTATTCTAGTGGTCTTGAAGAGAAGCTAGAGAAGGAGATAAATAAGAAGGTGAATGATAGAAGGTTGGCAGAAATAATAGATAAATGTGCCATTGCATATGGAAAATTACAGAACCTAAAAGAGGTGCAAAATTATGTTGAAGAGGCCAAGGATCTATTTCATTTTTTCTTGAAGTGGCCTAGTTCAACAAAGAACATAAAGGCTGAGATGGATTCCATTGAGGCACATATTGACAAGGCGTCTGATGCCTATGATCTGAAAAATAATGCATATGGATCCACAAGTTTAACAATTGAAAATCTACATGAACAATTCTTCCAATTGTAGGAACAAAGAGAAAAGATTATAGTGCAGTTTGGACAACTCAAAGACCCGGTGAATGCAAAGTTCACACCTATATCCAGTGCTATGAATAGTGCATAGAAAGCAATAAAATTAAATTTGGTGCCTAATATTCTGGATGAAGGAGAAGAACTCCTCATGGAGTTTGAGGCTCTAAGCCACTTGCTTGGGCTAGCTAAGAATCATTGGGAGAATGAAAAAAAGGACTGGAAAGCACACCTTGCAAAATTACAGGTGTTATACAATTCTTCTAGTTGATTTGTATATTTCTTTTTTTATTTTATATTCTATTATATATATGTGGAAGATAGAGGATAGTATACCAGTGCAAATTTTGATTAGTTTTGATGGATAGCACTGTTAGGGGGAGTATGTGAGTAAGTCATGTATATATGAAAGGGGGAGAAGGAAAATAATAGCAAGTATATGTAAATTATGCAAAAGAGGGAGCAAAGAATAGGAAATATGTATGCACCCTTTTCCCTTGATGTCGAAGGGGGAGAGTAGTTTGGAGAAGACATGGAGAAGATTTGATGCATGTTTCCATCAATGATAAAGAGGGAGATTGGTGGAAGTTTGAGGAGATTGTCATTGATATGGTTGTTGGTAACATGAGTATGAGCTTATACAATGTTTCCATCAATGTCAACATTGTGGTTTGATGTCTACATTGAGGTATAGTTGGTTGGTGCAAGTAGGAGTGAGCATGAATATGGTATTCTAGCATAGAGATGAAGATGTTTTGCTCTAGTGAAGAATAGATGGATTGCTTATTCAACTAAGTGTCAAAACATAGTTTTTAGTGTATAGAGCATCATTTTTTTGGTCTTCATTGGTTCACCTTGAGGTATTTATTCTTGCAATTCTAAGGAATTTTGGTACATGTTTGAGGACCTTAAATCCAAAGTTTCACATCTTTAAGTCCTCTGATGCAAAAGTTATGGTTGCCAATATATTGGGTTTTCTAGTGACAATATAATCAAAACAAAGTGTATGTTTGGATTGGTCTGCATTCCACCATGGAAGCATATCTAATTATGTGAATTTGAGCGAGTGTTTACAGGTTTCAAAATGATGTGTAGTCCTAGTGGTGTGTGTTTTGGAGGTCCACATGTTAGTTTATGGATAATCAATTGGTGCATTTTGGTGTTGTCTCACTAGTGGTGTTGACACAATATGTTTGGGGTTGTGCGGAGTTAAAGGAAGCATTGATCGGTTATGTGGGAGCTATTATAGGTCCACCCTAATCTATTTGATGCATTACAAGTTTTAATTATGGCTTGAAGTGTGTGTGTTTGATCTTGAGCCAATAAGTTATTGTTTTACACGATACATCTAATTAGGCCAACCTAATTTATGTTGTAGGTGTTTGTGAATGTAATAGGTATAAATGTAAGATAATTTTTAGTGTTGCAAGGATAATATGAAATGTGATGCGTACTATAGAAAAGGTTTGATGTAAATTTCTAAGTAGATTATGCAAATGTGATGCAAATTTAGAGCAGAGCAAAGTGTTAGAGTAGAGCAATATGAAGTGTGTTGATTCGGTATTTTGAGCTTTAGTGGAACTATATCTTTAGCATTTTTAGATGCGATTATAGTAGTGTAAATATTTCCAGTGAGCCACCCCTCTTTTCTATCTTTCTCTCATTTTGTGGGCAATGAGTCCATTAGATAGTGAGTCCACTTGGCAGTGAGCC
Source organism: Sequoia sempervirens (assembly GCA_007258455.2). Taxonomy (NCBI): domain Eukaryota; kingdom Viridiplantae; phylum Streptophyta; class Pinopsida; order Cupressales; family Cupressaceae; genus Sequoia; species Sequoia sempervirens. Next base: position 13,332,742 of record VDFB02047397.1, on the reverse strand, counting down.
TTTGTATAATATCTTATAACTGGTTATAATATATTGTGAGCTAATCCTCACCGCAGTTTTTCCCTTTTTGGGTTTTCCACGTAAAATATGGTGTTCATGTGTTATGTGTTTTGATGTTGTTTCATGGTTTCTTTCCTTACTACAAATTGAATATGATTCTAGGGTTTTATTTTTTATGCTTTTATAAGCATTCACCTTCATTGTAATAATCGATTCCATTTAATTCAATTACAATTGTAGGTTAATCTCAATATCATATGCGTGTGTGATACTTGTGTGGAATCAATCCTTTCTCTCTTGGTTGCATAGAAAATCAGTTGCTTTGATCTCTTGTTTGTGATAGGCATTTTGGTTGTAGGTGACTTCTAGGAGTTGTGTGGTTCACTATCAACTTTGGAACATGGTATTAGAGCACCAAATTTATGGCTTACTATCCAAATACTAAGAGATCCAACCTTGAGGAAAAAATTAGCTCATCCTAGGATGACATGGACATCATCGTTGAGTTCAAAATGGCCAAAAACCCTAAGATCACCTATCGTTTCATCAAATTTGGAAAAGTTGAAAAAAAGAAAAAAAATTAGGGCATGCAATTTTTATACAATTTTTTTTTATATCGTACGACCTAGATGTTGTACAAGTACATTCTAAAGAGACCAAACACAAGCGAATAAATTTTTTTGGGTTTTCATATTTTTTATTTTTTGAAAAAATTCAAAAAATAAAATAAAAAAGGAGCACTTCTAGCCACATAGGCCCCGCCCTCCGTAGGCGATATTCTTATCACTCCGCCAATGTTGCTACAACTAGAGATAATAATTTTTCGATAAGAAATCTACCTACTATTGATGACAACATACTCATCATTGGCTCAATTTTTCAATGCACCCCACAAAATTCCAATGATAGTGAAGATCGATGAATATTCCTTGATTTTAAAAAGCATATTTCGATACCACTAACTTTTTCAAGCAAACCGGATTTTTCAACAAGGGAATATTTTGTAGCATATTCTGCTAACATCAACATGATGTGACATTGATGTCAGTAGTACATCAGCCGTATGACCAACCCTCCAAGCCCCCTCCTAGCCCTTTTTTTCCCTAAAGGAGTATTTTTCTCTTTTTGGCATAACTTGGGCATATGGTATCAAAATCAAGCAAACAATATATCATAAAAAATGTAGTTCTAAGAAATTTCTAGTGGTGTAGGTCTCATCATTAGATTTTGTTGCTAGTTTTTTTATGCTCAATCAAATTTATATCTTTTTTTTTTTACTCCCAATCTCATAACTTTTAACTTGTATCTCCAAATTTTGTGATTCTAGCAATGTTGGAAAGGTATTTCAAAGCTTTTTAGATCTATTCATGCACTTTTTCTAGAATTTATCCCAAGTATAATTTTTTTTTTGTGATTTCATATTTATGTCAATTACTTGGACATCTTGGCACCTAAAAAAGATCTGTTTGTGTGAGATGACTTCATTTGATTTGTTTTATATGCACTAAGGTTTTTTGTCTCTATTTTAATCATTTGTGAAAGTATTATGGGTTTTTTTGTTCATCCTTTTTGTGGTAATCTTGGCAAAGGATAACTACAAGTCCCGGTGAAATGAAATCCTAACACATCTCAAGTGGCTTGATTTTTTGTTTTATCTATATGGACTCATACCTACACCAAACACACCAAGGATTTATTCAATATGGGGTATTATCAATGATCATGTTGTAGGGGTTATCTGTTCTAGTGTTGATCTTGTGATTATGTGTGTTGTATTGAACATTGATTGTCCCCACACACTTTGGACTCAACTTTGGGATATCCATGGAGACCCTCATATCTCTCCATACGTAGAGGATCCTACTCTAGATTATCTCATTCCTCTTGCATATGTAGATTCTATACCCTTTTATGATGATACTTTAGAGGAGCTTAAGTATATCACATGTTTTGCATGTTTCAATGGTTTAGAGACTTGTCTTCATGTTCCTACTCTTCAAATCGAGACTACATTACCATCTTATGTTGTTCCTAATCAGCTTGGTATTGCCACATCTTTGGCTCCTATTGGTTTAGTGCAACAAGACATTCATCTTCTTCCAAACACATCTACTTGGGATTCATATACAATAGACATATCATCCTTGTTTGTAGAGTCTTATATTGCATATCTAGAGGATTACTTTGAGGAAATTCATCTCCTCTTTGTTGATATTCATATCATCATTGTTGGTCCACCATCTTCATCGCCGTTGCATCTCATTCGACATCAATCTTCACTAGTTTTTGGATTGACATCATCTCTTTCTGACATGTGGACACTTGAGCACTTTTCAAAGGAACACATCTTTTGGATTTGGATTTATCATTCACTCATATTTTTAGATTTTCTTCTCCAATCACCAATGGATTTGTTTCTTCCTAAGGGGATAATGTAGTTTGCAGGCAATGGATCATATTCTATCTTCAAGCATTCATCATTGGCACAAGAGCTACTTATTTATGAGGATTTATATCCTCATTTTCTCTCTCCTATTTGAGGACATCTATTGTACTTGTGACATAAATAGTCCTTGGGGGGTCACATTGAGTCCTCCTTCTATCCTTTTTTCACTAGTGCAGTTATTTCATTTTCTCTCTTTTGGAGAGGAGTTTTTCCCTTGTGGTTTTCTCCTTTTCTCTAGTTATGAGATTTTTTTTTTGTACATGGGTAACTTATCAGGCCTTGTAGTTAGGACCCATTCATGCATTCTTCATTAGGGTTTTTTAGCTTCTCCCTAAGTTGATCTTAAGGGGGGGTGTTGGAGTAATTAGGACATCACTGGATAATTAATTAATTATTAAGTCCCTTATTCCTTTATTCAATTAAGCTAAACTTAGGAGTGAATTTTTATTATTATATTATACTAAATATAGGTCAAGTTTTCTCATTGCATGAGATTAAGACACTTGTCATAATCTAATCAAATCTCCATCTGGGTTTTTTTTAAATGCTTTTATAAGCATCATCTTCATTGTAATAATCAATTCCATTCAATTCAATTATAATTGTAGGTTAATCTCAATATTATATGCTTGTTTGATACTTGTATGGAATCAATCATTTCTCTCTTGGTTGCATAGCAAATCAATTTCTTCGATCTCTCATTTGTGATAGGTGTTTTGGTTGGAAGTGATTTCTAGGAGCCATGGGGTTCACTATCAACTCCAACATTACATTCATGCCAACAACTGTGGAAAAGGAAAATCCCTAACCATGATTAAGAAATATTCCTAAAAACATACTTAATGCCATGGAGACATTTTGTAATAAAATCCTATTGTAATACTAGTCTTTTTCTATCTAATAGGATTGTAATCTCTCAACAAACTTAACTTGGTGTTAATGGATTCCCTACAACTTTATTGGAATTTGGAGACCATGCAATAACCAATCTATCCAAAAAATGATCAAAATCATGTTATAACAACATCAAGGCATCAAACCTAATTGTCGCACAATGTAGTAGTTCAAAATGTATGGTTCAAGTTGAATCATGCCCAAAATGAATGCAATAAATTTAAAGAGAGAGTTTGCAATTACTTCAAGTAGTTGGGTGAGTATTGACCATTAATGTGAGTAGGTGGAGAGGGTGGAAGATAATTCATGTAGCTTTTTCCACCATGGATTCACATTTTACAAAAATTCAAGCCATATTTGGATGTGGGATCTTGCTTGGATTTGAATGTATGTCACTTTGCCAATGTTTTTGTTGAAAAATGAGAAATTGGTCGAGATGTGGATATATCTTGATCCCCTTAAAAATCTTGTAATATCTTGCATTCCCTCATTTTTTTGTGAAACTTCACCTTGCATTGCTTTGGTCTTATGTAGAAATCTCATTGACATCTAGACACATGTGATTTCACCTTAATTAGGATCCCGCAAAAAGAGTGGGCCTATGTGGACACATCCACACATAATCACTTCAAATATAAGATTCCATTGACCATTGGATACCTACAAAAGTAGGAATTGCAAGAAAATAGCTCCCCATGGGATCATGCAAAAGTTTGGCATGGGTTAGAACAAATCTAGATGGCCCTGGAATCCTTGCAATGACATAAATTAGCCATTTTTATATTAATTTTCTCTAAACTTGAATTGGATATATCCACTTGGACACTCTACAAGATGGAAGACTTAGAAACCCTTAGACTTAGTCAATTTCAGGATTTTAATTTAGGTAATTGATCGAGGATAACTAAAGGGAGAACCACAAACAAGAAGCACATTTATCATTATGATCCTTAGGATATTTCTCATATTAGTTATTGACAAAGGGATCATACCACTAAGGCACAAAAAAGGAAGGAAATCAATCCAAACTTGACATGACAAAATCTATTTCCAACACTTGGTTGCATATAGATTGCAATTACATTTGTAGACACCCCAAATCTGACCTTATCACAAAATTAAATTTTAGAATTTTAATTAATTGGTCATAAACCATTATTCCCTAAATTTACTTAATCTTGACCCCATTCTTAAATTCCTCTAATTGCATTAATTAATTAATTAATCACTTTTTAAACCTTATTAGTTTTTTCTTAATTAATTATTTATTATTCTTCTATTTAATTAATTTCATGTTTTCCCTTCTTTTAAAGGTTTATTAATTTAATTTGTTTAACCTTAACCCCCATTCCTAAATTCCTCTAATATCATTAATTAATTTAATTAATTATCTATTATTCTTCTAATTAATTAATCTTATTTAATTAATTTCATGTTTTTCCTTCTTCTAAAGGTTAATTAATTAAATTTATTTAATCTTAGCCCCCATTCCTAAATTCCTCTAATCCTATTAACTAATTAATCCTAGATTAATTTATTAATCACTTCTTAAACCCTCATTATCCTTTTTCTTAATTTAATATTCTTTCAACTCTTAAACTTGTCATCATCTGCCATGTTTCTTTTCCCTTCACATGTACAAGCTTACAAATTTACCCAATAATTCTCTACCTCACTTCCCATAAATCCACTAAAGATAAATGTCACCTCTTGGTTTGACTTTGCATGGGACCACCTTCCTCTTCTCAAAAATTCTATTTTAAAATTCTTACCTCCCTCAAAATAGACAAAAATTCAAATCTTGCTTCTTTTGGGAATGCCACCACAATCTCCCATTTTCTTCTCCAATATCCAACATTTAGCTTTCACTTCCAATTAACCCTCATGTGATACTTATCCATTTTGTCTTGATTGAGATAACCTCTTAATATAAGCTTGTGATCTTTTAGCAAGATCTTAGCCTTCCATCTCTTTCACCATGAATTTATAAATTGAAGCCTTTATACTTCATTTTCATCAAGTCTATTACACTAAGTACATGTTTCTATTTTTATATCACCATATTATTTTCATACCAAGGTTATATTGGTTTTCCTCTTGATCAATCCATATCCTAATATTTTTTAATCAAGATAACCTTAAATGGAGCTATGGTGTACTCTACTTCAAGTTCAATCAAGGAGAAAAATGGTGGTTTTGATGTAGAGGTTTTATGTTCATTGCATTATCTTTTGGTATTCTACCTTAACCATTTTTCCTATCTTCAATTTGGCACACTTGATGTCCCTATTACTAATAATTTTTTCTTGAGTTTTCAAACATGTTTTCATAACGATGCCTTTGACTATGAATCGATGTTTGTGTTTTATATTAATTTTTCTACTTTTCAAATTGACACTTACATATTGTGGTTTAACGCTTTTGTCTATTATCACCACACTTGTATTGCAACTTTAACACTTATATTTCATACACCAAAGCCTACATCTTGCATGGTTTCACTTCAAATCTTTGCATTTGTTTCTAACCTTTTGTGTCTTGTACATTTTTTTGCTTTTAACATTCTATTTTTGTATGTTGTCTAATTTGTTTCTTGTATGTATTAAAATTTATCTTAGGGTCCATAGGTCTTGTAAACTTTAGCATTTTTTAGGATTTTTTCTTCTAATCTATTGTTTTTAGGTTCTTTGCGGTCTTTTGAGATTCTATGCTAATATGTGATTGCATATTTTTTTTTGTGTTTTTCTTTAGTTTTATACCCCTATTTTTTAGATTTTTTGAGGTCTCTGATAAAATGGCGTCTTTATTTCTTGAAACTATACTTGTATAATGACTCAATGCATCTATTGCATGAAACCACACTTATGTTTTGTTAGGTATAACAAAATTTTCTATGTTTATAAGCTTGTGTTTTCTATTTCAACACCTTTGTTCAATAGTTTAGTGCCTCTATCTATAAAGTTGCAATTTTTTATAGTTCAATAGCACTTATGCTTTGTACTATAGTGCTTATGTTCTGTAGCATTACACTTGTGTTTCTTAGAAAAATGCTTTTGATTATTTTAGTCTCTTTCATAAGTTTTTTGAGCTTTATTTTGGCTAATTTATTTTTTCATTAACTAACTTAGTGGTGTAACTTGTCAAAATTCAAAATATAAAAAAAACTACTAATCTTTTACTTTGCAAAAAAATTTTGTCCAAGGTTTTTGATTTTCCATTAAAACCAAAGTTATAGTAGAGGATAAATGAGCTTTGTTTGGTATGTTTGTGGTATTGTGTAGATGTATTTGTTAAACAGGCACAAAAAAACTGAGAGGGGGGGTGAATCAGTTGTCACAAAATTCAAACTTAAGAATTCAACACTTATCCATTCCACAACTACACTATTATGTTATTAAGTAAGAGCATGAAACACAAATAATAAAAAGTAAATCAACACAATGAACACTAGATTTTTATGTGGAAAACCTAATAAGGGAAAAACTATGGTGAGGGTTAGCTCACAATATAAAGAGATTATAAAACTAAATACAGAGGCTCATTGCCTAGAAGAGGACTCACTATCCAATACAAAGGGCTCACATAAAGGCTCACTATCCAATAGGGAGGCTCACTGCCTACAGATACCAAAGAGAACAAAATATTCACCACAATAATTAACACACATCCGCAGCTTTTAATAAGGATTACATAAACCTTTATCTCTCTGCCTTTAGGAATCCAACACAATAAAGAACTGTTGTCTCAACTCATTCAAACACACACACTTATGCTCTTATGATTTGTGGCTCACTTTCGTCACTTTGCATCACACCATCATACAATTCTTCACAATTTGACTTTCTTTTATACCATCCTCAACCTTAGAAACTTTCTCCAAGGTCTACCACAAATACCTCATTCCATAAATTCAAATTAGGTTGGCAACTCAACATTTCTACAGTGGAAAGGAATGAGAGTGGACCAATAAAAACATTTTTCAAGATAAAATAATATCTCGAATCAACCACACGCTTCCTTAATTTAATTTTATTCTTCGAATGAAGTGTAAACACCAGGTCAGCCAAACCTAATGAAAACACAAATGAACATTGATGTATGTTGTGTAGTTTTCGTACACACGCCCCACTGAAAGTAGGGACCCTCTTTTGCTTTCATTTTTTTTTTAGCATTTTGGCCCTTTGATCTTGAAGAATTACTTGCTTTAGCATGAGCTTGAATTTTTATCTTGCCTACATTGATGATCCCTTTATGGTATTTATTGAAAATCTTAAGTTTTAGACTCATTTTGGGTTTTTTGCTATTTTCGGGAAAATTCCCTCTAGGCGGAATTCCCCGGATGCTTTGAAAACCCGATGGTGATTGCTTTTACACTGCGATTTGGAAATTTTGAGACCTCACGGAATTCCGTGTTGGCCGGATTTCTCTGAAGTTTCGTCGTCCTGTCAAATTCCCGGGTTTTGGTCTGGGTTGTCTTGTCGATTGCATTAATGCTTGATTGTACAATTTATGTGGCATGTATTTAATCAATTTTGAGGAATTCTTGTGCCATTGAGTTTTATCATTTATCTTCTATCGTTCTGAGAAGCTTGATTTGGAAGTGCTTGGCTTGATTTGGTGTTTGGATTCGTGGATTTCTGGATTTGGTGGTGCATTTCCTTGGCGTCATCATAGTTACTACTATTTGCTAGGACGCCAAAGCTTGCCACCCTTCGTTGTTTTAATCAAGTTCACTTCAATGGTATGTATTCATTGCCTTGCTTTTGATTGTTGAATGTGAGTAATTCTTTGGCATCTGAAGTTTTCTTGGAGTCTAGATTTTTGCGTGTTTGGCATTGAGCATCTTGAGGCTAGGGTTATTCAATTTTGCTAGATTGATGACCCAAAGTGAGTTTGTGAGCCTGGTTTCAATTTCATTATGAAATAGCTTGCTTGTAGGCCATGAAAGATCTTTTTGAAAACCTAGCAAAGCGAGTAAGTTGAGTCCAAGCTTTTTTTGTGCGTTCATTATGGAATTTTAGGGTTTCGGGTTTAGGGCATCGCCAATTCCCATCAATTTGCTTTGAAATAAGTTTAGAGTTTAAAGATGATCTATAAGAAGCTCAAATCGAGCTAGCCTCAAGCCTAAGGTCCTCAAATTTGTGATCATTTGATCAATTTGAGTGAAGTCGCGAAGAAATGTTGATATTTGAAATTTCAAACTCTTCGTGGAATTCCTTAACTGCTGAAATTCCCCAATTTTCCATCGTCCCTTCGTTTTCCTGAAGATATATGCAAAACCTAGAATTGTGCCTACCTCGTGGATTTCCTCTCTCGATGGATTTTCCTGAAAGTCCCACCATCTGAAGAATTGGAGAGATAAACAAATTGAATGTTATGTGCCTTGGCATTTTGTGATTGACTTGAATAATTAGAGAGATGATTCATGCTTCTTTTCTTCATTTGATGAGAAATTTATGATATTTATGCCATGTTCGTTAAAATCCACCTAGTATGGAATTCCCCGAAATTCCTCTCTGCTTTAATTTCCCCGGATGGCTAAAAACCCCAGATTTCTAAGGAATGGTGCCTTATGATGATTTAAAGGATTTTAATCATGATTTTTGAATTGTTGAATGATAGGCATGATGTTTATGATGAACTAACCTTGATTCTAATGTGGTAAAGAGGATTTATTATGGTCTCTTGTTGATTGTAGGCTGAATCAAGTAAGGCAATTGCAAGTGGAACCAAGAGAAAGAAAATGGATTAGGGTCCTGAGGGATCTTCGGTCTCAAAAGCAGAGAGAATCAAGATTGATCTAAAGAGTAAGGTTCCTGAGTACAAGATTTCCTCCATCTGGATGAAGTAGGTGACACCAATGTAGGAAGATGGGATTATGAGGAATTCAAGGCAAGAATGAAACAACAAGACCCTCCATTGTTGGCTAGAAGATTGATAGAATCAGGGTTGGCTCATGTGGTTGGTTTTCCTCCTACGATTCAATGCTATGAGTTAGTGCTTGAGTGTGCTAGGAATTATGATAGAGGTACACAAAGGGTGATCAGTCCTCAAGGTAGGGTGTTGGAAAACTTCTCTCCTGTATCTGTAGCACAAACCTTTGACATGCCTGACATATCTCATGTGGTGGCTCTGGACTTGGAGGTTGCTAAAACTTATTTTGGGGATGATTCAAGCAAGGCTCTGCAGGTGGTCAATTCTTGGTTGGAGAAACCTAAACCTCACATCTCAAAGCTGCCGAAACAATTATTTAGGGAAAAGTTCAAACCAGAATATTATGATGCCATCACGTTACTTAGCAGGGTAATAGGTTTGAAGAGTGCAGGAGTTTTGAAAACTGGATGTTCCTTGTCATAGTGAGGATGGAACAAAATACCGACTATCACTGGGCAGGCATTATAAGTGCCATGATACATGATCAACTATGCAATGTCTTGCAGACTAAGAGATTCACAATGACTTCTTACCTGTTCTATGATTTGGCTAGGTTCCATCCATATAAGGGATTGAGTACACGAGGAACCTTTGGACGGGATGTAATATATGAAGTCTATCCACAACTACATTTGGGTAGCTCAAGCTATAGAAGGGTGAATGATGCATTCACCATGTAAATCACTAAGTTGCTCCAAGGTGCAGAGCATGTTAGAATATCTGACAGTGCTAAGGAGTTGGTCAAAAGGTATGGAGCTTGGTTTATACAGTTTCCCACCTTTTCGTACATAAGGATAGATGGTTGCCAAAGGGCTCCTTACAGGCTTCCTAGGTATCCAACCGATCACCTCATACTCCTGGAAGTTACAAGGAAAATATGTGATTTCAATGCCATAGTTAAGAAGGAGAAGCATAAAATAGGATTTGGCAATGAATTTCCCCTTAGGGTAGGCAGTAATGAGGCTCGCCCTTCCATACATACAACACACTTTTATGAGGAGGAGATGGGTACTCTAGGCCTATCTTTCCATTGTAAAAGGTCTAGGTTTGACAAAACTGGTGAAGCCCAAAAGAAGGCTAGTAGAAAGTACAGTCACAAGGATGACTTGGAGGATTACTGGGCTAACTGTAAAGATGAGTTTGAGATTCGAAAGAAGAAATTCTCTAGGTTACTAGTTACTTTGATCATACTGTACAATGTTAAAGTCATCCCAGATCAGATAAATGATTGTGGAGATTTAATTTAGGGACATGATTATGAGGCTGTGAAAGATAAACCAGTTGGAGAAATAGACTGGCTAGAGGAAGAGAAAACAGAGTTAGAGCAGATCATGACTCTAGTGATTAAATATACAAAATTGTGGCTTAAGCACAAGATTTGGGAATTGGAGAGTGAGGGTTTGCAATGCACCTAAAATTTGATGGGAGACTTGGAGTCTCATTCCACTTCTGAGGAACCAGCAAGGGTAAGACAAAAGTGAGCTCCCCTTTCAAAATAAAGATCAAAGATGTTCAGGTGGAGGAGGTTGAAGAGGCAGAAAAACAAAGAAATCCTATTGCTAAGAAAAGGAAACACATTTCAAAGGTGAAGAAGGCTGCAAAGGATGGAGTTGATAAGGAAGGCAAAGAGTCTATTGTTTCTATGCCTAAAAGAAGAAGAATATTAAGGCTATCACAGAAGGAGAAGGAAACTTCTAAGGCAGGAGGTGAAGTTAACCCACCGGTAGTAAATGTGGAGAGTTCAGGAGAGAAGACACAGGTGTACACGAGAAGATCAAGGACTCCATCTCCTAAAGATGGTGTACCAAAGAAAAGTGCTCCCACAACTATTCTTGCCGCTGAGCATGATAATATCCCTCCTTCTCATGAAGCTCACAATGCACCAAGTGAACCCAAGGATGTTGAGGATTATCATGATCAAGAAGGAGAAGAATTCCAAGAGGGTGAACTCTACAGTGCTGAAGCTGAAATAGAGAAGGTGTTGTAGTCTCCTTTGGTGACTTATGAGGATAGACCTCCTCAGAGGGAGGAAGTTCTAGTCAGAACTCCTTCACCAGTGCATGAGGAAGAAGAACATGACAAGGGAGAAGAAGATAAAGTTGAGGAGATTCCTAAAAAACAATATTTGAATGAAGATGCACCCAAGGTTCATCAAGATATGGTTGGACAAGGTAGTGTACAGTCGGATTCCATAGTTCCTGGTTGGTTGGATAGAGAATTGAAGAGTAAGCAGGTTGAGGTGGATGACACTCTCCCTAACTGGGATGAATTACTGGAAAACATAGGAAAAGGAAAAACAAAGAAGAAGGCCAGGGTTATCTCCAGGATCGAGAGAGATGAAGAAAATAATAGGGTGGTTCACATTGCTACTCCTCCTGACAAGAATAAAGATGATGTGACTGGTAGTGATTACACTATGCAGACTATCAACTTCGGGCCTACTTCCATGGAACAGGAAATTGAAGAATATGAAGGCTTTAGCGCCGTAATTTTGGATAAATTGAGGAAAGAGGTGCAGGACAAGAAAGAATTGAAGAGGGAGAATGATAAACTTAAGAAATATCTGCAAGACTTGATGAAGCCCTTGCAATCCATTAGCTCCTCATCATCTGTTGCAAGCTTCCTGCCACATGAAACAATAACTGAGCTGGAGAGAATGAAAGCTACCACTCATGCCACAACGAGCTCATTGCAGGGAGTGCAAGCTAAGGGAGACAATGCTATCAAAAAAATCCTTTCAACCGGTGGAGATGCTATGAGATCAATAGATTGGTTAAGGAATGTAATAGCTCAGGATAAAGAGGATGTGTATCTCTTGTTGCAAAAGACCAGAATCATAATGGAATACACTGAAGATAAATTGGTAAGTGATGGCATTCTCCCTTCCTCCAAAGCTGCAGAACCTTGGGAATGGTTTGAAGTTTTGCAAATAAGTCAAAGGGTTTTTAAGAAGGTGTATAAGTAGAGGAAACAAATTGAGGACACCTTGATTGAGATATACAACAAATGCATTTTCTTCTTTGAGGTTATGATAGGAAGAAAAAGGTTTGCACCGAAACATCTGAGCTTGGAGTAGTTAAGAAAATGGTGGCGAGATGTATATTCTCCAATCAATGAGGACCCAACCACTGAACATCAGTTAGATGATGCAGCTACATACATTGCAGTAATGGACAAATATCAAACCAGTAAGGTGGATTGGGATAAAGTTGTAGGGCAGTCAAGAGGGGACATCAAGCCCATTGAAAGGAGAATTAAAGTATTAGCCATGCCACCTATAGCCGACCTAGACAAGATATTTTTGATGGTGCATGATAGGGTGGAGCGAAATAAGGACAAAGGGGAAGGCAGTTAATACAATGCCTCATCGAAATTTGTGCTTCCCCATTATTTCTCTTCTTCCTTAGCATGCATTGGACCAGGCTTTGTTGGAGACCTCAAGACGACCTAGATGGAGTGCACACATTTAATGCATATTTTACTTTATTTAGAATTCCTCTTGGATGACTTGTTTTGTGGCCGATTATTATTGTAAACCTAATTGGGCCGACATATCTTGGGGGTTTCTATAAATATGGCATTTTGCCTCATTTTTAAGGGCTAGATAGTTTTATATTGGAGCGAATTAAGCAATATAGTAAGAGCTAGAGTTAGGAGTTAGTCTTATTTTCAAGCAAATGTTGTAACAAAAGACTAGAATTGTTGCTACTTTGGGGTAATTTAATGCAAGTGAAGACATTATGATTTGGTTCCTTTCTTTTATTGAGTTTTATCTGGCATGGTTCTTGTGATTCTATCTTTGAAATTTCTTAATTTTATTTAATATATTCTAGGTTTAATGTTAGAAGGAATTAATAGTGTTTATGATTTGATACTTGAGGTGTTGCAACAATCTCTAGTCCATACTTTTTGCAGCTAGTTGATTGTTAGTTGCTTTGAAAATTTAGCATGGACTTTAAATTCACTGTGCTTATTTCAATTGTGGATGTTTGTTCATCTCGATTGCAATAGGGTCATTTTGGATGAATGTTCATGATCTGAAAATATTTAATGCCTTAGAAGATTGCACTATTTCTGTAAGATTGCAGATTCATCTGGGTCAAGCAGGAATCAGTTTATGAGGGATTGGTCCATTTCAAGTGTTTCATCATTTGCATTGTTAATCTTATGATTAGTGTTAAATTTAAGAATCTCTCTAAAACCCCTATCTTTTGCTATTTCTTTGTCATTTGGGTCAGATTTAGGATTTGAAGCATCACCATATTTCGAGATCTGATAAACTTGAATTCAACATTTGCTTGTAGTAAGGTCCCTTTGTGATTACTAGCATTTTCACATTTATCACTGAGTTGTTTATGCATTGTCAAGACCTGACATTAGAGACCTTGGGTTTATCTCTTGAGGCTTGCTGATAGAGATTTACCTTTCAAGAGAGATAGGATACTTGTATCTTGTCTGAGTTGTTGCTGTGTAGAAAAAACTATCAACAATGTACACGCTTCCCAACAAGAAAATGACACACAAATTCCACAACATGCTTCATTATGCATGAGAATACATCTCATATTTTTTCAGATACATCCACAACAAATGCAATATGCTTCAAACTTTGAACACATTTCACCAGTCCATTAAGACTGTGCAAACCCATACTGAAACACTGAAACATAACCTACGGATCACCAAACTTCAACCTTCTTTGCAAAAACCCAAAGAACACTATCTCAAGACATATCCCTAATTTGCAAGATCTGAAACAAAACAACGGAGGATTGTGGAGCAAAAAAATTTCTCTTAGTCCATAGAAGATCAAATTTTCCAGAACAATTCACACATCGGTGAACACAACTTCATGTACTATCACACCAAAAGCTAAAACTTATGATATATCACCACAATATCACTATTATCAAATCTTCAGATCCACACAAGCATAGGATCAACACGAGAGAAACGTGAAGCACATATCAGAGCACATTTTGAACACATTCATCACTCTGACTTCTCTTTTTTATTAATTTTCTCAAAAGCACTTGGAAACTCATCAACACAACACATCTACAACAACATAAAGATAGCTCCATGTACTCACAACATCTCAGTAGAATCTTAGCTATACATGTACAATCTGCAACATACTGAACTATGTTGACATCAATGAGAACATTAATGACAACACCACTAGACTAGTTCATACTTGCAACAGTATTCTCTCTCCTTGCACTTAGTATGATCTTGGAGAACAAAAGTCTCACAAGTCCTTTTTTATGTTTTAGATTAGATCCTAAGGCTTGCTAGTTTTGTGTGTATTCTCTCCCTTTGCACTTAGTGCAATCTTGGGGATCAAAAATACCTATCAAAGTCTTTATCTTTAGGAGGTCTTCTTGGGGATTTCATCACCCCAAGGGATGGCCTCAACCATGTGAACCAATGAGTTATAGAAAGGGGAGAGAACAAAATTTGTACCCCAATCTAGTGAAGCCTTGATGTTTGAGTGATTCCATGACAAGAGGTGTATGGTTGGTTTGAGCTTTCTAGAAAAAATTTCTAACCCACATTTGTGATAGGCTAGTGTTCATAGATGTGCCTCATGTGCTCTTGTGGTGTCCAAAGGAATCACTTAGCCTTGTACAAATTCCTAGAATAAGAAAATTTGATCATTGCTTAGTATGGTACAAGAGTCAGAGCAACTTTGAAGTTATTCACCAAGTACACCATTGAGTAGAGATAAAGGATCCTTGGGGAAGACATCAAAGCCTCTAATAAAAAGGGATATTTTGCAATACAACACTCCTTAACTATCTTCTCCTAGGATTGCATTAACAAATTAAATTTTATTGGTGGACTCACACTAAGTTAACACTCCTACTTGAATAATTTTTAGGAAATGTGCTAATATTCTTGGTGTGTATTCATTTGAAAAACCAGTATAATCTATTCAACTTTGTCACCTTGAAAGTATAGTAAAGCAATGTGTATTTTTGTTGACTAGAATATCTTTACAAAATCAATCAACACCATCAAATAATAGTTTAGCACCTTTGTCAAATCTTATTGCACTTGTGTTACTTATTTTGGCATCGATGCTCTATCTTATAATTCTTGCTTAGTCTCTATCAATGTTTTCATTTAGCCTTTTAGTGCCTATGCTAAGAATTTTGATGCTTATGCTCTATCATGTAATGCCTATGTAACCTCTGTCAATGCTTGTGTTTAACCTTTCAATGCCCATTCTAAGACTATCGATGCATGTGATTTATATTGTAGTACCTATGTAGTCTTTGTCAACATTTACGGTTAGCCTTTCAATGCTTGTGGTCAGAATTTGGCACCTATTCTCTATCCTATAATGGTTACTTTTTTTTACAAAAACCAACCAATTAGGTATCCTAATAAAAAAAATTGATCTTGGTAAACTTGAAAGAAACCTAGAACAATCATCCAAGATATCACCCAAGTCATCTCTCAACCTTAGATAATAAATACATCAACCATCTCCTGACCATCCAACCAAAATCCCATCATTTTAAAAATGTGACCCTTCACCTTTGCTATTTCTATCCATCACTTAGAAATTGCCACTTGGATCATCCTTGTCCTCCATCAACTATAATCCAACTTAGATATCCAAAAAAATCCCAAAACCATATTGCCCATAATCATCATCCCATCTTGGAACTCATACCAGACAAAAAATATATTTTTTTATCAACCATAATTCTTTGCCCAAATCATTTTTCAATCAAATCCATAAACTACATCGAAATAAAAATAAAATTTGTTGAAATTCAAGTTTACATTCTTAATCCTTTTTTACTCTAGCTCATATATTACTTAAGAACTTGCTTGTATTAAGCAATGTATTAAGTTCTCCCTTATCAATCTTGGATCAATTAGCTTAGTATTTTGGAAATCCTAAGTTAATCTCCAAAAATCCCTATCTTATCTTGCTTAAGAACTTTCCTATCCTAAGCAAGCAAGGATATAAAATCCCCAAATCATCCCCATATATCAAGGATCTAGACTTACTTGATTCAACTTTGTTTGTGTACCCATTATCATTCCTTAGTCATCCAAAACATCATCAAGTTAAAGCCTAAAATCTTACAAGTCCAAAATCAAAGCATCCTTGTGTACATAATCAATCCCCTTTTTTAAATATCTAAGGTAAAAATTGTATCACACCATCCCCAAGTCATGAGTACCAAGCAATCCTATTCACCAACCATATCATTCATTTATCTTAAGTATCCCTTGGTCACACATCCAAACATCTCACATCAAACCAAACCTTACTAGTTCTACACTTTTGTATGACAATAACTAGGTATCAATCTAAGAAAATGATGGAGCTAAATTATCAAGTCACTATAAAAGACATAACCAACTGACCCCCATCACCCAATGAAGAGGAAACCTATGTGGAACAACCTGAACACTCACCTATATTGCAAGAACTTTACCAATACTCCTATAACCAAAAAAAAATAAAAAAAAAATATGATCTTGATAAAGACACTATTATGTTAGACCTAACTCAAAAGGGAGCTAAATTCCCACAACTTTTGATTTGTCACAACTTAGAAAATAAGACTCTTCATCCAACATGCTCATATCATACTCCCACCCCCTAGATAACCTATGTGGATAAAAACCCCTTAAAAAATAATATAACCCCAATATATCACACACATTAACCCTTTCACATATAACCCAATCATCCCAACCCATCATACAACAAGTCCTACCTTGTCAATCCCTTAATTCATCCTCACAACTTAGGGTTTCTATACCCTCAAGTGTAACCCAAAAATGCACCAAAATAACCATACCATCAACAACCATCATTAATGTTACACATTTTATCCAACCACATCAACAATCTCAAGTATTGCCTATTTCATCTCTACCCATCCTAAGTGGCATAACCACATCTACAAACACCCCTATCCCCCAACATACTACATATCAACATATTAAACCATAATCCTCACACTGAAACATCTTAAATACAACTTACATACCCACATCACATAATCAAAATCCACCACTCAACCGACAACATCATCATCTACACAATTTCACATATTTTCCTCATCATCGTAAAATGAATAATGCCTCAAATAATATTGCACAAGAATTCAAGACATGAGGAAAATGATTCAAGGACTCCATATGGGACACCAAAATAAATACTATACATTTGAAGACATATGTACCTATCTATTTAATAAATCCATCATGATGACCAATACTTTTCCCTAAAAACTTTGAAACACCAAAATTTGTCAAATACAAAGGAAAAGGTGACTCTAGAGAACATATTGAGATATATAACATTCCAAGAGGTTGTATGCATTGATGTCTACCTTATGAGGTTTTCTCCTAGGAGTGTAGGGGACAAGTATTGGAATAGACATGGCTCCATTTCTACATTTAATGACAAAGCCGTAAGGTTTGTTGCACATTTATCCTATAGCAATAAACATGGAGTTAAGATGCTACATTTTTTAAACACTAAAAAATATATTAGAGATCTTATTACACCAATGGAAACACCTCACTATTTGATTACCTTGGCATATTGCCCAAAAAATAATTAACCATTTTTATGCAAAATCCAAATCAAGAAATGTGATTCCATTTACAACTCTAACGTGCCAATTCTTTTGATGAAATTATTAAAGGATTAAACATAGAAAACACCCTCATCACCAAAGGAATAGTCAAAATATACAAGGAAAACAAGGATACCAACAATAACCAATATGATAAAAACAATAACCAATCAAGTGATAAATCTTGTTTTTGATCTAATAACAAAAAAAACATCCCATGATAAAAATAATCCAAAGACATAAAACAAGAAGCATGTCATAACCATACCACAAGAAAATCCTAGGAAAAATAACCAACCTAAATGAAAATATACCCCATTGCTGGTGTAAATGGGTGTTTATCCTACCTAGTCATTAGTAGGTCCTATTTACATGTTAAGTTTACTTAGGTCTTAGGATGGAATATTTCTAGATAGTGTTAATTGTCACTATATTTTATCTTATCTTTTGGTATTTAATGCTTGTGTTCTAAGTCATTTAATATTTGTTGAGGTATTTGTCTCATTATACAGGATTAAGACACATGTCAAGATCCTATCTAATCCTATCTCACAACTTTCATTTATAATCAAGGATCATAAATACTCATATTCAATCTAGAAATCTTGCATCCATAATCATAACATGATATTTCTACAATTTCTCTCTTGTGGAAGTTATTGTTGTCTTGTAGGTGATCTTGGGGTGTTGAGGAGTTCACCATAAACTCCTACACCCACTAGGAGAACCCATAGAGGTATTTTTCATAAAATTTCACAAGAAAACCTAATCAAATTCCCATTACCTTTGAAACCCAACCTAAAACTGCATGGTACAAGGACAAGGGATACTATGAATATCATAGGGTCAAATAACACCACACATCCAAATGCATGAAACTAAAAAGCCACATCCAATATCTCATGGATTGAGGTGAGGTAACCATTGAAGTTCAAACTCTCATTTCATATAATGACCAACTAGGTATATATGGACAACCTTTCCCTCCATATAATGAGGTTTGAGTCCAACATGGTAGTTCCCGACACTTGAATTGTTAATATTTTGTCATACCTTGAAAAAGTAGTCACTAGAAGAGATTTAGGGAGTTTTATAAATTTATGAATATTTTATATGTTCTATGTCAAGAGGACAAGGGTCTATGCATGTAATAAAGTTTAAAAAATGTTAAAAATTCTGAGAAATTATCCAAAAAATTACATGCAAAAGTTAAAAAGTGAGATCTCATATCAAGAGTCTCAATATTATGACAAATTCTACCTTTTCATTTAGTGTTTTAGATATGCTTGTTCCCCTCCATAGTTCACCATTTCTACAGTATTCTATGGTAGTCAAGATAGTCATATGGAAAAATGGAGAGATACCAACTCGAGAAGATAGAAACAGTTGGAGGAGCCACACAAGTTGTAGTCTCCAATTCATGCAATATAATTTATGTGGAAAGAGAAACAAAAAGATAGGTTTATTATTTCTCCTCCATAAAACCCCTGTATTATTGAGAGGAATATCCATTTTCTTCATTTGGAACATTTCTTTTTGCATTCACCTTCTTATGTGTATTTTTGTTGATCTTTTCATGTCAGTTCCTATATACATTCATGAAGAAGATGATCAATTTCTTGTAGTGGTTATCTCAATTACCAAATTTTCATATGGATACCCTCATTAACTCATTTGGAGCTTTCCTCAGTGTTGGCCTCATTGTAGGAATATCATTGATTGAAAACCATGCAAGGATGTTATATGGTATAATTACTAGGAAGACCCAGTTAGAGACCCTTCATACCAACAAACTATAAATGCCAGAGTTTGAAAGGTTAAGAGAAGAAACATAAAACATAGAAACCCTCTCAATAATGTTGATGTTTCTTTCAATTTTAAAGGATGTTGATGTATTTTTTTTAAGACCTGAGGACCTAGACCTTGTTTTAAAGAAAAGACAATATGTTTTCCTTGAGATCCTTATGTTAATAATGTTGTTAAGGTTGAATAGTACAAAAGACCTTTAGACATTAAGGTTAAAATGGAAGCAATTGATATGGAATCCATAGTCATTTAACAAGTATTTGAGTCTACAATAATAATCATAAGAGTCCCAATGGAAGTTCATGAACAAAAAATCAAAAGGGTTTCATATAATTACAGAGGAAAAAAGAGACTGATTTTATTGAAGGATGTGGTAGCAAGTAGGTGATAACTATTGAGAGCACAAAAGCATCATCAAAAGACATCAGGACAATGCTAGAGGAATATGATGAAATTTGGATAGATATAGGCCAATCTCTACAAGGAATGACATACTAGCAAAAAATAAAATGGAGAACTATGTGAAAATCCTCATAAATTATAGTTCATGCCAAAATTAATAGTTTTAGGGGTAGGTTATTGACTTTAATGATATAGTAAAAGTTGGATAAATAATGAATTGGTTAACTAATATGATATATAGATATTTCTATAGAAAGTAAAGGCTAAGATGAATACTAAGTGAACAAACTAAGCAATATAAGTGTTAGGACAAAAGCATGACAATAGAGCTTGTTAATAGGCAAAGATCACATTAAGTTGCTACATGAGATTATTTACTAGAGATATAAAAGATAGGGTCACCAAGGGAAAAAATGGTAGTTTAATACAAGGAAAATCCATAGGAGGCCATGGAAATCCTTAAGTGAGGTCTCCATACATGGAGGAAAAGTAAACAAGATGAAAATGATGCATCATGTTATAAATAACAGTTTAGGGATGATAGATGAATGAAGACATGTTTCAAAGTAGAGGACATTGCAAGGAATTAAGGGGTAGTGCTAAAGATGAACACTTAAGGATAATCCTATTTTCAAAAGGACAAGATGATAAGATCAAAGGATTGAGTAGCTACATCAAGGCCAAATGGCAGTACCATCAAGAGATCTCAAAAGGATAATGTTGAGAGTTCAATAACAAAGACAAGGTTGTCATGCTAGTAGGGACAATTAAGATGTTGGTTATATGACTGTTATAAAAAGGAGAAATATCATATCAAAGGGTGTCATGATAGCCTTTAATGAGCACAAGATATAATGACAAATAATCACAATTTTTTCATAAAATAAAAACCATTCCATTAATGTGGTGGCAAACAACAAGAGACCTGTAGATAACAGTGCTAGAAGACTATGTTTAGAAGATCAAGGTATTGCTATAAAGTGCAAAGATAGCCAATGAGTATGTCACTTCAAACAATGTGAATGACAATATTAGAATTAAGGATAGATCATGTATCATGGAGACAATTATTTATTAAGATTCAAAGTGCATGAAAGTTAGTGAATAGTTTATGAAGGATAGTGTATGTAAACTTATTATGATAGTGGTATCTAAAGAGAAAATACAATGGTCTACTATAGTAAAATGGAAAGTATGAAAATTTAGTTGGAAAATACATGTTCATTTTTCTTTTGGAAAGAGATTCATGAGGTATATGACTCATGATAAAGATATTTGAAACCTATGGAACATTTTGTAGTGAATTGTCATGTATTAAAGGTAGAGAAGTCACATGATAGGGAGAAGAGAAAGGGTAGACAAAATGAAGACAAGTAGTAGTCCACAAGGGTCAAGAGTTGAAGGGTAACTTAAAGTCTTAATAATAGTGTATCATCTTTGTGTATTGAAAAGTAATGAAAGTAAACTGTGCAAAGAAGCCTATAATCATCTCTCAGTTAAGTTTTGAAAAGGAAAACTACTTTCTTCTCAAAAGATTGCTAAACTCTTGCTAAAGTCTTACTATCAAAGCCATAGAAAATATATGAAGACTAGAAGTCTTTGTTAGAGTTTGAAATTTTTTTTCTCTAGGGAAAATATTGAACTTTCCATTGCAACATGCATGGGTTACAAGGACATATTCTTAAAGTTTCCACAAAAGAGTATAGTGACCAAAGACCATCATACACCCATGTACCAGTATAAATGGATAGTTATATTAAAGACATGAATAATAGTGACCTTTTATCTTATCTAATAAAGGTTTACCCTAATTATACAGGGGAATATATAAAACAACATTTATTGAATCCATAAGCTAAGAATAGATAGCTCAAAAGATCTATAACAATGGTCATTAGACCAAATTTTCATGATTAAATCCTTGTTATCAAAGAAAAAGAAGACTGTGTATTATCAAGTGATAAGAAGGGACAATTGAGAGGAATTTTTAAGTATGATAGTCAAGGTTACATTGTTATTAACAAACATATGAAGTAAAGAAGGTTTTCCATGCCATTTATGATCTATAAGACATAACAACCTCATAGGTTGATCCATAGTCATGCAATCATGAGTATTATAGAGAAGGAACAACTAAAAATTGGATAAAACTATCACAAAGGAAAAATAAATAAAAAATCATGAGTAATTATGAGGTAGGGTATACTAAAATTACAAAGAGAAATAATCTAGGGATTCTTCATGAGAATGGTAGATACCAAGATTATGAGTCATTCAAATTCTCCATAGGATAAATTCATAAACATAATGTTCAACCAGTACATAAAAGATTCAAAGGAATATAAGAAGATAAGGATTTCATGACTAGACCAAAGACACTAATATAAGAAGAGCAGCGGTTGCAATTTAAGTGTGACATTGTGAAAAAGGGTAGAGGTCTCTATCATGAACTTTCAAGGAATCTCAACAAGATCATGCAAACATGAAACCTTGCCAACTTGAACATGCCTTGAAGAAGTGAAACATGTGTCAAATGCTTATTCTAGAAGGTCTCCCATGCCCTCTAAGGGCATTTAATCATTTCTAATACCTTTTCCATATTTCCCTATGAGTATGAAATAAAGAGTTATTAATATTTAGAAGGATATAATGATAGTTTAATGACTTGAAAAATAGTTGAGAATATATATGGGTAGTTGAGAAAGTCATAACACTTTCCCAAGCATCTAGGTTCCTTCTTTGGTGGATAAAGTTAAAGGTAATCAAGGAAGTATTCAACAAACAAAAATCAACATGTATGTAGGAGCAACAACTAGGCGCCCAAGACAAGGATATTTTGACCCAATCAGGAGATGGACACTTGTCACTCTATCTTTAGAAGATATTTTCTAGATTTTGAGGATATAGTCTAAAGGCTAAAAGGTATGCCTAGGTTTATTCTAAAATTAGTTCTTACAATTTTGGTTGTGTTGTAGCTCTTGCAAGCTATTCTAGTAGAAGCATTGTAACTTAATTTTTTTAGTTCTTGCATTTTGAAAAAAAGCATTGTAACTTGTAAAAGGTTCTTTCCTATAAGAAAGATTGTATTGTAACTTATTTTTAGACTTGTATGATATTTATAAGCCTTTTTTGATCAATAAAGAAAAGCTATTTTTACCTTCTCAAAGTTGTTTCATTTTGTAAATTTCTTCAAGATGGTCGATGTAGTCATGTGGTGATGTCTTATCTTCATTACCTTTGTGCAAAAATTATGTAATTTTGTAGGTTATGACTTGTGTTGAACTAGCTAAGGATATATTTTAAGTTATGAAAACATTTCTAACTCCTAAACACTATTCTTGACATATTGAACCTAGTTATGAAACACTTTTACAAAGTGTATCGTCGTAAATTGTCACCCTTGAAATTTTCACCTTATGTTTTGGCCCCCTTTAATTATTGGACCTAATTGAGTATTTAATATCCTAAATTATGCATTTCATGGATCATTTTTGACAACTTCTAAGGAATTAAAATTGGAAATTAATTGCACTCATCTAAGGCATTGTCCTCGACTCCTAAAAACCCATAAAATAGGGCGGCATGAGTGTCCACCTTTTTTGGATCCAAATTCAAATATTCCAGTGTTATCAATTTAAAATTTGCAATTCCATTTTCCAAAGTTGGCCATCAGGATTTAATTTTTAAGAAATTGAATAAATGCCTATAAATACCTAGTTATTGCATCATTTGAACATCAACAGGAGTTAAGCAGAGAGAGTTATTGGAAAACTTATGATTAAGAGAATTATTGAGCAAGTCAAGAGAAACATTTCAGAGCATTATTGCATCAATTGAAGATCCTAACATCATGTCAAAATTTATGTGAGATGTGTGTGTTCATGTTATCATTGTTTTGTGAAGGCTAACACTTTTGTAGGTCTCCAAAGCATTCAAGAAAATAAAGAAATCAAGATCCAAATCCTTGAGGTGATGCGCATGAATTTAGTCCTTCAATGAATCCATTGAAGGGTGGTGAGTTGCATCACTTTGTGATTTCATCATTCCTTCCTATCCATTATCATTTATATCATTGGAATTGCCATTGTGGAAGTGGAACACTTACACGAGGTTTGGCTAAGGAAAGCCCCTAAAATAGCCCAGTATTTCTTCTCTTTGTAAATGTGCAAATCTCAAGTTTGAAGAGGGTTGAAAGGATTTTAAAGACAAATTTTCATTATTACATTCAAATCAAGCTACATTTTGGCAACATACATAAACTTAATTATCTCAAAAATTTGCAGGGATGCAATAATGTGACAATTGGGGAATCAAAGAGTAGACAAAGCACTATAGGATCAAATTTTAAAGTTCAAAAAAAGCATATGAGGACACTCATGTACTATGCATGAGTGTTCCTCATTTTTAGCCCCAAATTTACAGGACAGGTGCATAAATATCTGCTTTTCTGAGTTGTATATTCAGAATTGTTGTTACAGTTTTCTTGTTATTAGAATCTTGCATTTTTGACCTATAACACATAATTTAATAGGGTTATTTTTGGAAACTCAACCCAAATCCATTTCCAAGACTCAAAAAGGATCAAATCTAGGCCTGATTGACTCACCTTTGAGGTTTTAAGTCAATCTATTTCCCTTATGGTTTGCATCCTTATGAAATCCTAGAAAATGAAGGAATTATCCTTAGGCTTTGGACATTGAACCTAAGTTTTCCCTTTTTCTACATTTCATTTTGGTGAACTTGATTTTGTTTTTGATCCAAAAATTGTGGGAAGAGGGCCACACCTTTTATTAAACATAAAAAATAAAAATTACATTGATTTTGTTATGAAGAGAAAGAAGGAGTAGAAAAGAAACTAAGAAACACTAGAGCCTCAAAAGAAATGAGGAGATCTAAGAGGAACAAAGAGAAGAGAAAGAAGGGAAGCAATAACCAGAAAAAGTTGCAAGATAGAGCAAAGCATCTAAGCTTGTCTATTATTTCTAGAGAGGAGAGCATCCATGGTCCATTGAGAGCCCTCCTCCATAGCTTCCTTTCCCTCGATTCAAAGTTTTTTAGCCTCAGACTTTCTCCCAACTTTTCTCTTTATGCCACAATCAAGTTTCAATTTGGTGTTTGTTGTTTGGGAAATCCCAAGTTTCTGAGGTGGATCCACAATCACTTCATGGTCAAAACATTCAAAATTCATGTTATTTAGATCATCTATAAAAGGAGAGGTGTCATTAGACTCAGAGTAATCCTCCTCAGATCCATGAGATGCCTTAGATGCATTGTCATGGATAGGGACTGTAGGAGAAGAAGTCTCCACAGGCTACATAGGGTCAAGACCCAAGTGAGGGTGGGAGTCAAAGAACATGCTATGATTCCTCCAAATAAAATCTGCATCCAAAGAGCTCGCTTTTCAAACCTACTTTTTAATTCTAACAGACCTAGATCTAGCTTGGCGTTGGAGAGAACATGCCTCAATTTTGTGGCCCAACATATTTCATTGAAAACAATGATAAGGAATGCCTTAAAAGCTTAAAATATAAGTCCAAATTCCATGAGAAGAGTGGATTCAAATATAATGAGAGAGGAATTTTGATATATCTACCAGAGAACAAACCCTATAAAATATGCAATCAAGATCCAAAGTTTCGACATCAAGCTTGACAAAAACACCCACCTAACTGATCAAGTTGCTGATGAGATCCACATTTCGAATCACTAAGGGTAGGTTCTAGAGCCTAATACAAACAAGAAAAGAAGTAATATTTGCTATAGTAGGATCAAAAGAAGGGGACCAAGGAGAGATGAAGAGGCTAGATTGCCCAAAAAACCAAGGACCATTTTGAACCAAATAATTGCAATCCTCAACATTGTTGAAGGTGAGCAGGAAGAAGCCGAAGTCCAAAGATTTGATCCTCAGGGTAGATAGTTTTCTCCAAGTGGCCTTCACCCATTCGAGTAAACTAGTGACATGCAGGCTCCTTTGCAAGAGTCTCAAAACCAAAGAACAATTCCCAATCTCTGAAGTAATCTCCTCAATGTTATTCTTTGAGAGGTAGAAATCCAAAGGATCATAAAAAATGACAACCTCCACATCCCAAATAGATACAAATGAGCCATCATAACGTGGAATTTTCCCTTCCAATGGAGGAGAAGACAGAACAGACTGAGGCTCTAAATGAGGCAGGTTAGGGTTATCCCTCAAGATCTGTTCCAAACAATAGGTGGAGCATTAATGGAAAGGATTTGCATAATTTTTGCATGCAGCTAGGGCATTTCGATTCAAGGGGAGGAGTGGGCATGGTAGCAAGCGTCGCACCAACCTGAGTCTTCCCTAAAGGATTGAACACCAATGAAATTTTAATGGGAGCAGGCAGAAAAATGGAGTCTTGGGTAGAAGAAGAACGAAGGGTGTAACATTTACATCCCTCGCCATTTGCACCATCATAGTTACCAATGTTGGTCTACCGCAACCCCTTCACCCCACCCTGAGTCTTTACACCTGAGTGCCACACCCTTCCATCTGCACAAACTTGCAAATAGGCTTTAGCATAGTCCTGGCTTGTGCCAAGATTTTCGTCGCACATTTTTGACAACAGAGCGAATATTGGTGAACTCAACTTTTATACCTTCTGAAATTCACCCTAGATCTAGATCTTGCATTGTATTATTTTGCATTTCTCATTTAGGGTTTCATCTTTTCATCATAAAAAGACATAAAAATCCAAAAAAATCATATCATATTTTGCATTAGGGTTTGTATTAGTCACATTTAGATCATATATGCATTCAAATTACATTCATTAGGTTGTTAAAAATTTGAAAGTGTTCATTCCATTCAAGTTGGATCTTTCATTTAAGCCAAAAAAGTGAAAAATTGCATAGTTTTGTTTCAAAGTTGCATCAAATCATCATTCTCAAAACTTTGTATCTTCAAATCAGTAAATTATTGCATCTTAGATCTGAAAATTAAATTTCAAAAGTGTCATTTATTGTTCAAGCATTTTTCACATTGTTGCATACTTGCATTTTTCAATTCCATAGTAATAAAAATAGCAAAATTTGCCAAAAATATTCATTGTGAAAACTTTTTGTACATGAATTTGAGATCATTAAATAGTAACAAGCATATTCAAACTTTGAATTTCCCAAAAACCCTGCCAAGGACATAGGTGCCCTAGGCGCCTCTGTCCTGCCATTTTACCTAAAATTTGTCTTAGATCTCTGTTCTAGTATTTTTTGTAGGATTATGTAGTTTGAATTATATTTTTTCATTTTAAAATTTCCATTTTTCTTTCATCATTGTTGCACATTTCCACTCTTAAGTTCACAAACAAAAGACTACAAAAATCTAGAAAATATTCACTATTACACTTGTTTGAGCACAAAATCAAAAACCTTAAGCAACACCCTAAATAGTGAAAATTTCAATTTCCATACACCTTGCCTAGGATATAGGTGCCCTAGGTGCCTTTGTCCTACTTGTTTTAGCCCAAGTTTCTGTGAAAGAGCTCTCTTAGTGTCCTTTGTTTATATTTTGTGTCTATTTTTCAATTCTATTTATAGAACTATCTGATTTTTCTCATTTGATACATAAGGCAACTAACATGTTTCCTTTTCAAAGATGTGGTTTTCATACGGTAAAAAATGGATTGTATGATTATAATGTCCATAATTATGAGCATAATCTACGGAAGAAAAAATTAAATCATTGATAATCATGTTAGTCATTCTCCCAAAATCTCTCCTAATTATGATAGTATCTTAGCACAAGAGAATGAAATCATTGACACATTCCTTAATATAAATTCACCTAATCTTCATTCATCTCCCAATATCTCTCCCACTTGTAAGAATGTTGTGGTACAAGAGGATGCAATCATAGACAATCATGACAATCATAGTTCTTCTTCTCCTGATACCTCTCCTAGTTGTGATGAAGGTACCTTGGTGTTACAAGATACAATAATTGAGTGCCATGAGAATCTTGTTTGTTTCTCTCCCCCTACCTCACCTACTTGGGGAGATACTATTGGGAAAGAGGATGAAATAATTAATACATTTATTTCAAAAGAAAGTAAGAGGGATTTCTTAGATGAAGACGATAAGGTCACCTTAGATTCCCCTTGATAGAAGATCAACAAGAAATCAAATCCATTGAGGTTATGAACACACAAGTGACTATTAGGTCCCTTTTGATTATTGGACCTCCTAATAATCCTCTAATCATTGGACCTCCTAAATCAAATTTCATCATAGGGCCTCCTAAACCTCTTGGTTCTATCCTAAATTTTTCAAAACAACTTAGTAGTAACCATGTGTTGCATCAACCAAGTCATCATATTGTAGCTCACACATATAACACTAGAAAAAATAGGAAACCAACACAAAAACCAACATAAAAACCAACATACATTCCATTGCCTCAACCATATCTCCCACTTGCACCCAACATTCCATAGCGTAGTGGTAAAGAATTTGACCTTGTTGAGAAACTTCGTAGCACCCCTGCTAAGATATCCTTGTGGGATTTAATTCAAACACCACCTGCTTACAATGACATGCTTCAAAAGGCTTTGAAAAATGTTGCTATACCTCTTAGTGTGTAACCAAATGATGTGGTAGCTTTGATTGAGAATTTGAATCAACCTAATTTGGACATTGTATTTCATCAAAATGAGTTACCCCCTTTGAAAATGCAAAAAAAATTGATGCCTTGATGATAATGGCTATAATTAACAGGGTTGGGATTAGAAGTACCCTTATTGACAATGATTCAAGGCTTAATGTTTATAGAATGAATATTTTGGATAAACTTGGAGTGAGCAAAACTTTAATTCAACCCATTGATTTTTCAATTAAAGGTTTTGACAACATTAATGCCAACCTCAAAAGTGGAATATTTATAAAGCAAAGATAAAGATGAGTGTCTTGCATCAATGACAAAGTCATTAAATTATGATTGGGGATCGTTAGATTTCACACCTACATTTGATGGGGAATACAAGATTATACAACCAAAATTAGGAAAAGAGAAAGAAGTTGCCATGATATCAACACAATCTATCACTAAGTCATCAAAAACATTTGAGTCTATAATATGCAGCAAAGAAGAGGAAAATGTAACTTATACATCCAAATATGATGATCATGTAAAACCACCTTCTTAAAAATGTAACCTATACATCCAAACATGTCCCTATAGAACCTAACATGAAAGAACCAACAAGAGATCTTGGTTATTTTCATTCAAACATATCAAAAATATCTTCACTTAATCAATAGTATTAGTTGATGCTCCTTGCTTTGTGGTAGTTGTAGTATCATAACATAATCACTACCATGCATAGGGGTATAAACTAGGCTTTATGAAATCATATTTTATTTCAAAAGGAGCAACATTTCATAAACATCTAGGCTCATCTTTGTCCCTACACTTGGGGGGAAAGGGGTTAGGTAGCCTTTTCCTAGGTACATTCCTTCTAGTAAGGGACACCTCTTTATCTCCTTAAAACGTTAGTGTAGCAAGTGCACTAACATTTTAAGGGGGGGCATATAGTCCCCCACTTACCATTTACATAAGGATGGCCCCTTCCTAATGATGATAGTATACATCTCCTAGGAAGTGTGACCTTGCCAACCAAAGTGTGGCCTTCTTAATCCATGTGATGTGTCTCCTTTGTGGTGGTATTAGGATTGATGTCCCATAAGAGTGTGACCTTTCTTGGCATATGACATTCATCTTGGTGGTAATGCTATATTTAGTATTCTCTAAGACGTGAATCTTTTATTCCTTGGCTAGTACTCTCTTAGTGGTGATGTCAAGTGTGATATTCCCTAAGGTGTGACTTTTCATGAATCAAGCAAGGCTCCTTTGATTAATTTTGATTCTCACCTTTTGTGGTAATGTTATTACAACATCCCATGAGGTTTTGTGGCATTGTCCATTTATTTCATCCCCTGAGATGTCAAGCCTTTTATTTCATGGAACCTAGCATAATATAACTTTCTCGCCATGTGAAAACCTTTTTTATTTTCATGGAACCTAGCATAATACAACTTGCTAGCCATGTTTGAAATTTTCTTGGCTTCACTTTATTCATAGAGGCTGAACATAGCGTAAGCATTGGCATAACACTTATGATCATTTTTTGTGGCACCTTATCAAGGTTATCAAGGAGTATAACTCTTAGTATGGTTTGAAAAATGAGTACACACTTGTATACCTAGTGCATTCTTCCCATTTTCCACCTTGTTATGGGTGCATCTTATAGACCTAGAGTGTGTCTCAAATTTTACTTTGTCTTGGGGGATCACCTAGTGAATATCAGGCCTCACTAGTCTGTGTATCTCTTGGTTTGTGATTATCCTACCAAATATTAGACTTTTTTGGGGTGTGAGCCATGAACACATTTTTAACATGGCCACCAAGCATAATACACTTTGCTTTCCAGTGGAGCCATATGGTCCATGAGTGATCTATATTACTTTAGTCCTTATGGAGCATCATTCTTTATTTGAGGGATGACATTTGGTACTTGAGACAATTTAAGACTGAGGTCTCTTTGACTTACTGACTCAAATATTTTAGTACTAACCTTGTATTTTGTTTATTTTTATGTGTATTCATGTGTCTTCTCCGTGTTTACATCATGTTTACATTGTTCTTGTTTCCATTTCATTGTCATCAATATGTTATGTTGTATCATGTGTTTTCATCATGTATGCTTCATGTTTTCTGACATGTATGTTTTTGTATGTTGTATTGCTACATATCATACATGTGCATGTGTTCCTTTGTGCTTATGTTGGTTTTCCATGGGATCTTGGATACCAATGGCTTGATCTCACCCCCTTGATCCTTTTTCATACTATCTTTTCAACATTTGGACAGTTGTACCCCTCTTGACATATATTTTTCTACTTTAGTGTGAGTTTGGGAATAAGTTCATACTCTCACTAAAGTGGGGGCTAAATGTAGCATCATAAATTGTCACCCTTGAAAATTTAACCTTATGTTTTGGCCCCCCTTTAATTATTGGACCTAATTGAGTATTTAATCTCCTAAATTATGCATTCCATGCCCATTTTTGACAACATATGAGGAATTGCAACTAGAAATCAATTGAACTTGTCACCCCAAAAATAGGGTTGGGACACTCATGCCCTTACGCTGGTTTTAGCAATTTAAAATTCAAATATGTTGGTGTCGGTAATTTAAAATTTGCAATTCTATTGTCTGAAGTTATTGTATAAATACCTAGTTATTGTATCATTTGATCATCAATAAGGGCTAAGAAAAGAGAGTTATTGGAAAACTTATGATCAAGAGAATTATTGAGCATGTCAAGAGTAGCATTTCAGAGTGTTATTGCAGCAATTTAAGATCCTAACATCATGTCAAAATTTATGTGAGCAGTGTGTGTTCATGTTATCATTGTTTTGTGAAGGAAAACACTTTTGTAGGTCTCAAAAGCATTCAAGAAAATCAAGAAAGCAAGATCCAAATCCTTGAGGTGATGTGCATGACTTTAGTCCTTCAAGGAAGCCATTGAAGGGTGGTGAGTTGTATCACTTTATGATTTCATCATTCCTTCCCATTCATTATCATTCTATCATTGACATTGCCACTATGGAAGTGGAAAAACTTACATGAGGTTTGACTGAGGTAAGCCCCTAAAATGGTCCAACATTTCTTCTCTTTGTGAATGTGAAGATCTCAGGTTTGAAGAGGGTTTAAAGGATTTTAAATACAATTTTTTTATTGCTGCATTCAAACCCTACATTTTGGCAACACATGGAAATTTAGTTATCTCAAAAATTGTCAGGGATGCAATATTGTGACAGATAGGGAATTAGAGAGAAGACAAAGCACTACAGGATCAAATTTTGAAGTCCATAAAAATACTGCAAGGAAACTCATGCCCTGGGCATGAGTGTCCCTCATTTTTAGCCCCAATTTTGTAGGATAGGTGCATAAATCTCTACTTTTCTGAGTTGTACAATGAAAATTGTTGTTACATTTTTCCTGTTATCAAAATCTTGCATTTTCAGCCTTGAACACATAGTTTAATAGGGTTCTTTTGGGCAACTCAATCTAAATACATTTCAAAGAATAAAAAATGATCAAACCCAATCTTGGTTGACTCACCTTTGAGGTTTAAAGTCAATCTATTAGCCTTGTGTTTTGCATCCTAATGAAATCCTAAAAAATAAACTATCCTTAGGTTTTGGACATTGAACCTAAGGATTCTCTTTTTTTGTTGGGATATGGTGTTGTACACCATTGCATAAAATGTTTTATTATAATGTTGTAATTAAATAATTATTTAGTTGTGATGCATCTAGGTGGTGTGGTTATTCGCACTAGGTAATTATTTGGGAACCACTTGATGTGTATTGTAACATTGTATTATTATTTAATGTGTGGGAGACATGTGATAATAATTTAATATTGGGGAAAATATTGAATAAAGTGAAGTATTAGTACACAATATTAAATAAGGGGTTAGTAGTTTTGTATTCATATGGTTTTGTGGTATGGTTTTACCTTAGCACTAGTTGTATTTTAAGTGAGCTTGTGCCTATAAAAGCAAACACATGTGTAGTGGTTTAGGTTGGCTGAGTGGGTTGGTTGTCATTATTGAGTCTTTCTAAGGAGTGCATATGTGAAGCATGGCATGGGATGTGTGGATTCATTCTTGGACACATGAGAGTGCATTGAGAGGACATGATGCTTTAGAGGTATTCATTGTAACTCTTGTATTGCTTTATTGCTAAATAATATGATGGAGTATGGATGTTTTTGGAGGCTGAGTTTTTCCCTCTTGAGGGTTTTCCCAGGGTATATCTTGTGTTATCTTGTGGCTTGTCTATTTGATCTATGAATTATGGTTATTTGTATGCATGTTTATCTCTCATGGTGTTATATAGGAAATGGAATAAGTTTTTGGGTTGAATGCAATATTTCCTAACAAGTGTTATCAAAGCTTTCATGGTTGAAGAATTTTTGTTATAACCCTAGTTTGAGAGTTTTTACAAAGTTGAAGCCATGGACATGCATGTAGGGTTTGAGGAATTACAAGATATGGAACACATGTTGCAGGTGTTTGTATGTAGATTTGAGATTTTGGGTTGTCAAGATTTGTTGGGTTTATTGCAGATTTGAAGTTTTCCAAATTTGGGTGAAAGAGGGTTTCTTGTTTTGAGTTTACATCTAAGGGTTTTGTAGGGGAAATTTCATAAATAACCTTTTGAGACAAAACGGACCTCATGGTTGAATTCAAGTTGTCCAAGAGACGAAGATTGACATAAAATTCAACCTATTTTGGAAAAGTTGAGAAAAAGGCAAAAACAATTTAGCCATATGACCATTTTGGCTGCCCAATTTCGCTATGTGTAGAAATTATTAAAAAAAAATTGAGTTTAAATGTCTGTAGAAAAAATATATGTCAGGATTTTTTTGAAAAAAATAATAATACCTGCAAAAGTAAAAATTAAAAAGTTAGAAAAATCATTGAAAATTTTAAAAGTAAAAATTAAAAAATATATATATAAGGGGGGGCACCCCTGTACCTCACCCTACCGAGCTTGCCACAGTTGGCAGGTTACGCCCTGCCAGTCCGCAGACTAGCAGGATGTACCCTACCAGCAGTGGCACTGGTGGGGCTTCCAGCTCTAGACAATACATCCCACTGGTAGCCAACAATAATAACCACCCAAATTTTAAACAATTTTTTAATAAATTAAAATCTGCCATGTAAAAGTAAAAAATGTTGAACTCCAAATTTTTTACGCTGAAATTTATATGGGGCTGGGTCTGCATGGAAAATGGGGTAGAGTTTTTTATTTTTGGAAAATTTAAATGTTTTTAATGTCCTTTTCAAGTCCACCACCAAGGGCGGCACCGGCTAGCCATCGTCGTTGGTGTGGCACTCTAGCAGGGTTAATTGTGCATTTTATATCAGTTTTTTTGAAATGCACGTAACTTTCGCTCAATATGTCCGTTTTTCGATTTCTTATAGTGGTTTAAAAGATATTTTCATGTTATTTGTTGTAGAGTTGGTTTGGTTCCCTGATTTTTCCATTTTGACATGTGTTTGGAGCCTAGAAGTCAGATGTTCTCATTTTCACTATTTTGAGCATAGCTTTTGCATACAAAGTTGAATTTTCAATTTCGAAGAGGCGCTAGAGAGAATTTCCTGTGTAATACATAGTGGTTTAGATTGTTTATCAGTTTGAGGAGTAGGATGAGTTTTGGTAATTGTTTTATCACTTGTAAGAGCCTAAGATTTGGGGTGTGATTGTGTGAGCATCCGAACAAGTCAAGAGGAAAAACCTTGAAGGATTACATGTTTTTATATGATATTTATGATGGTACAGATGATTATCAGTTTGGCGCTTCTTGTTACAAGTTTACAGGTGTTTTTTAGAGTTGGACTTTAATGGTGATAGGTACATAGGTTATCTTTGATTTTGAGGACATGATTGGACATGGTTTGGGACTTGGAGTTTCATATGGGTGATAGTTGAGTGTAGGTACAACATTGGCTATGGTTATGGTGTCATGGGTATGTAGGTACATTTGATGCATTGGCATGACATGATCATGTATGTGGTTGTTTGGCGGTGATATGGTTTGGTGTTAAGCGATTGTTCTTATCTTCTTGATGCTTATTTGGTTCCTTGACTATTATTACTCATTTGTGGACATGGTTTGCAAATCAGATCTATGGTTGATTTGGTGTTTGAGTCTTGATGTCTACAAGATTATCTTCTTTAATAGATCAGTTTGTAGGTTAGTAATGTGATGATGAGTTTGCATGTTTTAGTGGTTGGATCTATGAGTTATGCAGGTGTGTGGGTTTTCCACTCATTCATTTGCAGTGGGATGACTCAGATGTGGACTGTCTATATCCACCAGG
The DNA here is from genome assembly GCA_007258455.2 of Sequoia sempervirens. Classification (NCBI taxonomy): domain Eukaryota; kingdom Viridiplantae; phylum Streptophyta; class Pinopsida; order Cupressales; family Cupressaceae; genus Sequoia; species Sequoia sempervirens. The sequence continues at coordinate 13,297,730 of VDFB02047397.1, read as the reverse complement.
TTTGATTCATTGTTGTTGCAGATTTCATTAGTTGACCTTGTCTGTGGTCATTTGTACATTAGTATGTTGCTTTGAGATTGAGAGGATGGATGGTTAGAGTACTTGATTAGTTAGGTGATGGGACTTTTAGCATGTGGTTTGATCATGATGTCATGGTAGCTTCTTACATTCATTGGTTATACACTTCTAGTGGAAGATTTTTACAGTGATGACTTGGTAGTGATTGGATTGGTTTGTGATGTTTTGATGGAAGTTGTATGTATCTTCTTGGCTTGGAGATCTTGGTTTCACTTGTATGTTACTGATATTGTTGTTGAGTGTGTGCAAAATTGGATGATCTTCATGGAGGAGATGGTAGTCATGATTCCATGTGTAGCTCGGTATCATGGTTCAGTGGGAGTTGTTGGAAGTAACATGGATGCATCATTGGTTATGGTTATCTTCATGTGATTGGAGATATGGTTTCTTGGCTTAGAGTATGTTTGATGTTATGTGATGGTTTAATCTTGATGATATCTTAGATTTTTGGCATGATATGTGTTCTCTTGAGACCAAGATGTATGTTTTGGTGCATGTTATCTCCTAGGAGGAGATGGTTAGATCATGTTGTCATGATAGGTTCCTGATTCTGTAGTTGGAGCTTTGACATTGATCTTGGTAGTTCTTTGTGTATTGGGTGCATTGATAATTTTCTTGATTACTTCATGGTGATGCTATGTTGCATTTGGAGTTTGGAATGTATTGATGGTTATAGGTGCTCGTGGATACTTGGAGGCGTAGGTAATGGTTGGTGTTCTGTTGTGATTAGAGACATTTACTTGAGATGGTTACTCTTTGGAGGTTTCAGTAGGAAGACTGAGGAGATTTCACTTGGTTATGGACATGAGTTCATGATGGACCGATAGAGGAGATTTTTCTTGGCGTGAGTCATGATGACTTGGTTATCCTGGAGGAGCATTCTCATTCACACTCTTGGTCTACTCAACAGTTTATTATTTGAGAGGTATTTTCCAATTATATCTTTTAGATATGTTATGTTTCGTGCTTTGATTTCTCATGGGATTGAGTTGATTCATGGTGATTGATTTTGGATACTCATTTGAGGATTGGTTAGCATGATTTTATATGCTTTATATTTCCTCGATATGGATCTTGAGCTATGGATAGTCAATTCTAGAGGATTCATTTTGAGGGATGTTATGGCATGGTTATCTCCTTGTGCATTTGAGTTTATGTTATCATTATTTGATGAGGATTGTTAAGAGATGGTTTATGGGCTGATTTCCAGTATTGAGGATGGTTACTTTGAGTTTGATCTTCCTGATTAGAGAGGCTTACATCCATGTTGGCATTATTACATTGATTCATATGTTGTACTTGATCTATGAGATTGGGTGCTATGGATGTTGTTGAGGCTTTTCATTTGGGGTTGTTAGGATATCATACTTGAAACAACAATACCATTTTGAGGTGTTGATAGATGTACATTATGGTTTACAGGTTTTCTCTCTTCATGGTTCCTTCTTGGATGTTCATGTTTTGGGTAGGATGGTGGCAACATGTTGTGAGAGATTATGCAACTCTTTGGGTTGCATGTGTGTATCATTGTTATTGTTCTTGGTACTTTGTGCTTTGATTTACTTATCACACCTTGATATAGTGTTGATTGGTAGAATTGATATGCTTTGACATTACCTATGATATGGGAGTTCCTGGATATGTATGTTCTTCATTGACAGGTTTGATATAGGGAACTTGATTTTAGTTTACGGGTTGCATATGTTATTGGCATGAGTTTACTAATGTATTGATACCTTGGAGGTATGGATGGTTGGATGTATTAACATGTGTTGTGGATGCTATTTCCAATCATGTGGGTTTTTATAGTTGACAACAACTTGTTTAAAGCCTTTTTTATCACTTGGATTTGATGCTTGTGTTGTTGGATTGGTGCATTTTCACCTTGGCATGTTCCTTTTCTTCCATAGGTGGCATGTTGGAGGATGATAGGAGTTATTGCTTGAGATGGTGGTCACTTTTTTCTTATTGCAAGTATCTTGATAGAGAACGATAGCATTGTGGAGGTTCATGTGGTTTCATGTATGGCTATGATGATGTATTTCATGTATTGATCCCTTATGCAAGTATACAATAAGTGGGAGAATGTTGGGATATGGTGTTGTACACCATTGCATAATTTTTTTTATTATAATGTTGTAATTAAATAATTATTTAGTTTTGATGCACCTAAGTGCTGTGGTTATTCACACTAGGTAATTATTTGGGGACCACTTGATGTTGTATTGTAACATTGTATTATTATTCAATGTGTGGGAGACATGTGATAATAATTTAATATTGGGGAAATATTAAATAAAGTGAAGTCTTAGTACCCAATATTAAATAAGGGGTTAGTGGTTTTGTATTCACATGATTTTGTGGTACGTGGTTCTACCTTACCACTAGTTGTATTTTGTGTTAGCTTGTGTCTATAAAAGAAAACATATGTGTAGTGGTTTAGGTTCGTTGAGTTGGTTGGCTATCGTTATTGAGTCTTTCTAAGGAGTGCATATGTGAAGAATGGCATGGGATGTGTGGATTCATGATTTGATGCATGAGAGTGCATTAAGAGGACTTGATGCTTCAAAGTTATTCATTGTAGCTCTTGTATTGCTTTATTACTGAATAATATGATGGAGTATGGATATTTTGGAGGTTGGTTTTTTCCCTCTTGAGGGTTTTTCCAGGGTATAACTTGTGTTATCTTGTGGCTTGTCTATTTTATCTATGCATTTTGGTTACTTGATGCATGTTTATCTCTCATGGGGTTATGTAGGAAATGGAATAAGTTTGTGGGTTGAATGCAATATTTCCTAACATTTTCTATATTTCACAAAGACATAAATTTCTAAGTTGTGTATGGTTTGTTTTAAGTTGTTTATCATATTTTGTGTCTAAACAATAGTATAGGTTTTTAAATTTTTTTGGCGCATCACCTTTTTAGTCTTAGGTTTCATTTCATGTTACTTCCTATCTCTTTTCTCTTCAAGCAACAATAGCATAGGTTAGATTAAGTGAATTTACAAGGGAACTGACCCTCTTTGAGGTTCATGTTTGTGATAAGTTACCCACAACTTGAAGATGATCCCATGTTTCACAAGGTAGCTAAGCTTTACACTTAGTAAGGGTGCATACTTTAGTGACAACAAAAAAAACACTATCAACACCCCATCATATGATTCCATTATCATTCATATTGAAGAAATCTATAACTAAGTAGCTATGGTGACCATAAAAATAAATATTTTTTCCATTAATATGAGAAGTGGTGAATTCACTATCCAAGGGGCAACAACCTCTTCTTCATGCATAACCAAATAGAATATCCTTGAATATCTAGGGAAAATTCACACACAAACATCCATCTGATAGCTACTTAGGACCTCTCTTATGCATAAATAAATCCTAGAAAAATCCCTACAAGGATCACATGTACCAAATAAAATTAATATTGATAAATTTCAAGACATGATAGGACACCTTTCCTCTCCATATCCCATCATATTCACAGATAAAAATTTACAATCATTTGAATTCTCTTAGAGCACTTCACATTGAGGCCCTTATTCACAAACATAAAATAAAATGCATCCTTATAGATGGTGGATTAGGACTATATCTATGTACTCTCAAATTAATAGAACAATTGGGATATTTTGAAGGCATCATTGATCCTCAAAATAAAATCACTATCAAAGCATATGATGATGTTGAGTGTGATTCAACAAGAACTATAAAATTACCTATTCAAGTTGGACCCATTATTATGGAGACTATATGTCAAATTTTAGACCTTAATCTCCAATATAACACTCTTTTTGGTCATCCATGGATACATGCCATGCAATTTGTCCCTTCCATATACCTTGAATGCATTAAGTTCCCATATAATGGACTAAAGTCACTATCCTTGCAAACTCACAACCTTTTTAGTATTGCAAATTCATAGAAGGAAGCTATATCCATTCCTATCATTGTAACATTAATTTCACCCCCATACTCACCCTACATAAATCCATATTAACTTACACCATCCACCTCACATACCATTCTAGAGATCAAGGATATAATTATTAACATAGGATACAAAGAGTATGCCATGCATGATTATTTCTACATAAGATAACTCCTACTTTCCCCTACATATCATGGTCAACCATAGTTCCCTAAGATCTCAAATTAAGTTACCTTCCAAAGTTTCAAATGTTGGGTATTCTTAGATATATAAAACATTGAGGAAGATATGACATCATGGATTTATAGAGACAAAGAAGAACAAATGTTGACCTTGAAAATAAAATGATATTGTGAGGGACATCATATATGTGAAAACATGGGATATAAAGGAAAAGCATTGGGATTGCATGAACAAGGAATAGTGGAGCCAATTCAATGAAAAATCAATGATGGTTACCAAGGACTTGGGTACGGATTTCTTAAAAATATGCCTCTAGAAAATGAGTGCATTCTTACTAAAATAACTAAAGCTTTCTTGTCGTTAATAGTATCAATGGGAACCCTAAGTAATCCTTTAAAAATATTTCCAAATTATTCTAAGGAATAAGAATTAACACCATCATACCTAAATCATCCATTCTTATTGACCTTCCACTTGTCTAATATGACCTAATAGATTGAGATCAACAAGGACCACCTATTTTTGACATATTTCAGAACAATGAGGTAATCATTGAGTTTATGGGAATTTGAGAGTACTTACTCCTAGGATATCACAAGTCAAGATTTGACATCATGCTGAATGAGGTTGCATACTTTAGGGAGTATCTGTTATCTTAGTCACAAAAAAAGGAAAAAATAAAGAAAGGTCCCCTAGTGAAAACCTTGATGAGACATTTTTGGACTCTAAAAATTGGCAATGAAAGACCTATCCTTTGGTGAAAACATGTCCCTACACTAGAGGATGAGTAATTTTACCTAGTACCTCATTATCAAGATAAGTCTAGAATATTGTTTGAAGAAACAATATAAATAAATCTAGGAATTGAAGAAATTCCTAAAACCACTTTCATGGAAACATCACTCACCATTGAGGAGAATCAAGATAACAACTTTTCTTAAGAGGGGAGCTAATAATTTCACATGTTCTTATTGATATATTGACCTGTCATTAGTAGTACACTATTTGGTACTATATCTTGATGCCAAACTAATAAAAAAAAACTAAGAAAGATGCATCCACAAATTTCTCTCCTAGTAAAAGTAGAATTATAGAAAATTATAGAAGTGGGATTTATTCATCCTATTGATTATCCTAGGTGGATTTAAAATATTGTTTCTGTATACCTTGGAATTTATCCTATTCTAGATGTGCAAAATAACTAAGAAATGTGAATGACAAAATACCAAGGACACCTCAAGATTAGCCAAAAGAGTGACACAACGAAAAGGAAAACGAAGAAAATGAAACATGAACAATTTTACCTCCCTTGTTGTTGATATCTCTTTGATTGGCCCTTGCTTGGATTGGTTTGTGTGCTCCTTAGATGATTGTTTGAGTGACTAAAATGCAAGATTCAATGTGCAAGATGATTGAAGAGATGGCTAAATGATGGTAAAAGATTGAGGATTCAAATGGGCAGCATATAGTTATGAAAATATAAAGTGTTGAAAATGCCCTTGAGGAGGGGGTATTTATAGGAGAATTTGAATTCTCTAGAGAATTCAATGGTCAAGATGCATCCAACATGGCCAAGATGAAGGGCTAAGGTGGGTTGAGACCCACAAGCCCTCACATCTTGACATGTGGAGGGTGAAGTGGACAAGAGGATATGAGGTGTAAATGAGGTGTCAAGAAGGTACATGAGGTGGAAAAAGGACATGCACCTTGGGGAGTGAGGAGATTTCCAAAAAAGGGATTTCTTGTCCCCAAGTGGGAGTGAAAGGGACATTTGAGGAATTTTAGAATTCCTCAAAAATCTACATGGGAAAAGGAAAGGTGATTGGGGAAATAAGTGTGAATTAAAAATTCACATTCTTAGGAAAGTCTAAAAGATAAAAGATGGGCTCCAAAAAGGTGGGACTTGGTCACATGTGGAGATTGTGACAAGTCCAAGGTTCTAGAAGCCTTGGAAGGATGGAATGTGAATTAAAAATTCACATATAAAAGAGGGGAACCTAGGAAGAATAAAAAGGAATTAAAAATTCCTTGGAGAATGATTAGGCTTAATTAATCAGTAATTAGAGGATAATTAGGGGCTAGTTAGGATTAAAAGCCAACTTGCAAAAGTTGGAGGATGTGACACATCCTAATCAAGGATTAGGCATGTGCACATCCTTAATGAAGAGATTAGGAAATGGATTAGGATTAGATGAAAATGACATGTGAGGAATTAAATAAATGTATTATTTATTTAATTCATTTGATGAAAAGGGGATTAAAGAGGGTAAGGTATTAATTATTAATTAAATACCTTAGGGATTTGGCAGAATTAAAGATATTAATTAAATAATAGTAATATTACTTAATTAACTCGGATAAGAGGATGTTTAGATGAAAAGTGATAAATTTGGATAAATTAAGTGTTCAAATTTGGATGTCTACAGTTTCAATATCCAAGTTGATTAGGGGCATCCCTATTTTTATATATTTCAAGGAACTCATTAAGGCATGCCAAAAAGATGTCTTCCTATTTCCTAACATTGATATCATAGTTGACCTAACATAGGATATGAGATGCTCTGATTAATGGATTTTTTAGGATATAACTAGATAAGAATAGCCACTAAAGACCAACATAAAAACTACTTTTGTCACTCCTTACTGTATCTTTTTCTACCAAGTAATGCCCGTTGGACTAAAAAATGTGAGGGGCACATACCAAAGAGCTATGACTGCAATCTTCCATGATTTACTCCATGCCATAATGGAACATAATGTTGACGATCTTTTGGGAAAGTCCAAAATAAAAAAGGGCATGTCCAAGTCCTAGAGAAAATATTTGATTGATTAGAGAAGCATCAGGTACGCTTGAATCCAAAAATACATGTTCGATGTCACTTCTAGAAAATTATTGGGATTCATTGTATCACAAAGATGTATTGAAGTCGACCCCGCTAAAGTAAAATCCATAATCAACATGCCTCCACCAAAGAATACCAAAAAATTACATAGTATTCAATGAAAATTATAAGCAATCAAACGCTTCATGGATAAAGTTTATAGGTAAATGTTATCCATTCTCCCATCTCCTCCATAAAAATGTGGCCTTTACATGGGATGATAGTTGTCAATAGGATTTTCGATAGCTCAAAGAGTATCTTACATCAACTCCCATTCTAATTCTCCCAATTCAAGGCAAGCTCATATTATTATACACTTTTTCCACATTAGTATCATTAGGGGAACTTCTCACACAACATAATAATAATGGAAGAGAATGAGCCATCTATTGGGTAAAAGTACAAACTTGTGTCACACTTTATAAAGGAATTGACCAATAGCAAAAAATTTTTTGAACTTCAACCACATAAAAGTGATATTTATACTTTTAATTTCAAAATGATGTAAACTAATGAAATGTAGAACTCTTGATGAATTTTATTCGTGTAATTTTTTAGAGTTTTTAAAAAAAAAATTCGTTATTTTTATGAATTTAAGAACAGATTTTGGAATGATGAAAATTTTAGGAAAAAGTGAACATTCAGCTGACATCAAGAAATAAATTGAAAAAAACTTCATTTTGCCCTAATTTTTTCTCCAAATAGGCAACTTCAATATCTAGTGCATGGAAAAAATCAAATTTTGATGTATATTTTTCTTGTAATAATGTTTTAAAGTCAAACTTACCAGAACTTGATAGTTTTCAATTGACATCAAATATCGTCTACTTTTTGATTAAGGGAAAATAAGATTTTGATGGGACCTGAAACCCAATACAAGAAGGTTTTGAAGGGACCTAAAACCCTTTACAAGGAAAAGAAGTTGCTAGAAAAATAATCAACATACCAACCGCAACCCAACAACAACAATACATAGATATTCAAATCAACTCAAGCTACAACAAACAAGTTTTGAAGGGACCTAAAACCCTTTACAACAAGGTTTTGACCTACTTAGATGATCAAATACACTAAAAGAAATTAGGTTTTTTTAGGGACCGAAAAACCAATAGTCTACAACTGCTAGACCACAATAAACCAATCACTCAATGTAAGTAGCACTGAGGTAGAAAAAAGAGGGTAGAAATAGCTCCCTTTAAAAACCAACAACCCATAAGGCAAGAAAGAGTACATAGAAGCATTAAAACACCCGCCAAAATAGAAAACCAACTTAATATCCACCTCAAAAGGAGAGAGCTCCCCTCTATTGGAGAGGATGTCATGAATAGCTTTTCCACCACAACCTAAAAACTCCAACAACCTCCACCTCAAAAGGATCAAAAACTAAGGAAACCATAAACTTTCAACCCCCAAATCCACCTCAATAAGAGAAGAATCCACCTCAATAGGATCCAGGGAGAAAGCCAACACTTCAACAAAGCAAACAATGTACCATCCTTGAGAAGAATCCACCTCAATAGTTTTTCCCTTAATAAAAAACTATTGTCTACTTTTTTAATCATTTTCAAAAAACAAATATACTCTTTTGAAGAGGATTCTCTCCTCTACTGCACCATATATTTTTCAATATTTTTCAATATTTTTTACTATTTTTTAAAATTTCTAATCAGTCTTTTTTTAACTTTAAAAACCTACTTGCATTATTTAAAAAAATATATATTAAAACTAATCAAAATATAAAAAAATTACATATTTGGATTCATCACTCTAAGCTCTACAAAAGAGTATTTTTCTTTTTCTTTTTTAAATCATTCTGACTGAAAAAATACTTAGTTGAAGTTGAAAGTTTTAGAAAAATCTGAAAAAGGCTAAGTTGGTTGCCAAGTAGGATTCCAACTAGACAATTTTGACTGAACTGTTTTCAGCTGAGCATGTTCCTATGAGAGGTTTTTGGTTGAAACCCTTCCGACCGAAACTTACTTGGTTGAAAGTATATCGATTGAAATATGTAAGGCTGAAAACATCCATATAAATACTTTTTTTTTTCAATTCAAGGAAATTTAGGAAAATACAAAGGAAGACTTATTTCGTGAAAACAAGAGCTATTTTTGGAGGCACATTGATCTTCAACTTATAATTGATTATGTCACTCTTTTCATGGGCGCATTTGAAGTTAGTTTACACTATTTTTCATTTGAATATGGTTGAGAATTAGGGTTATTAGGTTATGGTGTACACATACAAGGACACACAATTTTGGATCATTCAAGTGCACCTATAAAATTGTACTATGAAATTTGTAAACATATGGTTCACTTCACCTAGTGTGTTTTAGATAATCATTATAAATTTTAGATAAATATATTCTTGAGGCATTATTCATGTCCTCATTTTATGTGGTTCTAAACAATCATGTTTTCCATTGTACCTCTTCTCTTCTCTAATTTTCATTTATTTCTCATGTGTGGGTTCCATCCCTTGTTCTTGTGCATAACTCCTTCCTTGTAACATGATCTACTCTCATGTGTTCACCCTATCCTTTTACATAATGTTCCTCACACCCTCTCCTTCTGTGTCGATCCTCTGGAATGCTAAAAACACCTATTCCTATATTGGACTATAAAAAGTCCTTATCCAACCTATTGTTCCCCTACATCAAACTCCTTAGGTGTGAAATAATATGAATTCTTATTCACAAATGAGATTAAGTGGTAGTTTCACTCTTCAAACTTCATCAAGATTGTCTCATCCTTCCCTAGACACTCATACTTTAGCATGATTAATATTCTTTTTTCCTTATTTTTCCTCAACCTCACCTACATGGAATACACTAACCTCCTCTATCCAAGTCCATTTCCTTCAATCGTTCTCAAAATTTTCCTATGATATCATGTCTTGTTTTCTCCCCTTTGACCTTCTTCTCCATCCTTACTCCTTCCTTTGTCCAACCTCCTTTACTAGGGTTCGAACACTTCACTTATACCTTTTTTCTCTTTGATGTATTTTGTGGACACCTTTGTACCTTCTTGAGGTAGTTTCCTCTATGTTAGAAAATTTTTCTTAGGTTGGTAGTTCTTGTAGCACTTATGTGTTCCATTCTCCTTCCTCATATCTCTTTGTTGAGGATCTTCTTACATTTTCTTTTATTCCCATGCCCACTCACTCAATTGGATTTTATTGAAAATAATGTTGATGAATTTCTATGGATCCTCTCCTTCACATGTGACTACCTTGTCCATCTATATTTTATCATCAAAACATGAAAAGATATTTCCAAACCTTATGTGTGTCCTTTTTCCCATTCTCTTGCATTAGGTTGACACATGTTAGATTCAATTGAATCGATTATTTTATACTTGGAGATCTATCTAGTCCCCTTCTTGAAAATTCATACTTGCATGATTTTGTAGCTTCTTCATGCCCTATAACCAATTAAAATCATCTAATTATTATCCTTTTATGGTGTGTAATATCTTCCTCCAAAATTGAGGTTTAACCCAAATTTCCTTTGTTAGCCCTTTTTATTCATACATAATCACATAGGTCCTACATTATACATTCTTTCTAGTTGTGCAAGTTTAGATTCCCCTTTTCTTGTATCCTCTAGTTTCTCATTGCTAGATGCTTCATCATGTGATTCAATATTAGATGTAGTTTATATTTCTTGTGAACACATTATTTCTAACCTCATGTGCTATCTAAATCTAATGTTTTAGCCCTATCTTTTTTGAATACAATAAGGGTTGTGATACATGTAACAATATCCCTTCTTTGAATATATAAAGGGTTGTGATACATGTAATTTAATACTCCTTGTATCTAAGATATTTTTGTAGTTCAAGGATCTCAATGATTCCTTTTTAATGATGATCTAATTGGCTTTCCTTATCACATGTGATATTGAAACTTATGAGCATGTCTTGTCAAATATAATATGAGCTAGTGATTTACACATTTAGGTATATCAAGCATGATGTTTCTCTTCCTATTTTTTATAGTAATCATTTTACTAAAGATCCACATATTGATGCATTTATCTTGGTGATAATGTAGAGGAGGGGGACCAACCACACCAAGACCCCAAGTCATGGAGATCCAAGAGCGGAAGGTTGTCCTAATCTACCTCAGGTTGGACAAGCATTTAAGGTCAAGGATAGAGAATGAAGAGCATTATTAGTGCCTCTATCACTCTACTAACCTGAGAGTTAGTTAGGACTAAGTGAGCAGGTTTTTGGAATCCCAACTGTACCTCAGACAACTCTCTGCCAGAGGATAGTAGCGCAAAATAGGGATGACAACGCAACACGTTGGTGTCTCATAGATGCACTAACGTCCGTACAGACATAAAGTGCAAAAGGATAGTGAAAACAACAAAATTCCTACTAACAACTTAGGTGTTGATATGCAAAGTAATAACATAAATACTAAATGACAAAATGATAGAAATAACCAAAAGGATGATATGAAATGATAAGAACGAAGGTGGTGGAAGTAAACACATGAAGGGTCCAGTTCGCTAGCAAGCTCCACATGAACACGTACCTACACATAGCCAAGAGGGGAAAATTATTGGGGATGTATAGGGGTTTTCCATAGTCAAACCCCTGCTTTGGTGTTTCCACCTCCACAAACAACCAGATAGATAGATATGTAGAAATATGATAAAGTAATAATGCTAGAACATAAATGAAACCAATCACCACAAGAGATACTATGCTACTCAAATCCAACAACAAAGTAGTAATATAAAAGCTTTACCACCCTCGACTAAAAGAACTCAAGGCCAATGAGAGAGGAATGCAAGTCCACAACTATGATAGAGTTGACGTAGCCGCAACAATGTTGAAAGCAGTCCTGCAAGACACCAAGTTGTAGCTTTTGTGGTAGATGTGAGGAATGCTATGATTATTGGAATTGTGAAGCCAATAGTGCAAAAACTAGCAAGGTTATGGAGTAAAACATGAAGCTAGAGAAAATGAATGTGTAGAGAATGTGAAGAAGATCAAATTAGTGTGTAAAAATTCAAGAATTGCCAAGAAGATGGATTGAAAGTGAAAGATAGCCATTTGAAGAAGGTTTGGGAGGGAAAGAGCCATTCAAAGATTGTCAGGAAGGTGTAGGGGCATTAAATTTCATCACCAATGGAGAACATAATTCCTATGTAGATTCTAGAGGCAGGAATCCTATCAGGATGACAACACGTCGTGCAAACGTCTGTGTGTCGCGCACACTTCCCTGACATAAATTCCCCCACCGAAACTAAAAAAAAGTGCCAAGTGGATGTAGTATGGAATGAGGACGTGGAATTACTTGGTCGGATTTGATTTCTCTAAGGTGGAGGATGTGAAAGGGGAATTTGCAAGGGGGGTGCAAATTCACTCCTATACATTTTTCCCCCACTTTAGCGAACATGAGTGCCAATGAGTATTTGGTAAAGTAGATCGAAAGAGTTTATAAATGTATACCTAAATCGTTGAGGAAGAAAACCACAATCTGGCGAGCTTGAAAGTGTAGGGTAGGAAAATGGCTCCACATGTACTCTCTCCTAAGGAAGATTGAATAAAGTGCACTGAAGACCCGCAAACCAACGATGGAAAAATCTTGTAGGATGTAAGTGCTTCATAGGTCCTTGGACCCTCAAAGAAGGTTCCCTAAGGTACTCTCTCTTGAAGAAATCCCAGTGTGTGGGACTCCACAGAGTCAGATTGGAAAGCAACTTCATAGGTGCACCTACAAAGCAACATGTTAATCCACAGACAAAACATGTTAGAAAACAAAAAGCTATGCAGGAAATAAAGCAAGTAGAAAATCACGTAGATAGTCAAAAATTGAAGGAGAATCTTTCAAAGGGGTCCACTCAAGGGATGACTTGTTTGAAAGTGCAAGAGTATTTTTCGTAAATCAATTCAACATCAATGAATCCTTTTAAAATATTTTCACTTCATCAAGGAATTCGAAAGGAAGAAGGCCTCCTCACAAGGGGAAGGTTAGAACTTCACTCATAGGAGAAGGTGATCCCTCCTTGGAGGAAATATTTTCAATTTCTTTCTTTGAAAACCCATGATGAAGGAAAAGTATTCTACTAGGGGTCCTTGTTGAGGAATACAATTTTTTAAAAATATTTTGAAGAGATTTTTAAGAAAATATTCGTTGGCCACTGAATGCGTTTTTCTAAAAATTGAAGTGACATGATAGCCCCCCCTCAGGATGGTGCATGCCGAACACAAAGGTGTGTGACATCCTAAGGAGAGAAAAGAAAGAATGAAAAATTGATTTTGTGGCCCACAGAACATAGTGAGATGTAACCGTGGTAATGTCGTCGCACATGAGAGGGACAAAACATGAGCACCACAACATCACAAAACAAGAACGAAAGATAACCACAAAGAAAGAAGAGACAATAACATCACAAACAAGGGATAGGGGTGATATGATATTTTGGGATCAGAGCTACTCATAAATATAGATAAATAGATATAACAGTATATAAATGAACTATCATCAACCCCCTACTATATCAAACCATATGAAGAAAGGCACGTGAAGAAAAAATAAAAATACAAAATTTGGGTCAACATGGAAGGGAAGCCTAAATGCCCCCAACACTTTGCATAGTCCCCAATTATTGAAAATCAATGCATAATAGAGGAAGAATGATGTGAAAAATATAGGAATTTTTACAACACAAAAACACTCATGTATCCAAGCACCTACAAGGGTGACAAGGGTCATCCAAGAACACATAACACATGCATAGGGGAACACAATACACACACAAAATATATTATATAGATAAATAAGAGGCACCCCCTAGTCCTCATCAGCCAAGAGGTCATCATTCTCCCAATCTAAATCATTGTATAGGGAGGGTAGGCGAGCCTGCAAGGGTGAAATATCAAGGGGGAAACCCTTCGACCCTCCCGCAACAAGATCCAAGGAAGAAGGCCCCTCAAGGTCTTCTCCACTCAATTCCCGTGGGGTGAATGTCAATGATTTCACAAAGATCATTGATAGGGTCAGGACCTTTTCGACATAATTAAACATGCACTTCATAGGAGTGCCATGCGTTAACTGAATAGGTGAGGGAGGTGGCGCCCAAGATCCACTGCTAGGCTCACCAAATGACTCAGGAGCAGTGATGAACTTCGAGGATGCCGGGGATTCCTCTATCACTAGGATGGCACAAGCTAGCACAAAACCATCCTCCAAAGAAGGTGAAACCTTCTTCCAACCCCCAATACTAGTAGGGTCGTCCTCCATTTTTTGATTCATTGGAGGATGTGAGATCCCCATAGATGAAGTAGAGGGCACAAAGGAAGAGGAGAAAACCATGGTGGACACCACTGAGATATTTGGTATGTCCATGGGTTTCAAGAATGGTGAGGTGTTCAGAAGGGAATTAGAAGGGGTGGCTCAACCAAAGGAGCGGTAAACACCTGCACCCTCTTCGGGTGAGGATCGTTCACAATTGAGGTGGGAGCTGAAAGCAATATCGAAGTTGAAGGAGCTAAATTAGAGAGGAGGGAAGAGGAGGAGACACTAGAAGGTGCCAAAGCAGGAGCTTCTAATTCCTCTCCTTCTTCTATAAGGCAGCCTGCTCAGAGACTAAAGCCTTTCTCTAATGCTTGCATTCACATGCAAGGCAGTTTCTACAACTTCTAGAGCTAGAGGCCAAGGGCTTAGAAGGAATGGGAGACTCTTGTTTGACCATCAAAGTATCCATCACATCCATTTATGACGAAGGGAGAGACTCCTGGATGGGAAAAGGAGGGTGAGGTTGAGGGGATGATGGAACGACAACAGGGGGAGCAGACTCCAACACCTTAGTAGCAGGCCTCTTCCCATTCATTGCTTGAGAGGCAGGAGAAGTAGGAGGCAGTGGAAGTTGAGACATAGAAGATACTCCATGATGACCCTTCCCCTTACCATACCAAATGGGCTGAGGCATCATGGGTAAGATAGGAAGTTCAAATGCCAGACGCTTGGGATTTTTCCTAGCGAGCACCATTGGACTCCTTATGCAAAATCCAGGAGTAGCAACACAAAGTTCCTTTGTAGGGAGGGAGGTAGAGGTAGGGACCTGAGCATAGGCAGGCTTTCCCTTCCCCTTTTGAGAGGAAGGGGAAATTTACTGCTGCACCACAGAGTGAGTCACTTTTGGTTGTCCCTTGCCCCCAGTTTTGTACTTTATATAATTTCGGTAAATTAGGTCCATTCTAGGAGGGAGTAGACCAACCGAGGCAGGCCAAAAATGATTCAAATAATAACCCCTTGTGGGATACGAATGGTTGATATCTAGTGTCATGCACAACATGTGTGAAACCTTCATGAGAGAACTTTAAACACTTATGAATAACGAAAGTGATTTCATTCATGGAAGCTAGCCATAAGATACCCAACTTCACCCTAAATAGATCATATTCTAGAATGACATTGAAAGTTGTATCCACAACCCTAGGTCCTACTAGGAAAAAAAGAGTTATAAAGCCATACGACACAAGAGAGAGACTATCATGTGTACACATAATAGATTTCATTTTCTCATATTCCTCCCTCTGTAATGAATTTGGCCACAACATCCCTTTCGTGATAACATTCACCTGACTCATAGGGTCAACTAGGACTCCTATCATAATGTTTCTATTGAGGTGAGTAGGAATGAATAGGGGAGAGGGATTTTTATTCAAAGGCAAGTTCTGCGAGGTGAAAATCACATTTGGCGAGCCAGTCGTAGGTTGTGGGGGAGGAGTAGGAGTAAATGAAACCACATTTATGTATGCAAAGGATTTAGGAGAGGCATAAAAATGATTCATAATCAAGTTCACAGAGTGAGACGGAAATGGGTCCGTATAAATCTGCAACTTGTTATTTTCCTTTGCCACTAACTTATTCATGTTTTTCTTCTTCCCATCGAGATAGATGGTACCATCGTCGATGCGGTCCTGTATCTCATGACATAGGAAAATGCAATGGTTAGTATCATGCTCGTGAACATGATGGTACTGGAAAAAGGAATTTCCATCGTACTAATCAAGATAAGGCTCCTTCAAAGGTTGAGGGTTTTCTAACATTATAATCTTATCCTTCAATAAATTTTGTAAAATAGAAGAATAAGATTCAGATAATTTTGTAAACATTTTTTTGCACTTGAGGTCATGATCATTAGTTGTGAAAACTATGTTTGCAACAACCTTTCCTTTTCTTGAAATGGACACTATAGATTTTCCTTCAGAATGGGAGCACGAGGAGGATCCCCCAAATTGAACCACTATTCTTTGGTACTCCCGCAATGCAACACACAAATGTGTGGAAGAAGGGTATTTCATTAAGGAAAATTTCTCCTGCCAGGATCACTGTAGGTTTCCTATGAATACCTTCTGCACATCCAAGTCAGGCAGTGGATATGAGATTTGTGAAAAGAGAACTTGGTATCACACAATGAAATCAATTATCTTCTTGTGTTCTCCTTGCTTACATTGGACGAGATTTGAGAAGGTCATCTTTAGACTGATATTAGCCTAGAATTGATGGAGAAACTAATTGACAAGCTTTTCAAATGAGAATATAGAATTTTTAGGCAAGGAACACTACCACTCGAGTGCTGAATCCTTAAGATATCAAGGGAAAAGCTTCGCCATCAGGGCATCGTGGTGAAAGAAATCCATACACATTGCATTGAAAGAGGATACATGTGTCTGTAGATCCCCTTTACCACCATACTTTTCAAACTTAGGAATCTCAATTCCTTAAGTGAAAGGAGTGCTCAAAATCGTTATCGACAATGAACTATGTCGAGAGAAGGGTTGAAAGATAAGCTAGGAGGAGGCTTGAGATAGGTTCGCCAACTGGTTTTGTAGTTGACCCATATTCTATAAGAGAACATTTAGAATAGGGTTTGAAGATGAAAAAGGTCCAATGGAACCTCCCCTAGAACCACCACCACCAGAACCTCCTCCTGAGCCACCTTCAGAGCCATCGTCGTGACCACCATCAGAGCCACCACCAAAACCACTAGTGTGGCCCCCGTCGGAGCCACTACCATGGATTTCACTAGAGCCACCACTACTAGCACCGCCATCGCTATCGAAACCACCACCACTCATTCCACCAGTGCCCCCACCACCAAGGGCGATAGGAGGGGTGAAACTAAAACTAAGGGGTATTCTACTTGCCTTGATAGTGTGGGGTTTTTGAGAAGCAGAGGAAACACTGATCGAGGGGCCTATTTCAGCCATGCATATAGACATGGTAGGCATTGAGACATTTATTTGTCTCTAATAGGCATTGAGCACCTCTCCTCGGGTAGTACCTGATCTAGTGTTATACAAAGAGATGTATGCTTCGATTAGATTGGTGAGGCCATGTAAGAATTTTACGCCTATCTGATCCTTTCCTAACATGTATCTCACCTCATTAACAAGTATAGTGGCTCTTGCCATATTTGATGCTTTCTACAAATGATTATTGAGGTCTAATAGCCTCCTATCTAATGCCAAAAGGTTTTCTTCAGGAATATGTAAAACATCATCCTTATCCACGGATGAAGCCATAAGGGACACTAGAGGAGTGGATGCATGAGTGGTCTCATCATTGAGACCCATCTCTTCTATAAAGCTTGTGGTAAAACCAATAGTAAAACTGGAAGTGACCTTCATCTTTTCCATTTGTAAATGTTGCACAGTTCTTCTAACCACGTACTCGAAGGTCATAGACTAGGTTGTGATGCTCATAAAACCTCACATCACCCGAGTTTACAACAGTCACTAAGTGCGAGGGAAAAAGTATCAACGCAAAGAAATGGATAAACGTTGTTCATGTCAGGTTCACCAAAATGTAGAGGAGGGGGACCAACCACACCAAGGCTCTAGGTCATAGAGATCCAAGAGCAGAAGGCTGCCCTAATCTACCTCAAGTTGGACAAGAATTTAAGGTTAAGGATAAAGAATGAAAAGCACTCTCAATGCCTCTCTCACTCTACTAACCTAAGAGTTAAGTTAGGACTAAGCAAGTAGGTTTTTGGAATCCCAAATGTACCTCAGATAACTCTCTACCAGAGGACAACAACACAACAGGGATGATAGTATGACACGCTGGCATCTCATAGATGCACTGGTGTCCATACGAACAAAAAGTGTAAAAGGACAGTGAAAACAATATAATGCCTACTAACAGCTTAGGTATCGAGATGTAAAGTAATAACAAAAATACTAAATGAAAAAATGATAGAAATAACCAGAAAGATGATATGAAATGACAAGAATGAAGGTGGTGGAAGTAAACTCACGAAGGGTCTAGTTCTCTAGCAAGCTCCACATGAATGCATACCTACACACAACCAAGAAGGGAAAATGTTGGGGCTATATAAGGGTTTGCTGCAGTCAATCCCCTGCTTTGGTGTTTCCACCTCCATAGATAGCCATATAAATAGATATGTAGAAATACAATAAAGAAAATAATGCTAGAATAGAAATGAAACCAAGCACTATGAGAGACAAGTCTACTCAAATCCAACAAAAAAGTAGTAATATGAAAGCATTAGCACCCTCGAACAAAGGAACTCAAGTTCAATGAGAGAGGAATGAAAGTCCATAACTATGGTACAATTGACGTAGCCACAACAACATTGAAAGTAGTCCCGTAAGACACCAAGTTGTAGCTTATGTGGTAGATGTGAGGAATGCTATAATTGTTGGAATCGTGAAGCCAATAGTGCAACAAGTAGCAAGGGTATAGAGAAAAATGTGAAGCTAGAGTGAATGAATGTGTAGAGAATGTGAAGAATATTGAATTAGTGTGTAGAAAATTAATAATTGCCAAGATGGATTGAAAGTGAAAGATAGCTATTTGAAGAAGGTTTGGGAGGGAAAGAGCTATTCAAAGGTCGACAGGAAGGCATAGGGGTGTTCTGTTTCATCATTAATGGAGAACGTAACTCCTCTACAAATTCTAGAGGCAGGAATCCTATCAGGATGGTAGTGCACCACACAGACGTCTGTGCACTGCACGCGCATCCCCGACAAAAATTCCTCCATCGACACTAAAAACAAGCACCAAGTGGATGGAGTACAAAATGAGGATGTGGAATTACTTGATCAGATTTGATTTTCTAAGGTGGAGGATGTGAAAGTGGAATTTGCAAGAGGGGTGTAAATTCACTCCTATACAGATAGTACGTGAAATCATGATCTAGTGTATCTAGTTACGTGCTAAATATTTTCTTGATACATACCAAATGTGCTCATGATTGTAATTTATGTATTTAAAGAAATTTTAATTGATGAACCTTTATCGTGATTTAATTTTAATTGTTGAACAAGTTTATTGTGGCTATATATTTATCATATGGTTGGACATATTCTTATTATCCCGTATCACTAGAGAAATGACATAAGTAATGTAGAACTTATATTTGAAAATAAATTCAAAATTGAGTATCATCATGTTAAGATAATATTGTTGTAATCTTCTTGGGGACAAATTATTTTAATATCATTTGTTAAGACCTATTTTTTTTGTCAAGTTTCTTTATTTTTATAAATTTTTGTGTTATTTTTTTTTATGTTGATACAAATATACTAATAATGGTGCACATTAACACAAGTGGCTACGAAAAAATGGTGTGTGGGCCATGTTAATTATTTCTTACTTGTTGTGTATGAATTTTCCCTATGAATTTTAGATGATGCTTGAGGTTATAGAGCGCTTATAGTAAATACTCTCATGTTTCAACCAATGTTATAATTTCTTTTATTTTTTTTACTTTGGCTTTAACAAATGAACAATATTTAGTGTTCTTTGCAATATTAACTACATTCATTGAAAGCATGTGTGTAAATTTTTATGTAGGTGAATTAAAATTTGAGAGATTTGTGATGGGGAGTCAAAGGACTAGAAAGAGGAAGTATGATCAAAAAAGAAAGAAGAGAAAAGTGAATGAACATCTACTCAAGAACAACCCATAGAAATTTTGATGACCAAGGTGACATACAGGTACAAGAAAAAATTGAAGGTAGTAATAGAATTTTTTTCTACAGTATGAAAAATTTGATGGAGATGGATGAGGATTCTCTTTTCAATAATATTTCATCTAAAGATATATTATCTGAAAGCACACTAAAATTACATTCTAAAAGAACATGGGATGAATTTTTTGAAGAAAAATCTATAATTGGAAAAGCACAATTATGTGCAAAGTTATTTAGACAAAAATAAATGACCCTTGTTTTGGAGTTGTTAGGGGTTGATAATAGGAAAAAGTCATTAGGTTCATTAAAATAAACAATTGTTGAAAACTTGCAAGAAGCATTGAACTGTATTGGAAACAAGAGTCGAGCTACTAATCCAAGTGTTTCACGTAAATCATTGATGAATATAATTTCTAGTAAGAAATTATCACATAAAAGAATAGTTCAAGCAATTTCTCAATTACTAAATGTTTCTAGGAGAACTGTTCAAAGGTATATTGAAAAGAGATAGATTAGATGAAAATATTGAGAAGATTTGGGTAAATATTTGTAAGATTCCCTGAAAAGATATAATTTCAGAAGATGTAAAGAAATAGGTGATTGAATATTGGACCAACCACTCTCATGTTTCTTCCAATAGAAGGGACACTATACAAATAATAGGTGAAGATGGTAAAAAAATTTCTCATCCAAAACATTTTATAGATACAACACAAAGTGAACTTTTTGAAGCATTCAAGCAAGATTTTTCAGATGTGAAGATTTGTCAAAGGATTTTTGAGAGACTACAACCATTGTTTGTATGTATAAATAAAGTACATGAAACTTGTTTTCAAAATAATGTTGAATTTCATCTACACCTAAAGTCATATAAAAAATTTATGGAAGTAATTAATCTAAATATATCCATCCTTGGAAGCACAACACAATTTGTAAAGTCTCTTGTATGCAAAAAAATAGAAGATTTAGATGAATTCAATGTACAATGTATAAAAAATATATGTAATGGTTGTGGAAATTTGAAGAATCTTTTATAAGTTGAAAATATTTATCATTTGATGCAAGTTATTTGGAAGAGATTTGAATATGAGAAATACTCAACAAAGTCACGAGTTGTGGCCAAAAATTGTTCTCAAAGAGAGTGGATTGTCTTACAACGAATTTATGAATAAATTTCACAATATCATATCCACATATCCAACATTGTCATGGTGCAAGATGGCAAGCTAAGCAATTTCACGACTCAAAGAATTGCTTTCCACTAGGTTGTATTCTCTCTATTGTAGATTTCTCTGAGAACTATAAATTTAATCCTCAAGCTGAGATTCAAAGTTAATATTATCATTCAAAGAAAGTTACAATCTTTGTGCAAGCTTGCTATAGGCATGTTAGTTAAATGTAGATGGTTTACAAAGTAGCAAAGATGACCAAATTATTATCAAAGAGGTTCACTTTTATATTAGTGATGATACAGATCATGATAGAAGCTATGTAGCCTATTGTTTCAGAATGTTTTTTGAAGACCTGAGATGACATGGCATAAATGCTAAACAACATTGGATATGGTCTAATGGATGTGCTGGTAAGTGTTGATTTTTTTAAATTTTATTATATATAATTATTTAAATTTATTTACTTAACTTTGAGACTTGAGTTGTTCAATTACTTACACATGTTGTGTATGTGTACATATATATCTAATTTTTTCAACTAATTTGGTTTGAATAAAATTATTTGTAATTCATAAGAAAATTTAAGTTTGCAAAAACTTTTAATTGGTTAAGCCAACACGTACATGTGACACAAATTTTTTGTGGAAATTTTATGAGAGTGGAAATGGAAAATGAGGTCATGATGGATCATGAGCATGCGTGAAGCGTATACTTCATCAACATGAACTTGCAGGTAACACCATATATGGAATAGAAAAATTAAAAAAATTCTATCTAAACTTTAAATTCTTAAACCTCTTAACCTAAATTTTTTTCCAACATGCACTTGTAGGTAATACCATACAACATGCAAATGAAATTGTTGAATGGTGCAAAAATCATTTTCCACTCATGACTCAATATACAAAACATGCTATTTTTGGGAAGTTAAAGGTACATAGTCAAGAATTTGTTATTTGAATTTCAAAGTGTATACATGAAAATTGAATTTTTAAATTTAAATATATATATACACACACTTTTTAATCATTGGATGTTTTTTATTTATAGATATTGATCGATCAAATCCTTATAATTTTCAAAAAATTAATGGTATTAGAAGTCTGCATAAAATCATGCCAACATGACGTAGCAAGCCTTTAGCAAATAATGTGAGAGAAAAACCATGTTTTTGTGTTGATTGCATTGAGGCCAATGCAAATACTATACAATGTGAGAATATTAGAGATGGGTATGTTTCAAAATGGAAAATAAAACAATTAGTATCAATGCCTCCTTGTAAGAGAGGGGGACTAACAACACCAAGGCTCCAGGTCACATAGCGTCGAGAGTGGAGGGTTGCCCTAACTTACCTCACTCTAAAAGGTGTTTTGAGACAAGAATCGAGAATGATGAAAACTATAATGTACTTCTATCACTCTGTAGATCCAAAACTTAGGTTTGGGCTAGGTGAGTTGGTTTTTAGAGTCAGTACTATGTCTCAGATAGCTCTCTATCTGAGGATGACAACACAATTCTGGGATGACAACACAACGCATTGGCATCTCTCGGGCACACTGGCGTCTGTATGATCAAAAATAGTGAACACAATACAAACTACCTAAAAACTAACTAACAACCTAGCTAGTAGGTTTTGATGGGAAAAACAGAATAATAAAGTAGGAGAGATAAAGACGAAGATGATAAAGTAGGTAGATAAAAGCTAAAGTGATGAAGATAATCTCACAAAAGAGCCTGTTCTCTAGCTAGATCCACACGTACTTTCACCTACACACAAGCAAGAAGGGGAAAATTGTTGGGGCTGTATAGGGGCCTGCCTCAGTCAGACCCACGTTTTGGTGTTTCCACCTCCACGGACAACCAAAAAGCAATGAAGTAGAAATATGCGATAAAGAAAAGAAGAGAACAATACACAGTACAAAACATTTACAATGCTACTCAGTCAAATCACAAAGGAGAGGAGTGAAATGTTACCACCTCCACCCAAAAATTCACTAGCTAATGGAGGAGAATATGGACTTGGCAAGGTCACCATATCCGCAACTACAATGAAATGAGGTCTTGCAAGACTCTAAGCCCATGCTTCAATGGCTTGCTTCACACTTGCTATGTGGAGTTGATGGAGTGTTGTTGTAATGAAGTGTTGAAAATGTTGCTTGAGAGTGAAGTGAGTGTTGAAAAGTGCTAAGAGATGGCTTGAGGTGTGTAGATTGCAAGACAAATGAAAAAATAGGATGCATTGAGTGAAGGATGAATGAATTTGAAGGAGAATGAAGGAGAATCTGCCATTTTCAGGGTCGGTTGGTCGAAGAGGGATGCTACAAATTGACCCCAATTGGGAGTGTAATGCCTCTTCCAACTTCAGACGCAGGAATCTGTCAGGGATGACAACACGTCGTGTAGATGTCTACGCATCATGTGTGCATTCCCAAAAAATATTCTCTCATTGACACAAAGGACAGATGCCAAGTGGAAGGAAAGTAGTTGGGTGATGTGGAACTTTTCCTTCAAATTTGATTTTCTAAGGTGAGGGTGTGTGAAAGGGGAATTTGCATAAGGGGTGCAAATTCGCTCCTATACATTTTCCACTTTAGCGAGCATGAATACTAATGAGTTCTTTGGTAAAGTAGATCGAAGAGTTAGTAAGGTTAGAAATTTATACTTGAACCGTCAAGGAAGTAGACCACGATATAGAAAACTCAAAAGCACAGGGTACGCAAAGGACTCCATAGGTACTCTCCCTAAGGAGGTTTGAACAAAAGACTCCATAGCCCCACAAAACTATGAAGTTGCACAAAGTACATCGAAGGCCCTTGCACCAACAATGGACAAATATCATAGGATGAAAGCATCTCACAGGCCCATAGACTTTCAAGGAGGAAACCCCCAAGATCTCTCACATGAAGGAAGCCTCAAGAAATAAGCACCTTACAGGCTTGTAAACTTGCAAGGAGGTGAGATCCAAGATCTAACATGGAGGAAACCTAGAGAAAGGGACTTTGTAGAGTTGGATAGCAGCTCCAGAGGTGCACCTGCAAAGCGACATGTTTACCCACAGATAAAACATGCAAAGAAACACAAAGCAGCCACATAGGCAAATAAGCGGACAATCGCACAAACTGTCAATAAGTTAGAAGGCTTTCAGCAGGGTCCCTCAAGAACCCAACATGAAGAGGGGTCCACTTAAGGGACACACTATTTGAAAGTGTGAAAGAGATGTTTTTTCTCAAATCAATTCATCATCAAGGAATCCTTTCGAAAGATGTTCACTTCATCAAGGAATTCGAAAGGAAGAAAATGCCCTCTTGTGAGGGGAAGGTCAAGACTACTCCCACCTTGAAGGAAATTTCCCAAGTTCTTTCTTTATGAACCCATGATGAAGGAAACACGTTTCGTTAGGGGTCCAAGTCGAGAATACAATTCTTGAAAAAGCTTGCAAATATTCTCGAGAAAAGATTCATTGGCAACGAATGTGTTTTTTGAAAATCAAAGTGTCATAGAAATGGCATTTGCACACATGAAAGGGGAAATCAAGCAAAGAAGAGAGAAATACAAAAGGAGTGAAGAGAATTAACACAAACAAGAGACACAGGGGTGATCTGATATTTTGGGGTCAGAGCTGCTCATGAATATATATGTATAATAATAGTATATAAATGAATTGTCATCAACCCCCTACTATATCAGACTATGTGAAGAATGCACGAGAAGATAAAGTGAAAATAAA
This sequence comes from Sequoia sempervirens, assembly GCA_007258455.2. Classification (NCBI taxonomy): domain Eukaryota; kingdom Viridiplantae; phylum Streptophyta; class Pinopsida; order Cupressales; family Cupressaceae; genus Sequoia; species Sequoia sempervirens. The sequence goes on along the minus strand of VDFB02047397.1, from coordinate 13,272,786 downwards.
AAATTAGGTCAACATGGAAGGGAAGCCTAAATTCCCCCAACACATTGCATCGTCCCCAATTTTTCAAAAATAAAACACAAACATGGAAGAATGATGATACAGATAGAAGAAGGTTCACGACACAAAAATAACTCTTGTATCCAAGCACCAACAAGGGTGACAAGGTTCATTTAGGAGAACATAGCATGATTACGGGGGAACACATCACAACACACACACACATCTAATCTAAAGACAAAGAAGAGGCCTCCCCCCTAACACTCATCGAACAAGAGGTTGTTCGCTTCCCAATCTAGATCATTATAAGGGGAAGGAGGATGAGCCTGCAGTGGTGGAATGTTAAGAGGAGGAGCTTCCAACCCTCCCACAACAAGGGCTAAGGAAGAAGGCCCTGCAAGGTCTTCTCTACTAGGCTCTTGTGGAGCTATGGTCAACAATTTTGTGAAGATCACTGACAAGGCCAAAACTTCATCCAGAGAGTTAAACATGCACTTTACTAGAGTTCCATGTTGTGCTTCAATGGATGGAGAAGGTTGCGCTTGAGGTTCATTGCTTGGATCACCAACTAACTCAAGAGCTGTGACAAACTCAGGGGAAGCCAAAACTAGTTTCGTCACTAAGATAGAACAAGCCAGCTCAAGACCACCCTTCAGAGAAGGTGGGATCCTCTTATGCCCTCCATTGCTGGAAGGGACATCCTCTACCTTTTGCTTCATCAGGGGATGTGAAGTCCCCACAGATGAGGTAAGAGGTGTGGAGGAAGAGAAAACCATGGTAGATACCACCAAATTATTCAAAAAATCTATGGGTTTAGGGAATAGTGGGATGCCTGGAAGGGACATCAATAGGGGCGGCTCGACTGAAGGAGCAATAAACACCTACACCTTTTTGGGGTCAAGCCAGTGGGAGCCAAAAGTGAGAATGAACTAGATTGAACAAAAGCAGAGGGGAGGAGAGAGGAGGACGCATAAGGAGGCCCTGAAACAGGGGTAGTCGAATCCTCTTCCTTCTTCTACAAAGCAACCTGCTCAGCTGCAAGATCCTTTCGTCGACACTTGCACTCATGTGCAAGGCGGTTTCTATGAATCTTCAAGCTAGAGATCAAGAGCTGCGAAGGGATGGAAGGCTCTTGCTCAACCATGGGAGTGTCCATTATAACCATTTCCGATGGAGGGATATGCTCTTGAATGGGAGTAGGAGGAAGGGATTGAGAAACAATAGGGGGAGTTAGGTCTAATGCCTCGGCAGCAGGCCTCTTTCCATTTACTGCTTTGGCAGTAGAAGCAGTAGGAGGCTGTGGAGATTGAGACATAGAGGATTCCCCATGGGGACCCTTCCTTCTACCATATCGAATGGGCCTAGGCTTCGTGGGAAAAACAAGAAGTTCAAATGCAGGAGGCTTGGGCTTTCGTCAAGCAAGCACCATAGGATTCTTTGGAAAATGAGGAACATAATCTGATGGTGCCACAGGGGGGCGAGAGGAAGCATCAGGATAGAAAATAGAAGAGGAAGAAGGGGGACCTTGAGAGGGATTTTCTTCTTCTCTTCTTTGGGCCTTGGCGACATCACTGTCAGCTTTTAAACAAGCCCTATACAAAACAACATAAGATGATGGAGGGTACCTCACTCTAGGCGTTAAGTGCCCTTTCTTGTACTTTTGATATGTCCAGTACAAGAGGTCCTTTCTAGGAAGCAGAGGACCAATGGGTGCAAGACAAAAGTGATCTAAATAATAACTACCACAAGCAACCAACGGTCTATAACCGGTGTCATGGATCACATTCACGAAACCATCATGAATAAATTTTAAAAATTTGTGCACAATTGAGGGAACTACAATCATATCTACTAGCCAAGGGATACCTAGCTTCACTCTAAAGAGTTCAGACCTTGGGATTATGTCAAACAAGTTTACAGATTTAGGTCTGACAAGGACTGACAAAACGATCTACCAAGAGGAGGTACATAAAGTTCATTATGTGTATAGATGGTGCTCATAGGTGCATCATACTCATCCTTGTGCAGGAAGTTAATTAATATGATATCCTCGATTATGATGTTCACCTGAGACGTCAGGTCAACAAGAACTCTTGCTATAGTGTTCCCATTGATTCACACAGGGATATAAAGAGGAGATGGCTCCCTATTAAACCCCATTGGCAGATCTTCCGAGGTGAAGGTTATACCTATACTACTACTACTTGTAGGCTGTGTAGAGGGGATAGGTACATGCAAAAAAGAGGCCATGGCACACACTAAATGAAAACCTCACAAATCTCCCCAAAGGTTTGAAATAAGATGGTGACCTAGTTAAGGTTTCACTCCGCAACACTTATGGAACTTTCCAACTATGCCTAATAGGGGTCGCATGTTGGGTTGTAAGGCGAAAATCCTCACAACACTCACACCTATAATGCTCCTAGAACACGAGGAAAGGAGCCTTCAATACTACCAAATGGAACCAAAATGGTTCACGTCGGGTTCACCAAAAATGTAAGAGAGGGGGATCGACCATGTCAAGGCTCTAGGTCATGGAGGGACGAGAGTGGAGGGATGCCCTAACTTGCCTCACCCTAAAAGGTGTATTGAGAGAATAATCGAGAATGATGCAGACTATAATGTACTTCTATCACTCTGTAGATCCCGAACTTAGGTTTGGGCTTGGTGAGCTATTTTTTAGAGTCGGTACTGTGTCTCAGACAACTCTCTGTTCGAGGACAACAGTGTAGTTCGCAGCACTGTCATCACTTAGGCGCGTTGGCATCCGTACGATCAGAAAACAATGAACACAATACAAACTACCTAAAAAATAACTGACATCCTAGCCAGTAGGTTTCGACGGGAAAAAGAAGAAGTAGGAGATATAAAGATGAAGATGATAAAGCAGGTAGATAAAAGCTAAGGTGTTGAAGATAATCTCACAAAAATTCCCATTCGCTAGCTAGCTCTGCACGTACTTTCACCTACACACAAGAAAGAAGGGGGAAATTGTTGGGGTTGTATAAGGGCATGCCTCAGTTAGACCCCATTTTGGTGTTTCCACCTCCACGGAAAACCAAAAAGCAATGAATTAGAAATATGCGATAAAGGAAAGAAGAGAGAACAATACACACTACAAAACAATACAATGCTACACAATCAAATCACAAAGGAGAGGAGTGAAACTTTACCACCTCCACCCAAAAGCTCACTAGCCAATGGAGGAGAATATGGACTTGGAAAGGCCACCACAACCACAACTGCAATGATGCAAGACTCCAAGCCCACACTTCAGTGGATTGATTCACACTTGCTATGTGGAGTTGATGGAGTGTTGAAAATGCTACTTGAGAGTGAAGTGAGGGCTGGAAAATGCTAAGAGATGGCTTGAGAAGGTGTGTAGATTGCTTGAGAGAGGAGAATGGAGAATCTTCCATTTTCGGGGTCGGTTGGTCGAAGAGGGACGTTACAAATCAACCCCAATCAGGAGTGTAATGCCTCTACCAACTTTAGACGCTGGAATCTGTCAGGGACAACAGTGTGCTACACGAACATCTATGTACTGCACGTGCATCCCCAAAAAATATTCTCTCACTGACACAAAAGGACAGATGCCAAGTGGAAGGAAAGTAGATGGGTGATTTGGAATTTCACCTTCGGATTTTATTTTCTAAGGTGAGGGTACATGAAAGGGGATTTTGTGTAAGGGGTGAAAATTATCTCCTATACACTCCTTTTGAAGATAATGACAATGTTGATGTCTACAATCCTCTATATTCAACTGATTATGAACGTGTATTTGATTTAGTTGTTACAAGTATATTTTATTTACTTTTAGATTAAATTTTAACTTAAAATTGATTTATATATTCTACCTAAGTTGAGCATGTTTATATAAATATTTAAATGGTTTGCAAATTAAAAATCTAATTTTCAATCAAGTATTTATATTTTTTTGTACTACATGGTGTGTGTAGGAGATATTTTTGTTGTTGTTGTTGTTGCAGATTCTGATAATGCGGAAGGTGTAGATTACTATCTACTAAGATGTACACAACCAAAATGCAAATTGGTGGAATCAATGACAGATGATGATGGACAAGAGTATCCCATTGGATCAGTCATTGTTGAAGGCATATATTCTCAAAAAATAAAGATAGATTAAAATGGTATCATATTTGTTGATTATATACTAGGAGAAATAGGTTCTACATTATAGTCACTTAGTTATATCTGAACAAAAATAAAATTTGAAACTTTACCTAAAAGAGGACATGCCAAACAAAAGTGGAGGTTGTCTATTGAAGATCATGAACAAATTTTAGAGATAATTAAAGATAGAAAGGATCCAAATTATATGTACCAAGAGCTTTAAGTTATTTAAATTTGTATATGACATGTATTTTTTAGATATGAATAGATATATATGGTCGTAGATATATATTCAATTTTTTTTATCTAAATATCTATATTGATTCCATGTGACTTGATCTAGAATTTTTTTTTGAAGGCTTGGTCAAGTTTAGATAGTAGGTCGATATATATATGTTCAATATTTTCCTTATCTATTTCCATCTGTATTTGTTCCATGTGGAATTCTTAAGTTCAAGAATCTTTGATTTCATTTTTCAACTCCACTTATAGCATCATCTCTCACTTTCTTTGCTTTCACATGTAAATTCATATACAATACAAAACCTCTTGAATCTAAATTCATTTTTCCTTTTCCTTATTGATTCTATTTCCGATTGTATTTGTTGCATGTGGAATTCTCAAGTTCAAGAATCTTTGATTTCATTTGTTCAAATCCACTTATAGCACCATCTCTCACTTTCTTTGCTTGCACATGTAAATTCATATACAATACAAAACCTCTTGACTTTAAATTCATTTTTCCTTCTCCTTATCATCTATTTCCAATTGTATTTGTTCCATGTGAAATTCTTAAGTTCAAGAATATTTGATTTTATTTTTTCAACTCCACTTATAGCATCATCTAGCCCACTTTATTTGCTTGTACATGTAAATTCATATGCAATCCAAAACCTCTTGACAAGTTAAAAATTCATTTTACCTTTCCCTTATTGAATCTTTTTCCAATTGTATTTGTTCCATGGAATTCTTAAGTTTAGGAATATTTGATTTCATTTGTTCAACTCCACTTATAGATCATCTCTCACTTTCTTTGCTTGCATGTAAATTCATATGCAATAAAAAACCTCTTGAATTTAAATTCATTTTCCTTTTCCTTATTGAATCTATTTCCAATTATATTTGTTCCATGAAATTCTTAAGTTCAAGAATCTTTGGTTTCATTTGTTCAACTCCACTTATAGCATCATCTCTCACTTTCTTTTCTTGCACATGTAAATTTGAATATGCAATACAAAACCTCTTGAATTTAAATTCCTTTTTCCTTTTCCTTATCAACTATTTTTAATTGTATTTGTTACATGTGGAATTCTTAAGTTCAAGAATCTTTGATTTCATTTGTTTAGCTCCACTTATAGCATCATCTAGCTCACTTTCTTTGCTTGCACATGTAAATTCATATGCAATACAAAACCTCTTGAAAAGTTAAAAATTCATTTTGTCTTATCCTTATTGAATCTTTTTCCAATTGTATTTGTTCCATGAAATTATTAAGTTCAAGAATATTTGATTTCATTTGTTCAACTCCACTTATAGCATCATCTCTCACTTTCTTTTCTTGCATGTAAATTCATATGCAATATAAAACCTGGAATTTAAATTCATTTTTCCTTTTCCTTATTGAATCTATTTCCAATTGTATTTGTTCCATGGAATTATTAAGTTCAAGAATCTTTGGTTTCATTTGTTCAACTCCACTTATAACATCATCTCTTAGTTTCTTTTCTTGCACATGTAAATTCATATGCAATACAAAACCTCTTGACTTTAAATTCATTTTTCCTTTTTTCCAAATATATTTATTCCATGGAATTCTTAAGTTCAAGAATCTTTGGTTTCATTTATTCAACTCCACTTCTAGCATCATCTCTCACTTTCTTTGCTTGCATATATATTCATATGCAATACAAAACCTCTTGGAAAATTAAAAATTTATTTTTCCTTTTCCTTATTGAATCCTTTTCCACTTGTATTTGTTTCATGGAATTCTTAAGTTCAAGAATCTTTGATTTCATTTGTTTAACTCCACTTATAACATCATCTCTTGAACTTCCTATTCTTGCATGTAAATTCATATGCAATACAAAACCTCTTGAATTTAAATTCATTTTTCCTTTTCTTTATTGAATCTTTTTCCAATTGTATTTGTTCCATGAAATTATTAAGTTTGAGAATCTTTGGTTTCATTTGTTCAATTCCACTTATAGCATCATCTCTCACTTTCTTTGCTTGCATGCAAATTCATATGCAATACAAAACCTCTTGACTTTAAATTCATTTTTCCTTTTCCTTATTGAATATATTTCCAAATGTATTTATTCCATGGAATTCTTTAGCTCAAGAATATTTTATTTCATTTGTTCAACTCCACTTATAGCTCATCATATCTCACTTTCTTTGCTTTCATGTAAATTCATATGCGATAAAAAAACCTCTTGACTTTAAATTCATTTTAAATTTTCCTTATTGAATCTATTTCCAATTGTATTTGTTCCATGTGGAATTCTTAAGTTCAAGAATCTTTGATTTCATTTGTTCAACTCCACTTATAGCATCATCTCTTGAACTTTCTGTGCTTGCATGTAAATTCATATGCAATACAAAACCTCTTGACTTTAAATTCATTTATCCTTTTCCTTATTGAATCTATTTTCAATTGTATTTGTTCCATGTGGAATTCCTAAGTTCAAGAATCTTTGATTTCATTTGTTCAACTCCACTTATAGCATCATATCTCACTTTCTTTGTTTGCATGTAAATTCATATATGCAATACAAAACCTCTTGAATTTAAATTAATTTTTCCTTTTCCTTATTGAATATATTTAACAATTGTATTTTTCCATGGACCATACACTTTACATTGATTGGATATTTCATTTTTGTGTTTAAATATATTTAATTTTCATGTTGGTTGAGAATGATCATGTATACTTAGATTTGATTTGTATTTCCCACCAAGATAAATCATGTAATGCTTAGGTTTTATCCTATGTGGTTCAAGATTTACCATAAAATTTAATTCAAAATCAAAAAATTAAAATTGTCTTTTCTTATTATCTCTTAAGAATTGACCTAACTTACATGTTTGTATGAATTATTTCTATTTCTTGGTATTTGAAGATATTCATTTTTGTAATTAATTACATCCATTTTTTTAAATACAAAGAGAAACCATTGTAAGAACATTTTTATTTAGATCATGTAAAATGAGTACCTATTACATCTAAATTTTTTTTAGATCACCCTTATGAATTTTTAAATGTACCAAATTTTATAGTAAACTAGGAAAAGGTTCAATGCTTACTATATATATATATATATTGTTGAATATCTGGACTACTGAGAGGGGGGGCGAATCAGTATTCCATAAAACCATTGAAATAAAATCCATTTAAACATTATCACATATCCGATTGAATCAACAAAAGAGAACATAGAATCTAGATAATGCATCATCACACATGAACACTAGGATTTTTATGTGGAAAACCCAAAATGGGAAAAACCACGGTGAGGATTAGCTCACAATATATTATATCCAAATATAGTATATTACATGGCTCACTGCCAGGAGTCACTGTCCTTGAAAGGCTCACAACCTGAATACAAAAGATGGATAACTACCAAGATACAAAGGTTATGGCTCACTACCAAAAGTATGAACTGATGGAATACACCTTTTGTGTGTAGGGTTTAGTTCTGATGAAGCTCTAAATAAGAAGTAATGCTTCCCACAGTAGTCGCTCAACAATTCTGTTATGATCCTCAACTGATAAATCATTTAAGATTTCATTTTCAAACTCCCCTCAATCCTCTTCACACTTCATCACACCTCTCTTCTTTCTCCTTCCCATACTCACATCTACACACCCTTTTTCCCCTTATTTTATCCTTCAAATAATCTTACATATATATGCAAGTAAATCTTATTCATCAATTAGGTCAACCTAATTAGATGAAAACAAACCAACCAAAAACACTCTTGTCGGAACCATATAAGATTTAAAACATTATCCATGTAGTGCATCTTATCAAGTTGGCATAGATCTATAGAAGGAATTTGCAAGGTATATTTAGTCTTCTTAATGCACATCATATGTTAGGTCGGACAAGACTAGGACCTAAACACACAAACTCCAAACCAACATACACTTCTCAAGGTAAACACGTTCCAGATCTGATATTACTTCAGTTTCTCATCTCATTAACATAAAAGAGAATACCATTAGAACCGCACCATTAAAATGTTCTTCTTAAGAAAATGGAGTGTCTCCCACATTGATATGTTGAGTAGTGAAACAACTATAGTATATAGAGTTAAACTCTATTAATGATAACTTTCTGCTCCTGACACAAAAATTCTCAAGATCTTGGATATAACTGTTTGAATGAGTCATAATAACACAGTCAAGAGATCAGAGTCATATCTTTACTTGTAGAGAAATACAAACTCAAAAACTAACGCATTGGTACATCAATAAAGAACACTTTCGGTAGAGATTAGCTTTCGGTATACCAAATAAGCTTCTCGTACAGTTGTCACCATGTTGACATCAATGACAACACACGAACAACCAAATTAATCTATATATACTTCATGCTCATGTTGCAAGACTCCATATTTCCAACATATATATATAATCAAGATTGACTAAAAAATTAATGTATACTCTAATTTTGATTGAACATATTTAAGAAAAAAATTAAGGTAGAAGTGCTAAATAAATAAAATCGAAAGGTAGAACTTGCTAAATAAATAAGAACCATAATGTGATATAACATGACACGTGACAAACCATAATGTGATATAACATGACATGTGACAAACCATAATGTGATGTAAACCATAATGCAAAATATATATAATGTGACATCACAAACCATGTAATGTGATGTACAAACTATAATGTGAAATGTATGTAATGTGACAATCATAACAAGAGTTTAAACCATAATAATGTACATACATATAACATGACATGACAAACCATAATTTGACGTTAACCATAATGTAACATATATGTAATATGAAAAATCATAATAAGAGTTCAAACCATAATATTGTGTACTTATAACATGACATGACAAACCATAATGTGATGTAAACCATAATATAAAATGTATATATAATGTGAAAAATCATAATATGAGTGAACCATAATGTCTATAACACATGTGTGTGCATGTAAAACAATTCAAAGAGAATGATATCTAGTATGGATAGATGAATCTGATCCCTGCCCTGATCCCTCTCTCAATCCCTGTCCTGATCCAAGTTGTCTCGATACCTGTCCTGTGCCCTGTCCTGATCCAAGCTATCTCGATCCCTATCCCGTGCCTTGCCCCAAGCCCTACACAAGTTCAAGTACATGTAAAATTTAATTTAATATACATGTGTATATATGTAAAATTATCTAAAACTTACAATGCACAAGTTCAATGTGTGAACATGTATTAAGTAATTTAAATTTATTATTTAAATGTACCTCACATGAATAATGCATGAGATCGCCAACATGCTTTGAATCTCCAAAGTCTGGAAAATTGCCATATTGTTGGAAATTTTTAAATACATGATTTCAATCAAGAGTTAGAACTACTTTAAAATATTTTTATTTATTTAATATAGTATGTAAAATTTTCAAACATAATTTATATAAATTATTCAAGTACATGTTGTGCATCATTAAGGGCTCTACCAATCCCACTGATATCACAAGAATGTAAAGACACCTCAGGGACATTTATACATGGTTTTGTATCAGTTCCAAAAAGAAGTTTACTATATGTGCCATGAACAAGATCAATTAGCACAATAACCTCAACGTGATCTAAAACATGTTTAGAACCTGGACAAGTTGCAGGATCAATAGAAACATGTTGTATAGGGGAGCCTGTAGGATGGTGTGGAATATCTTGTGAGTTGTGAAGCTGTCACCCCCTAGACCGTATGTGTAGTAGGATTTCGACATCTAATAAGGTCCGGTACATAATCCATAGGGATCCCATTCTCCTCATTGATGAACTAGTCAACTGCTAGTAAATCAGTAACAAAGATTGCACACACATTACACATAGTCGTGTCACTCATATGGGACACATCTAATGGTGATGGTATATTGGCATGACTAAATGGATCATAAGTACTAGATGTAGCCTAAGTGGGAGGAAGGATAATCCACGACCGTAATAAGTATCTACCAATTCACAATTAGATGACATTTGATCGATCTATGTGGTAATGGTGGCAATACAATAAAAAATATGAGATCTAGTAGGGCATGCTATTGTATCCCTTGTTGCTGCTAATTATAAATGTATCAGAAGAACCAAAAGGTTTGGACCAAATAATACCCTCTTGTTGATTGGCAGTGGAAAATTTGAATGTCTATACTTAGGTTTTTCAGAAAACATGCCTCTACCCTATCCAACATGCTTAGGAAAAGATGTGCCATCCACATCTATCTATAAATAAAACTCTACATATAATTGTTTACAAAAATAAAGTGGCAACTCATCATTATGAGGCCATCTATGATGAGATACCAACCATTTAGGATATATAAATGGAGCAACAAGCTCATCTATACACCTAATAACTGTATATTCTCTAATTCTATCTTTTCCCTTATAAAAAGGGAACATGTTATGCACATTATCTTGTGAAACTAACTTACTAACATGTTTCCATTTCTCTGTGCTAGCAACAGTCCTAGCAAGAGACAAATAAAACTTCTCAATGCTAACATCATCATAAGGATTGTATGATCGAATGCCACCAATCATACGTAAAATATCATCTCTAATAGTGACTAATATGTCTCTATTGGCCAGATTAGGGGAGTTATGAATGGTTTTCTCTAAATATATCAATTCATTTTCTAATATCCTAATACTCTCCTCATAAAAAAATGTTCTAGTCTGAGCATTCTCCTTAGACTGAGGAGAATGGTGAGATCCCTGATCATCAGCCATATATGTATATAAATAAAGAGATTTGCATATCATTAAAACAAAATATTTAAATTACAAATTTATCAAGTTTCAAAACTAAAACATTTTCAATTTAAATGAACAATTACTAAAATATGGTAAACTATATCAATTCCATGAGGCACATGTCTAAAATGAAAACATGATCTATTTTATCTATTTAAAATGCAATCTCATAAAACATTGTAAAATTGCATATTGGAAAAATAATTCATATTCTAGTAAATTATAAGATGGGATGAGAAGATCTATAAGAGTGCAAAGACAAGGGAAAAAAATTGTATAAATTTTGATGATTAGAAACAAATTATGTTTTGGTAAGTTGTAACTTGGTTTGATACTCTTTTTCAATTATGTTTGAAACTTAGCAATTTTCAAACCTGGTAGGCACATGGGGGAAAAAAAGAGAGAATACATATGTATTCTTTGACTAAGGGAAACACTAGAAATGGACTTTTGGTGCAAAAAATATAAATTTATTGAAAAGGGTACATTACACATACTATTTAATTCATAGAATGACTAGGCTTTATGGGAGAAGAAGGGGTATAGACCAAGTGTACCATTTGTCAATTTGATAGTAAGAAAAATAAATTCAAAAGTGTGTTTGCACAAATATTAGAAATGAACATGGAGTTTACTTGCTTAACATTGACCTTTAGGCTACATGGTAGTTTAAAGACTCAATTTTTTCCAACTCAATAACATTGAATTGGGCTAGGTAAAGCAAAAAATATAGAATGATAAAATTGACTTGAATTGATACATAGATGTAGACTATCTAGGACTTTATAAAAACAAGATTATGGAGTACTAATAGTGAAATATATTTGATCATGAATCAATTTATAAATCACAACCATTTGTAACTAGAAAGGATATCTCAAAATAAAAATTTAGACCAACCCTTTAAATTTGATATGGGAAAGTTGAAACAACACTCATTTAGTTAATATCTGAGACCAACAAATATATATTCAATGCTCACACAATAAGGTGACCTTTAATCTCCAGTTTCATCTAATATCACGGGGAAGTAAAAAGAAAACCACTATTGCTTGCTCTTCCATAGAATCAAAATATCACACCGTAGATGGAAATGTTTACCAAGCAATATGGTTGCATCACATCTTGACCAAAATGGGTATACCAAAGTTAGACCCTACGGTTCTATTTTGCAACAGTCATTTAGTGTATTGAAGCTTGTTCCTAATCATGTGTTTTATAAGTGAGCTAAATACATTTAAGTTCAATTCCACTATTTTGAGAACATGTTCAAGAACATCATATTCAATTCTAGTATTGTTCAACTCAAAAGCAACATAGACATTCCTTACCAAATCTATTTCAGCAATGAAGTACAAAACTTTTCAAAAGTTCCTAACTTATACTTTCGATCCCTATTTTTCATCTAGATTCATATTATATAAGTCACATACCTTATTAATGCTCAAAATGAAGTTTTTGTATGTGTATCCAATATAAAATTAATTAACTTATAAACAAGTAAATATGCATCTCTTCTTAACTTTGACAATTATATCATTATGAAATACTTTAAACATTGATACACCAAGGAAGATATTTCCTATAGTTGTTTATGTCAAGACCTTCCAAGTGACACATAAAATATTTTAGAATATGGAATACCCTAGAAAAAACCTTATCTTCCTTAGACCCCACTTGTAGAGGCAATATTGTGCAACCAAAAGTATCAATGTGTACCCCACTAACTTCATCTTTAAGGAGATACAAGAATATACATATTTATCTTGTTGCAAATGAGGACCATATCAAATTATTATGTATAAAATACTAAATCAGTTAGTTGGATCAATAAGAAGGAAATCACATAGATGACCATATATAGTACCTTAAACTAAATGGCCCATAATAATTATTATAAGGAATTTCCTCATTATAAAATGAAGTAGCTAGAGGTGTAGGAGGAGAAGATATATCACGAGTCATGCTAACATAGGCATCCATTTATGAACGGGAATAATAAATAATTTCTTGTTGATTCATAGTATATCTCTCCATGTATATGTGTGACATGATACTACTTAAATTCTTGGGAACTTATTGAAAGTATATATTGTGCAACTAAGTATTGGAAGGAAAAGTGTTTACATAAACATATAAATTTAATTGAATGAATTATCCCATCATTTTATGTTTTAAAATGATAAAAAATATTTGTGATCACTATTAACCCTATGGATATCATAAAGGGGATTTTCAATAGTTTGTATTCATGAATACACCTATTTCATAGGTGTAATCATGAATATAGACTATTTGTAAAACTTCCATTACAAATTTACTCTTTTATTCCATTCAAATAATAGTTAGTCTGTAGCCAAATCATACCACTATAAAATTGCTTAGGTAGTTTGATTTTTTCCTAGGACTATTCCTTAAATGCAAAAAAAGAAATAAACTTGCAATGAAAATTTTATAAACTTATTTTTTTTCTTTTTTATTTGGGCACCGTCTTTCCAAGCCTCAATTTAAGCTCTACGATGGTTTTTTGAAATTGTTTCATGTAACAGTAGACTGAGATAATGCATTACACTATTCATTACCAAAACAATTAAAAATGACACAACACATTGCCGTTACACACTTCAAAACATTTTATTCATAAAATTTGAAGAAACACATATGGGAACACTATTGTGTACCTTTACAAATGCAACAACTAGCAAACGATTGTTGCAGCCCTAAAAAATTGCTACCCACACAAACTTCCATGTATATCCCGCGTAAAACTATAAAGAAGAAATGACAAACAAGAGGAGAGCTAATGTGAAGAAAAATGGTCTTGGTTTGAGTTTTATGGACGCACAAAGCCTTAGCTCGGCCAACCTTGTCTTGCCCTCAACTCTTTTTCTCGAACATGTAGAAAATAGGGCATGCCCCTTTTTTTTAATTTTATAATTTGTGGTTTTGGTCGGATACTATTTGGCTAGAATGGTTTCGGTTGAAACCCTATTAGTTGAATATAAATCGTCACGTTGGCATTGTTGGTTGTTCACAATGAACCAAGCAGGTCTCACCAGGTACTTATGAGTTTTCCAAACTCAATTCTCGAATACCTGTAAGATAAGTGGCCAACTAACGAGATATAGCACTTAATTACTCTATCTCCTACACTTCGGGCTCTGTAAAACCTGGGAGGGTGTTCCCATAATGTATATTACACCTCTATTTCAAACAATTCACATGTACATTGCATATTTGAGTAGATATATTCTCACCCATGACTGACAAGATGAAATTCTCCAAGAAGTTGGAAATTCCCTGAATGAATCATGCACCTTAAGACAAGAATAAAAAACAACACAAAAACAACAAATTCAGGATAGATCAATGATTATTTTAAAATATTTTTCTCAAGTCAAGTAACTGGGACCATGAGAAATACTTAACGGGATTATGATCAGTGCCATTATCTATGGGCTAGGAGTCTGAGCAAATTGAAACATAAGGTATATTTAATACTGAACACCCATGGTCTTAGTGATTTTACTTTGTAATTCACAAATCCATAACCAAATTCTAAATACTACTTGTTAGATACATTGACCCTACACACAAATTCATGGTTTGATTTAAGCATTTTAACTCATTTTATGAACAGGAACTAAAACCAAAACATATATCAAAGTATGAAATGATGGCAATTAATGAAATGATCTTTCATCAATATATTCATTAATAATTCGAATACAAAACCAAAATGGAGAGACTATAGACTTGGAAAATCTCCATTATCATTTAGATGTGTCCATGAACCATATATTTGACAAAATTTTCTATCTAGACTTGAAACATTAGACAAAAGCTTAACATATTTGCTCTATGTTCTTAACTTTCACAATTTAGTTCCAGAATTCAACAAAAGACCTGCACAAATGGCCCTGAATTCCCTTGTATAGAACAAGGGAGAAAAAAAAAGCTTCAGGCCAAATGTACACATGTCACACTCTAATTGGACCGCTATAAGACATATTCCCTAATTCAGTTATATTTTCATTCTTCAAAATGGAGGGAATATACATAAGACAAAGATTATTTACATTCATTAATAGGAGCAACTTTTCCTTCCAAAAAGCACATGCCAAAAATAATAATCTTCTTTGTTATAGCACATCCCCTTCATCAAGCAAGATGACAAAATGATGTAGACCAAAAGTGAATTTGCATCTTGGTCAGCATTCCACATCATCAATAGCTGATAATTTTATGTGAAACATATATTTTATACATTATAACTTCTAAGGCCAAACCTGTACAATACGTGACCAAGTATATGTTTCACATCCATGCTTACAACCCAAATATACCCACAAATAGTCTTCCCCATTCTTCATATTCCTCATCAGATGGCCAATTGAAATTGATAACTTTATCCAATGTCTTTTTGTATGGGGAGTACTTGGTTATTACAGAGTTGGACTCCTTGTTAAAGTCCTCTAGAAAGCTAACAATGAACGTCAACTTTCCCAAAGTGTCATTAAAGACATCAATATCAACTTCTTTACAAATTTCACCCACCTGGGAATCAATAACCTCATCCATCTCTCTCTTCCATAATTTTAATGGCTTCATTTCATAATTAGTGATCAAAATATCTAGCAATGGTGACAAATCTTCTAGATCATAGTGAGCTATTAATTCTCTTATCTTTTGCTCCAGTGGGGCTATATATCCTTGAAACTTTTGCTCACTTAACTCACACACAAATGTATAAGTTGGAAGCACATGAGGGTAGTTATCTTCATGCTGGCTAGCTCCAACTATATTAACTTTAATCTCTTAGCCCTTGGGATCCACTTATTTAAGATGGGCATGGCCAATTCTTTATCTCTTTGGGACAATCCTATTGCTTGCATCATCAGGGCGTAATTGTCATGTACACTATTCAATCTAGCCTCGATCTTCTCATTCAAATGCCTCAAAAAAGTATGAGTTTTTTTGATACATTTTCATACATTGTGTCTTGGGCATTTTCCAACAACTTCTTATATGTATCAACTTGTAGAAGAAGTTGCTCCTTTGTTTGTTCATCAGATGAGCTAGGACCTGATTTACTGGATTCCTCTATTGAAAGTGATCCCTGTACCAAACTATATGGCACCCTTTCTAAAACCTGACCATGAGGTGAATGTTGGGAAGTTGCAATTGGAGACGTTGGAGGTGGGTGGCTTGAGCTGGAATGACCCTGTTCTCTTTGCATTTCTCCTCTTTGCTTATAAAATGCTAATTCAATTTCTAATACAACCACCTTCTACTGACTATTATCATACTCACCAAGAAGTTCTCTGTATTTATTTATGAGGTCATCCCTCTCCAAGGTGAGACTCTCCACAATTGCTTTAGTGAACCTAGCAACATTGACAGCCATGTCTGCTACCTCCAAAGTTGGGGTATCAACAACTCTCTTAAAAAGCAATTGTCCACTGAAATCTGATGGCTTAGCAAGGGTTGGTTTCCTGGATCCTATAGATAGTGACCATATTGCCAATGCATCCCAATCTTCACTAAATGTTGAACCCCGAAGTTCCATTTCCAATTCTTCTTCTGTCTGCACCAGAGGCCTTTCAACCCTCCTTATGGCATCTAGGACAATAGCATCAACAATGTTCCATTCTAGAAGTAATAGAACATCACACTTCTTTACAAGTTCTCTACCCTCTTGGGCATTTAAATTTTGAAACTCATTCTTCATAATACTTCTCACATTTGCTTGAATGACACTTTCAAGCAATTCTGGATGCAAACTCCTTTCAGTGGCCACTTTCTCTACATATTCTACAGCTTTAGATCTCCACCAAAAATCTTTAAATGCAGATGTTTCAATGAAGTCATCTTCCATAAACTCCTTGCAAGCTTCTACTCTCAAATCATCTACAATATTCAAACCATTGATGTCAAGATTTCCCAATTTGAGACTGCTCTGTCCTGAACTTGAGATAATTTCCCCTTCAGGGGGAGGCATTCCTAGCTGCATATCTTCAGGAGAGATATAGATGTCATCCTCATATGTATTAGAGTATTCGACCACTCCTCTTGCCTCAGTTCTTTGCTTCTTGAGATGTGGTTGCTTAGGAGGAACAAGAATTTCAGGGGGTGAGTCAAGATCAATTATAGGAAAAGGAGCCTGTGTAGGAGGTGGCAACAATGTATTCTTAGGGGAATCTGCCTTTGGCCCTTCAGAAGTGATAGGGGCTGGCAAGCTCCGTTCTTCATCTGTTGTCTTCCTTCTCCTGGAGTAAATTATCAATTGCTTGGGTGGCTAGTATGTAGGCCTTTCTTCCAGTGTTACTTTAAAATCTTCTTCAACCACCCTTGCCTTTCCTTTATCTGTGACTTCCCGCTATTCCCTTAACATACCAACCACACCTTCAAAGTTGTCCATAACATGCATGGATTTTCCAAATTCATCAGGTATGTTTGGCAAAGGATCATATTGGGGATTTTTCTTCCATTTTTCTTCTACCATCTTCCTAGAAGCAAGATATTTATCCTTCCTTTCATCTTGTTCTTTGAGGCTAAAAACATTCCTTATGACATGCTCAGGATAATAAAAAACATGCACAAAATTACCCATTTTCTTATCTATTTTCAGTTTAGCGATGAAGCCCTCAAGATCATGATTCCTCGGGTGCATAGTCATCAACTTATAAGGTGCCAGTAGATGCACTATGTGCTTCCATGCCCCTTTCACCAGAACATAATATGCAAATGCTGTCCATTCTAGAAAGAATGATCCTTTCCTTGCTGATTTAGATAAATGCACCATCTATGAAGCTCTGAGTTGCCTCATGATTTCAAGGAATCCTATCCTTAAAGGAACATCCCTAGGAAAGAAATATGGGTCCAGACCATTACCATACACTTTGAAAATTGTCTTGTCAGGATATAAAATCAAGTCTCCCCAATTGTGACTCAGGTTCAAGTCTGGCCTCATCTCCATGGGTCTCAATAACTCATGAATTTCTCTGGGAATTCTTGGTGGCTCATATATAAGGGACCTCCTTATTCTGGATGCAAAAGCATTTCAAAATATTACAAAATTGTATTTCTTGTAATCATTGTCCAGAATGCGGGTCCAACACTGAACATGTATGTCGAAACCTTCCTCTTTCCTTTTCAAAGTGATATCCTTCTCAAAAGCCTTTTTTCCTCTATGCAAAAACATGTGCATCAACAATGACTACCACCAGAAATTTACCCACTGTTTTCCTTCCTTTAACTCCACCAAGCCTTTGTGGATGTGTTCTGCCAGATAAGTACCATAATCATAGACAATGTTATATGGTGGGTGTTGCAAGTGTGTGGCCAAGTAACTGTATTCTTTCTGCAAAGTGTCAGGTGGGGTATAACCAATGATCTGGCACAAAGAATACACAACCTTTCTAAAATAACTAGAAAAATAGCTCATTGCAAAAGGTTCAAGCTCCTTCTCACCAATCTTGATCTGCCTCTTATGTTTCCTAGTACCAATGACAACAATGTGCAGAGGTAACATCTTTGTTCTAATGAACACCTTGGTATTTTTGTGTTCTTTTCTAATGTCCTCCATATCCAAAGGGACCAAATCTGGACTCCACTCATGTAAGTCAAATATTTCTTCAATTTCCTTCCTAGTTATTCTTACCATATCTACCCCATCAAATGTCCTAACCACTCTAGAAACTGGGTCATACCTTGAGGCGATATCCTTCAAAAGATCAATTCCCATGTATACATTGGGAACAATCAACTTTCCCATATCCAACCTCCAAGGATTACTACGAGGAGCTCCCAGGTTCCTATTCCCAAACCAATGTTGAAACAATTTCCATCCAGTGTAGGGTATTTCAGCATCCTATATGAAGCAAGATTTATCCATCACTCCCTCTTTCACAATAGGGCCATGAAACAAGACCTTTCCTTTCAGTTTCTTGTTCGTGGATGGGGGTAACAAGTCAATTACATCTTGGGAGAACGATTTGGATTGGGTTGAAGAGGTGGCGATCTATACTTTGGGAGCCATGGGTTTTATGTATACCGGGGTTCTAACGAGAAGACTTTCAACTATCAACCTCCTTATTACAACCTATGAATCAAAACAAATGCTAATTCCAGATGATTTTATAGGGTTACGACCATTTAAAGACAAAATTAACCCTAATTCAAAGCAATAATAGCAAGGGAATAAAACACACTCGTCTGAAAGCAAATTGAAGGCGAGTCCTAATTCAAAAAACTGAAAAAAGTATAAAACTACGTTTGAAGTACTTAAAAAATTTCAATTGCAATAAACCCTAATTCCAATCAGGATGACTTCTGCAAATTATTTCTTTCAATTCTTCGTATTGCTCCAAACACACCTTTGAATCCCAAATTAGCAAGAACAGACCGTATACACGAATTTTGAAGGAAATTGAATAAGTTTACAGGTCACCTCTGTTATTACTTTGCACTTGCATGAAGTGAAGCAATTGCAACAGGCATACTTCACAGCTTTGAATGTACATCGTCGATCTCCAGCTGAGATGGCCTTCTCAAATGACTCAAATTGTGTCAATGACATTTGAATTTACATTGCTACTCCAGCTTGGATAGATGGCCAATAGAAACATGCTGAATGGACCTTCTTCATGTACTTGTGGGCTCCACCCACTAGTAATCATAGAGTGTATGTGGCAAATTCTCATGGGTCTTGCTTCTTTTAACGAGCCTGCATCTTACCTCCTCGAGATAGCGGGGAACAATGTTGATCATCTTTCATCTTTCAACCGTCACCGTCAATCTTAAAACCCCAAGCATTGGAATGGAACACAACAGCTGTGCCCACGTACCCGATCAAACATGTGTCGACATTTCACTGACCTCACAACAATTAAACTGTCGTCACTTGGGATGCGCGAGCTAGTGGGGAACGACCCAGATTAACTGCCATGATCACATGATCTACAAGCCTGCACATGCGATGAAGTTATTCATAAAAGAGGGCCTTGACTAGGCTGACAAGGATTTACCCTTGGTGATCAATGACCTAAGCTTAAGTCACATATGAGAAAAATATTAAAGTCCAACCTTGGAAGAATTTAAAATGCTTTGTAACTAGTAGTGACCGAATAACCTAAGCAACGAGGGCTGGTAAGAAATGCATTACGATGGCTCAAAAGACAACTTATATCACTAGCAACTGGAAAAACAAGTCAACACAAAATTAAAACAACCAAGGGTTAGACATGGATCACTTGGAAACAAGGCTACTTTAGTGAAACCTTAAACCCTATCAAAGGAAGAAATGTGACATGTTACTAGCAAGCACAAAAAGGGCCTCAAAATGTCAAGAATTTTGGGGGCTCTATTAGGCACCATGTCACTACCACATGGTTTTGGGTGAAAACGTCTTAGCTAAACTTTTTTTGACCAAAAACAATTCGCTCAGAGCCTTTTAGTTGGCTGAAATTGTGACACAACTTTTTTCTTTTACCCTATTATACTAGCCACACCTTAATGGGTTATGAAAATAACTATATTTCTATATAATGAGCATGCCTTTTAGTTGTATTCTAGAAAAATTATACATTACATTATTAATCACAAGACTAAGCTCATATCAAAGGTTGAAGCACTTAAGTAACTTTTATCAAAATCTACCCTCACTAGTCGAATGAAAAAATGTGTGATGGTTCTTAGTAAGTCTAATACTGAATATATAGACAAAAAAGAAATCAAAGGACAAGTGGTAGTAGATCAACTTATAGAAGCATCTCTAATGGATAGAAACCCACTTTTCATTAAGTTTCCTAATAAAGCTACATTTTCCATTAGTGAAAATACATGATGGACATTATATTTTTATGGGTCATACACTCAACATGGTTCAAGAGAAAGAATATTATTGAAAACTCCATAGGGTGATCACACTAAATCTTTTTATTGAATAGATTTTTGTGCATAAATAATATCACTAAGTATGAAGCTCTAATTATAGGACTTTGACTAGCTATCCAATAGAAGGTCATAGAACTATGTGTTTATGGGGATTCATAATTGGTTATTAAATAAGTAAATGATGAATATTGAATGAAAGGTGATAATATCCTCCCATATAAAAAAATTGTAGATAGGTTCAAGTTGTAATTTTCACAAATTCAATTTTAACAAGTTCTCTGTCTAAATAATAAGGAAACAAATTCTTTGGCTACACTTGGATCCTTGATGGATATACCACAAATCATTATTTTTAAAAATATGAATTATCGATAGAAAATTTGTTGGTACATGCTTATGATGTTCTTGAAATCAAGCTTTTATGTGAGATTATTGGTCCCAACTCTCCTTGGTATCATGATATCTATACATATCTCCATGAAAATACACTCCCACCTATTCTTGCCACATCATAACACTAGTCCTTTATCCACAAATCATCCTATTTCACTCTCCTTAATAATACATTGTTTCAAAGGAAAATATCCAAAAACATAGTAAAGATAAATAATCCATCCATTTGTGAAAACCACTTTGGTGGCACCTTGGGAAAGTACCAGGGTAAAAACTTGGTTATAGGTATCATATGTAGTAGTAGTTATTCCATAGGATACCATACCTCTTATCGTTATACTACTCATTACTCCTATCCCCATATTCCATAATAAAATCTATCCACCCATCCATAATAAACCTATCATGGCTTACTTTGATCATTAATTAGTGTCAATACCCATATTTTATCTAATCATCCACTATCACACTCCATCCTCTTATCGAGAATTAGAAGCCATACCTAAATTTTGTTAGGATTAGGTCTTGCATATGCATCTAGTGTACAATATAAATATTCATACGTACCAAAACATTTCATGCATACACTATATAGTAAAATCATATCATCCCATCCTCATATCACATTTCCACCCATAATAAACCAAATCTTCCTAGACTTACACACAAACAAATAAAACAATATATTTCGACATTGCACCTTATCTCTAAATCATATAGGATCCTAGTTGATAAACATAAATAATCATTACATCCCCTTTCTTCCTATCATCATCTACCCAATCATCCATTCCCATAGGAATGCATCCTTCCCATGTCTAGAATAATCATAAATGTCACCCATACTTTTTGGTAAGAGATATGATTGCCACATAACATGTTTTTCATCAAGTCTTTTGCTTTGATTTATATTTTGACCCATGACCACGCCTACCTAATCTTACCTAGATCTCTCTAAATCCTACCATGTTTTAATTGGTGTATATTGGGGCATATTAGTATTCTTTATATAATTGGCTATGATTATTATTCTTTATATAGAATCACCAACACATACCAAAGACTTGTGTGAAAAAGGATTTCATTATATTCAAAGTTCATTTCTCACATGACTCACTTAGGATGAATCATATCTTGCACGTGTATTAAGAAAACCTCTTTTTTTGATTTGAGTCCATGCAACGATTACCTTGTTGCCTTAGTTTTCATACCTCAATTATATTATCTCCTTTTCTACATTAAAACTTAGGATTTCTCTCCACATACCAACATAACCTACTCTCCCCTATCCATTCTAGATGACCATCCACTCATTTATATCAAATTGATGAGACAACCAACATAATTATCTCACCAACTATCCCAATGCTTCAATTTATCTCCCCTAAAAATGTACGCATCCCCCATATCACCTCTCACTTTCTGTCATGACAAAAAATCTAAGTAATAACTGCCATATACATCCTTACTCACCTTTCATACCTTGCATCCAATAGATGTTAGGTCATAAATGATCATCATCACTACATATCCATGATAAAAGAATATTGGTATTCATAATCCTCAAGCTATCTCATCCATAAGCCATAAAATATAAAGCATATCCATGTATCTACTCATAGTTCAATCACCAAACATATACATAACATCTATAGAATAACCATAATATCATTTACATTTTCATAAAATCATTTAAATTTTCCATAAACCACAAATCATAATAAAATCATTCACATTTTCCATAAACCATAATAAAATAATTCACAATTTCCATAAATTATGATAAAATAATTTACATTTTCCATAAACCATAATCAAATCATTCATATTTTCCATAAAATATAATAAACATCATTCACATAACATCTATATAGTATCGTGTCATAATGTATAAACATATAAAAGTATAAAAATAAGGATAACATATGATAAATTTTCCAAAATCATATCTCATCTCATATATACAAAAGGTCATGATACATTGTGTCACCCATGTTTGTAAAAATGAGGCTCAAAAGGATAATTAATATATGTATGGATATAACATACACCTAGATCACACTCCCACCCTCTAAGGGTGAAAGTGGGCCCATACTTGCTCCTAATTCCAGTGGAGATGGTCCTCATGGTGATGGTGGACCTATGCTAATTGAAGGCTTTGACTTTCTCAGCCATGATCAACCTAGATAGATTATCTCAACATAAATTGAAGCCTTATACTCTATTGGAACCACTATCTAATATAACATGTGGTAGTAGTGATCCTCTCAAACTGCTCATGTTATATCCCTCTGAGTCTGAAGCATATCTGCATATCCTTGTGCAAGCCCCTGAGCAGTAAACATCCTCCTATTTATGTCCCATTCTTGTCTAAGTAAAGATATGTTTACCTCTACTCCTTGCTGTAAAGTGTGAGATGCATCTCAATCTACCACTACCCATGCCAAATATCCCTTATCTCCACCTTTATCTCCAACAAATAAACCTTTAAGTTTGGCTACCTATACTCACAACCTATAACACTCTCCCTATAGTGTCTCTCTTTTCTTGGACCTAGTCCCTCTCAAAGAGAAACTAGTCTTGCTTTGACATCACTATATCAATCCACACTTACACATACCCCTCATTATCACCACCATCTATCCTTTCCTAAAGCCTATCATAATATCCAATATCCACATCCTCCCCCTCCTCTACAACAACCTCCTTTATGAAAAAATCCTCCGTATTAGGGTCCTTTACAATGGGATCCTTCACAACGAGCTTCACCACAACTCCTCTCTCTAATCTCTATTGTATTTAATGTCCTCCATCATCCCCTCCACCTCCTATTTCCATGTGATCAATTTATCTCATTAATCAAAAATTCCTATGTGTATCCCACTGTGCATCATATTTAACTGTCATAACTACATCGATAACATCCTGTCGTGACACCCATGGAATTGTTGGTGTATCTATCCAATATTATCATGCTATGTGTGCCTCTACTGGTGCTCCCCATATCGCCATTTCATGAACCACTTGTAGGAATATCACCTCTTATGTAGGAACTATTTTCACTAAGACCAAATATCATAGTGTGTCTATCCCCACATCGAAGCCCATCTCAACCCCTGCATTAGAAAGTCAGTGGTTAAGAAGACTTGCTGCAAACAATATTTAAATCCCAAAAAATCATACTCCACTATCTCTCCTTGGGCAGGGAGATGTAGGATCCTACAAATATCCTCCAATGTGATATTGGCCTCACTCATTGATAGATGAAAACTACCCATCTCACTATGTCATTACTCCACTAAGGTGGTAGCAACCTTGAGATCTTGAATAGCCCTACCCCTCTTAGGAAATCCTTAGTTATCTACTCTAGTTGATAGCATGGTTGTACCATCACAAGTAGTGATCTCTCCTTTTGCTATAGTATAGGTAGGGACTCTTGCATCCATCCAAGACTAGGCATTAGTGAAATTTTCAAATCACCCTAACTTTGCTAAACCCTAGTCACATAAATGTCACTGTGGAAAAAGCACCACTCTATCCTGCACAAGAAATATTTTAGGTGCAAGCACCATTATTTCTATCAAATGTGTCATTCTATTGCACAAGCAACAATCCATTTTAACACAAGCGTTGTCTTAGGTACAAGTGCTATTTTACCCATCACAGGAACTCATTCATGATCACATGTGCTAAACCTTTCAATGTAAGCACGATTTCATGTAGGATCCATTTCGCTTGGAATAGGTGCCAATTTTTTTGGCATGGGTGTGACTACATAGCATAGGTATCATTCAAAACATAGGCACCATCCAAGGTAGTAGAAGTATGAAAGTCGTAGGTGTAGGCATTGCTTCATAGAATCATACCTCTATTCAAACCCTAATATAATGTATTAGTTTCCCTATATCTACCCCTTGAGGTCTAGGATGAGGTCATTAACAAATCTCTTGCATTAGATGGCCGCTAGAACTCCCAAACTCACTTTGCACAATGCATAGAATGAGGAATTTGGACCATATATATCCTCTTCTTTGCTCTCCAATTCTTCAAGATATGAGTGAAAATGATTTGAAATGGGCCCCTCATTCCTATTTAGAGGCTCCCTAACCCTAGGCGATCCCTCTAAGATTATTGTAGTTGCTAGTTCTTTTCTCCTTCCCTCATTTCTTTATTCCTTCACCTAAATTTTCCATTCCTTTTGCTACTAATTTTCTTTGGACCCTATTTTTGCGGTGACTACCCCTTCACCTTATTTTTTAAGACATCACTCAAAAATATTTTTATTTTTATTTTTTCATGTGAGAAATATCAAGGGGTAAAACTTAACTCCTATCCTTCTTATGGCTGGGGCATCATGCTACTAGTCCCTATTCCTTTCAATCCACTATATTTTATTCTTCTTTGAAACAACACTTCTTATAGATATGACACTATATCAAAGAGGGGCAAAATTTAGACACCCTAAATATGACCTTATTACCTAATTATTAAAATTAAAAGTTTTAATTAATTGGTCATAAACCTTTATTCCCCACATTTCCTTAATTAATTAAATTATTTATTATATAATTAATTATCTATTATTATTATAATTAATTAATTACATGATTTTCATTCTTCTAAAGGTTAATTAATTTAATTTACTTAACCTTAGTCCCCACTCCTAAATTCCTCTAATCCCATTAATTAATTAATTAATTAATTAATCACTTTTAAGACCTTCATTAACCTTTTTCCTAATTTAATATTTTTCCAACTCCTAAACTTGCCATCATCTGCCACATGTTCTTTCCCTTAACATGTGCAAGATTGTAAATTTACCTGGTAAATCTCCTTCTCACTTCCCATAAATCCACTAAAGACAAATATCACCTTTTAGTTTGACTTTGCATGTGGCCACCTTGCTCTTCCCAATAAAATCCATTTTTAAATTCCCACCTCCCTCAAAATAGACAAAAAGTAAAATCTTTCATCTTTTGGGAATCTTATCACAATCTTTGCTTTTCTTTTCTAATTTCCATCATTTAGCCTTCAATTCCAATTAACCCTCATGTGATAATTTTCTATTACCTCTTGATTGATATAGCCTCTTAATTTAAGCCTTTTATCTTTTTTCAAGACCTTAGCCCTCCATCTCTTTCACCGTGAATCTATAAATTGAAATCTTTGTTCTTCATTTTCATCAAGTCTTTTGACACTAAGTATATGCTACTATTTTTCTATCACCATATTCTTGCCATGCCAAGGTTATGTTGGTTTTCCTATTGAGTAATCCACATCCCAATATATTTTAATCAAGAGAACATCAAATGGAGCTAGGGTTCACTCTACTTCAAGCTCAATCAATAAGAAATAAGGTAGTTTTGAGGTAAAGGTTTCGTGTTCATTGCATTATCTTTTGGTATTTTTCCTCAATCATTTTTCTTATCTTCACCATCTTACTAATAATGTAGAAGAATATGAAGCACTAATACATGAACTATTTCTAGCACATAATAATAAATTTAATATGATCCAAGTGTTTGGTGACTATGAATCGACAGTGAAACAAATAAGGAAACAATATATTTATAATTATAGAATGTTATCCAATTATAAGAATAGAGTCTAGGATTTCATTGAAGGGTTTGATGATTTGAAAATCAAATACATCCCAAGAAAGTGCAATCAAAATAAAAATTATTTAGCTATTTTGACTAGTCCTCTAGAACCTTTGACCATATCTAGTCTTAAGCAATTTATAGTTGAGTTAGTCTCAGTACCATTTTTTGTTTGTCTAAATAGTGTCTTTATAGATTTAGCAAGGGTATCACCTTTCTAAGATTGACCTATTCACAATTAGCTTAAGTTTACTTAGGTATTTTATTATTTTGTCTCATTTTATATGGTTGAGACATATGCCATTATTTGGGGCACCTATTGCATGCATACTTTCTACTTGCTCACACACTTGTCAAGTGAGCTCACAAGTGTTACACCTTTGGAGGGGTAATTAGACATTGAGTCATATCTTTTCACCTCCTCATCCTTGCCTATATAATCAGGGCTCATAATTATGCTTTATACACTCTTCATAGTATATGATAGATATCCTATTGTGTTTATCATTTCACTTGTATATACAATTAACTTGACCACACTTTGGATTCCACACCAACCTCACACATCATCTCCTATGCGTGGGGCTATTTCAAATCTTGGAGGAGACTATGAATAATTTAAGGAGTTCTAGATCATGGTAGCTTCTACAAACCACATGCCAATAGCTTTGCCCTCCACCTTACTCTCAAATCAATTTCCAAAGAAACATGAACACAATCCATGCCCTCATACCTTTGTGACCTCCTCCTACCTATGCTATATATCCTCCACATATCTACCTTGATAGTTCCACATTTGGCCAATGGTTTGTTTTGAAGGCCAATACACTTCTTGTGGAACATGAAGTTTTTTTGACTATGAACTTGAAGTTTCACTTTGTGCAGCCTAGTTTCCTCCATGCGGGTTACCATCACCCATTGACTAGGTCATTAATTCAAACAACTCCACCAATAACTCACACTTGGTACAAAATATTCTATTTGGCATTAACCTAAATGAATATTTTCCCTTGCCTTGACCTTCATCTAGGCACACGACCACTCTCCAAAACCTAGTCAAAGGACAGTTTGCATTGATTTTAGTAGTTATCATTTATTATAAATATACACATAACATTTACTTTAAAATTTTGATTAATATTTTAGGTTTATGTAAATCACAACATTAATTATAAATACAACTTTAAATGTTAACTATAACATTTTTACTAACCTTCAATTGATTGTCAGCTTATTCAAAAAGCTTGTAAGGGGGATTTTTTTGTTTTTTCCATAACTTGTAAATGAGGAGTCAAATTTTGAAGTGTAAATA
This sequence comes from Sequoia sempervirens, assembly GCA_007258455.2. Classification (NCBI taxonomy): domain Eukaryota; kingdom Viridiplantae; phylum Streptophyta; class Pinopsida; order Cupressales; family Cupressaceae; genus Sequoia; species Sequoia sempervirens. The sequence continues at coordinate 13,244,452 of VDFB02047397.1, read as the reverse complement.
GCAAAAAAAATCTTTCTATTAAGAACACTCTAAAATTGAGACAATTTGGATTTTGTGCTATTTATTAGCTTTTTAGCCTCTCAAGTCATTATTGTAAGCAAGTTTTGATGGGGCATAACTTTCACCCTAGATATCAAAATTTTGTACTTTTTTTGATGTATATCATAATTTCACAAGGAATTCATATTTGATTATATTTTTTATATTTGGATTGCCTCTTTTTCTAGAATTTGTAAAAATCACCGTACATTATAAATGTTTGATTTGTCATCCAATCTTCACAAAAATTGTAATTATCTTGCACATCTTTCTAGGGGGCTACAACTAACAATAACCATTCTTAGGGGGTTCTCTAAATCAAGGGGGAAATATATGTGTTTTTTCTTTTGAGTTTGTTGGTTTATGAGATCATGTCTCTCACACTAAATCCCTTCCATTTGAATATTCTTTCTAATCCTCGTAATAAATAAAAAAAATCAAATGTGGATATTGTGGGATGAAAAGGAATACAACAAAAGATTGAATTCATTGTAAAATTGAATAAATGAAGCATATAATTTTTGATAATGGTATTACCTTACCTAATCATATTGTTCCAACACATGCAAAAACACCATCCAGTTTTACTCAAACATCTTGCAAGACACCATCATTTGGAGATGAACAATGTAGTCTCATGTCTTACATTAAGGACTTATCTCCCATATCACCTGTTGTTATATTTGAATCCAATTTTGAAGCATCCACGAGTTTCACTAACTCTTTACATTAGGACATTGCTATAGCCATTCTAGATCCACCACATTTAGATGTATATCTACCAACCATCACATCTTTTTTGTAGAGTCTTTAATTACAAATTTGGAAGACACTATTGAGGACATTCATCTTCTCTTTGATGTTAGATTTCATAAAGTTGCATCACCATTTCCATCTTTAGATCTTACTCTTGCCTTACCTACATTAGATTCTATCATGATAAATTTTGTAGATATTCATTAGTTAACCTATCTTATTCATCATCCATGCTTCCATCATCTACAATAGTATCAGATTCACGTTGGTCTAATTGTCACCATACATCCATTGTTATTGTTCCTGAATCTATATGGTACCTGATCCGTCTTATCAATATTTGTCACATATTAACATTATATTGGAGATCAATAAGTATCATTCAAAGAAATCATGGGCATCACATAAGTCTTTGGATCATGTGCATAATTCAAAGACCTTTATTCTTCATATTTATGGTGTTTTTTCTTCCCAAGGGGAAAATTTTGTTCAATGATCATGGATGATCTATTTAACATCCAGTGTTGAGCATATACCAACACTATAGGGAATCATTTTGAGGGGAGGCTACATGGTTTTCTCTTCTCCTGTCAGTTTTGGGAGGAAGCATTTCCTCATATGAAGTTCATTACTTCTCAATTTAGGGGGGTGGTTGCATAGACCTCTCTTTTCTCTCCTATGGGGGGATTTTTATTGTACTTTTTAAAATTAGTCCTTGGGGGGTGATGATGTGTCCTACATCTATCATTTATCTTCACTTGTACACTTATTACATTTATACCATTTCTCTTTTGGGTAGGAGTTTTATTTCTCACTAGGTTTTCTCCTTTTCTCCATTTTATGAGAAATTTGTATGTGCGTATCTAACATGGACTAGTAGCTAAGACTCATCATTTTTTTATACATTACTCCCTAAGTTTCACTTATGGTGGGTGTTAGTATAAATAGTGTCTTTACATATCTTGTTAGGATATTACCTTTCTAAGATTTACCTATTCACACTTAGCTTAAGTTTACTTAGATATTTTAGGATTTTGTGTCACTTCATATGGTTGAGACATGTGTCCTCATCATTTGAGACACCTATTTCATACAAAATTGTCACTTGCTCACACACTTGTCGAGCTAGCTCGCAAGTGTTGCACCTTTGGAGGGGTAGTCAGTCATTTAGTCCTACCTTCTCACCTCCTCATCCTTGCCTATATAAGCAAGGATCATCATTGTATTTTATACACTCTTTATATTATATGATATATATATCCTATTGTGTTTATCATTTCACTTATGGAATGTTATCCATTCACATTGTCTGATCTTGGAATTCTCTAAAAAAATGTACCTAATAATGTTACTAATTTTTAATTATTTAAAGATTATAGTTGCTTGAATTTTTCTAGATTTTATTGTGTGAATTTTTTTGCATTAACTTAGGAGATGAAAAAATCCCAAAATTGTCTTCATTAGCAAGGTATGTGATGGAACCCCTAATTTTTTTTCTTGGCTTCTGGTCCATTTCCCACTTTCTGAGCTTTCTAGTGGTATTTTCATGGCTAGGGCTTATTTTATCATGTATTTAGGGTTCTTTTTATGCTAAAAACCCTTCTAAAGCCCTAAGAGTTATTTTCCCTTGTACTTTTGTTATAATAATGTGTTGACCTGCTATTACCCATTTTTGGTGTATTAAGTTATGACTTTATGCCTTTGGCACCATCCACTTATCGTCCCCTTAATCCTAGTGTTACTACTTGAACCTATGCACTAAAATTATTTGTTACATGCCTAAGTCTTTTGCCTACATCTGTATAAAATTTGGCCCCCCTTTACCTAGTCGTGCTAAGTTGTTTTGGAAGCACATGCTGAAAATATTGCCTTTAAGTTATCTGCACTAAAATAAAATATTCAAATTAAAAGTCCATGGAACCAATCCTACACTGATAGATGGCATTATTTTGTTGGTTTCCACCATTCCATGATAAGTTTTTAACTAAGGAAAAAGTTTCCTATAGAACCACATAAATGATGACACATGGTGAATTTGTGTTACATACTACTGTGAGACCCTTAAGTAGGTCCCACCAATTCCACATGTCAAAGTTGAAGCATTTCATCATTCTATTGAGCCTTTTAAGGCTAGCCCACAATCATCTTGTAGAAGAATAGAAAAGGTGCCATGTGGCATATCAAGTATTGTTATTAGCACCGAAACCACTTGCGAACCCCACCATGCTGCATGGAATTGATTTAATGGATTTCCACCATTTTTACAAAGCCCTTTTGGGCAGACCCACATATTCCTTGTGGAAGCACGAGAAGAGGACATGTGGTAGAGTTTCAAAGGTTTACTATCAAATTGGCCTAATGGGTGTCACGTGGCATCATCTTATGGATTTTCTACCATTCTGTGAAGTATTTCTATGAAGGCTTATTTAAAGCCAAGAAAGAGTAGGAGACTACCAAGTGTCAAAATTTGGGCTATTAAATAGACACGTGCTAGTTGTCAATCAACCCAGGCATGTTTTTATATCATAAAAGGGGTCTTAAAGAGAGATTATCTTTTGCCACATGGCATAATGTAGAGGCTTTCCATTGTTTCGTGAAATTTCTTTTGCTACTTAATCTAAAGCCCATGGAAGTGCGAGAAGTCACCACATGGACAAAGATGACTTTTCCTCTCGATGACATGCTTTCTGTTGAGCTGTACAGGCAGTCCTAGTGGATGAATTCTATTGGTCCAAAATATTTTCCATGAATGTTAAAATATTTTCAAACTGGTCAGATCAATTGAAGTTGTCAGATTGAATCTCTTGCCCAAAGATCAACGACCCACACCTAAACTTAGAAAATGGGTAGATGCATGCTCTGGTTCATGCATGCTGGGAGTAATGGAAAAAAAGATGAATTTCAAACCAAAATTTAATACTTCTTCATCATAAAAGCTAGAGTTCAAGCATTTTAATTGTTCACTTAAGAATTTTAAGCATCCAAAGTGAGGTATTTCCAACAATCAAGAGCATTCCACAATGACTAGGGTTTCTAAATTGAAAACAACTAGTAAGTTTGTCTGTAACTTGAAAATCTCTCAATTCACTGTTGTAGGATTTGCTATCATATTGAATTGTGTTCTAGAGTTGTAAATTGAGCTAGGCTATTTATTTGTATCCTAAATTATCTTGAATTTTCCTTAGTAGATGCCTAAAATTAGTGAAAAACCCTAGAACTCACCGAAAACCCCTCATTCATTAAAATACACTACAAAAATGAGTCCTCTTAGAATTTATCCTGCATGCCCTTCCCAAATCTGAGCCCTACATGATGATTTGGTTGTGTAAATCCCTAGTTCATTCACCCAAAAAATTAAGGTCCATGGTCCTAGTGCTACCGATGGTTTGGTGGAAAAATCTCATGATTGTAGAGATGTTGAGCTTCCCATGGGAGGATGGTCACTATTTTACCACTGGTATGGAAAGAGGAATTCATCAACCCCAATTTTGAATGTCTAGAGGTATGACCTAGGAAAATTGGTGGTGCCTAATGTTTTTGTGGATTTTGACCTGCTCTGAGCTATCCACACCAATTATGATGAAACTATGAGAGCAATAAGGTCTACAACTAGTGTAATAATGGTTCAAATTGACAAGGCACCAATTTTAAAGATTTTTAAGGTGAACCTAGCAACAATTAAGCCCATTAACTTTCACACCTTCAAGCAGAAATATCAACAAGACAAGAGTAGCTTTAGGGAAATTTGGCTACCTAAGCATAGAGAAAAGGGATTCAAGGGGAGATGCATCACAATCCCTCCAAATGAAACAAAACCCTTCAAACTTGATAGTTTTGATAACTACTTTTTCAACACCTACTATGCTCTATGTCAAGTCCTTGAGGAAAATAAACTAGAAAGAGTCCTTGTTCCCTTTATGAATATGAATGCATATGCTCAAAATGTTATGGTTAATGATGAATTTTATTATGCAATCTACATTGCCAATGCTATACATAAAGGATTGACAGAATTTAAGAAGGGCCAAAAGATGATAAATTTTTTGGTGGTATTCCTTTCTATGTCACATGTTTTTGTATAGGGGAAGGGGAGAGTGGAGTATTTCTTTGTAGATATGTGATAATGATGGACAAGGTCATGAAATATTGGTCCAATGTTGGACTCATTTTTGGGACATGCACTATGAGCAGGCTAGTTGTGTGACTTTTAGAAACCACTTTGCTGGAAAAGTGTTATCATTCTTGCAAGGTCCAACAACTAAGGTACCCAAAGAGAGTTTGGATTTCTTAAGGCCTATGAAGAGAAGTATTGACTTGGGCATCAAACATAATTGGGGAGATTTCATTCTCCATTCTTATTGCACTTTTCTTAAAATCTATGGATGCCCAATAGGACCCCATGTCCCACCTATATTTTTTCCCCTAAGAATTGGTTTTCAAAAGTTACTTGGTAATTCATGGATTTAGATAAACATCGTTTGGGAGGAAAAAGAAGGGATAATTCTTCTCATATCTCATAGTCTTTTGGATTTTCGGATGAATAGGGAGGGTTTTGAAAAGCTATTTCTAAAATTCCAAACATTCAAGATGGCTCAAGAAGCAACAAGAAACTTTGATCCTGAGGGTTTCATCAATAACCTTAGGAAAAGTATTAGATCCCAATACAACCTTCAAACCTATTTCAGTGAGCATGTAATAAGGAATTTACTTGATGAGAAGGAAATCAATGAAAGAAAAGTGAAATGGATAGCCTTAAAAAATATTGATGAGGCTAAAAAGAAGAAGGATGCTACTTACAAAGGAACATATGTAAATATTGAGCACCTAAATTTGAGGATATAGGAATTCTTGCAAAATATTGATAGAATAATTAGAGAAGCCCCTACAATTGAGAGTAGGGAAATAGGAAAGGCTCATATTCTTGATGAGAGGCCTACCTATCAGCCTCCCAAAAGGGATCCATGCATCTATTATTTCAAGAGAAAGCTTAAGGGAATTGTACTAAGGGAGAAAGCTCATCAATCTCCCCCATGAGAATAATCATCCCCATCTACTCCACCTATACAAACAAGAACCTTCTTCTCCATTGAGTGTGATTGACCTTGATTCTCCTTTGAGGGAACCATTTCCAAAGAGAAGAAGAACTAATAAGTCTCCTCGTGGACTATCATGTTCCCCCTTGTAGTGTAGGAAAATGCATACCCTTGTATTTTCACACTTGTTTGGGCCTACCTTGCTTTATTTATCCCTATTTATGTCTTAATTTGTCCTATTTTGCATCCACAAGCCTGAAACACTATATATTATATGGATAATCTTGACAAACATCAAAATGGAAATGATAATTTAATGATTCTGGATGTGTGTCCCTAATTTTTGGACCAGGAATAAGACACCACCTAGGGTGTCTTTGTCCTCCAAAGGTATTGGAACCCTCTTTTCAAAGGCACCTTAAATGGGCCCCTTTTTGGAGTTTGTTCCTTGAGTTTCATGCCTCGGGACTAAGACGCCATGAGATTTAATTTCAAATCTTGGTGGGATTTAGCCTCCTTTAATTAATGAATTCATATGTTGGCTTGTTGTGGTGTAGTTTCGGGACATTAAGCATAGATAATACAAATACACGGTTCTTTCACTCATTTTCACCAAGCAAGTTTACAAGTGAAACAAGACTTTGGTGAGAGCATTCTTAATAGCATAATTGAGTCCACAAGAGCATTCAAGAGAAATTCATCAAGAATTTGGAGCCATAATCAAGATTGAAGCATCATGTCAAGTATATTATTACATCATGTGTGTTTTTGAGCTAACATTTGTGATGTAGGGTTTTGATTCAAACAAGCAATTCAAGTCAAGTTCTATCAAGCATTCAAGAATTTCATGATCTACATTCAAGCTAGCCATTTCACACAAGTTTGCAGATTTCATAACAAGAGTTTGGTGAGTTGCAACATAGCATTTTTTTCATTCATCATTTCCCTTCATTATTCCATTTAATTCCAAGGTTTAATTACCAACAAGGGGTTTGACCAAGGCAAACCCCCATTTACTAACAATCAACAATTTTTTCCTCTCTTGCATGTTTTTGTTTGCAGATTTAGGTTGAATATTTGAAGATCATTTGAAGTGAAAACTTGCAAAGTTGCATTGCAAAGTTTTCATCTTCACGGAAACTCACCTACAGGCCAGATCTGGAAGTTTCAAGACATGAGATCTGAGAAGAAGGAAGTGCAGACATTGAGCCTCAAGATCATATTCAGAAATTTTAGAAATTCAAGACGAGACTAAGTCAGCAGCAAGGGCATCTTAGTCCTCTAAGTGGTATTTTATAGAGATTCTTTCATATTCTGTTCTGACATCCGAAGATTCCACATTTCCCTTGAAAAATAGCAGTGGGAGTAAGACAACAATAAGGGCATCTTTGTCCTCCCTAGAGTATTTTGACAACATTTTTGCATTTCCAAAATCCTCATCACATTTCCAAACTTTCTAGGTACACATATCCTAACTTGTTGTTGCTTAATTTTGTCATTTGCATCCATCATTTAGCTTGCATTACTAGGTTTTGTGAGTTTAATGTTAAGTTGTCTTTTCCAAGCTTTTTTTTGGTGGTGAATGCCTCGAAGCTTAAAGAACCCCCTCCTAGGTCTTCCTTGTTGAGAATTGACTCACTTTTGTGTTGATAGTCAATCCAATTTGGGATCCTAGGGAATATTTGAATGATAATAGGAGAAGAGTGGTGTTGTATGACCTAGGTTATAAAGCATCCCTTTCCCCTATTGTTCATTTTGGTGAACCTGATGCTTTGAACATTCTTTTTTTTCTGATTTGGAGTTCATTAAGGTCCTAGATCTAGGTTGCATTCATTCTTGCATTGCATCTTGCATTAGTGAAAGTGCATCTAGGGTTTCTCACATTTGCAAGTGCATATAGGTTACATTTTTTCTTTCTTATATCATTTTATCTCATTAAAAAATTGAAAAGTGCATTTTGAATTATTCTAATTGCATTTAGGAACATTTTTGTTGCATTTAAAAATTGAAAAAAATGCATCCAACCTTGCATTCAATTTCTTGTCATTAGTTACTTTTTCTTGCATTCATTTGCACACTTTTCTATTTCTAAACATCAGGTCCCTCAGTAGGCAACCTAGAAAATCTATAAACAATCCAGACTTGCTATTTTTCTGCAAAAAACCTCTACTAGGACTAAAACGTGCTTACTGGTGTCTTAGTCCCTCTGTGGGTTTTTTGCTCAGAACCTTGTTTGAGTCGTTTCCTAACTACTCTAGTTTTTGGAAGCTCAAAATTCCTTCACCAGGACCAAGATGTCCTTACTGGCATCTTAGTCCCTGTTGACTTTGAAGTTGCAAATTTTCAAGGTTAAACAGTGAATTTTTGTGCTTTTGTTTGCTGTTTTAGTGGGTTGACCTTCTGTTTCATGCATTTTATTAAATCTAGCTTAAAGTGGTTCATTTCATGCATTGCTTCATTCCAAATTTGAATTCACAAAATTTCATTGTATAGTGTAATTAGTAAATTACCTTGTTTGAAATCTAAAAATTGCATCTACACATTTCATTTTAGGCCTTTACATTGCATTTTGAGTTTGCATAGATTACTTTTCACAGATGTTGGTATCAATCTTTTCCAAGTTTTCAAAGAAAAATTTAGTCAATAAGCATGTTAGTCATTCATTCAATATATCCCCTAGTTATGAGAGTCTCTTAGGGCAAAAGAGTGAAAATAGTGATGCTTTCCTTAAATCTACACCCCCTCTTATCTATCCTATTTGTGGGAATGATGTGATAGAAGATGATACAAGCATGGACATTCATGACAATCATAGTTGTTCTTCTCCCGATACCTCTCCTCTTAGTGACGAAGGTATCTTGGTGAAAGAAGATACAATCGTTGATAATCATGGAGATATTATTTGCCCTTCTCCTCATCCTCCTTAGGAAGATATTTTGGCAAAAGAGAATGATATCAAAGACACATTCCTAAACATTTCCTTACCAGTCTCCAGTCATCCCTTGCTTGTGTGAATGTCCTAGTGAAAGAGGATGAAAACATAGATAAACATGGCAATCACATTTATTCCTCTCCTACTTGTGAAGATGATACCATGATTGATGAGAATCTTATGTGTTTCTTTTCCCATAGGGAAAACCCTATTGAACAAGACATTCCAACCATTGATAACTCCCTTATTTGCGATGAAGTCATTTTAGAAGAACCAACCTTTGAACATCATGAACATGTGGTTTGTAGTTCTCCTAAAAACTCTCCCCCTTTGGAAGATATCATGGTGCGAGAAAATGTGAATATTGACACATGTCCTTTAAACACTAGTAATGAGGCTTCCTTAGATAAAGATCACAAAGTGACATTAGGCTCCTCTTTACTAAGAGATCATGAAAATAGGGAAAAGTTTGTTGAGGTTATGACAACACAAATTGGATCCCATTTAATGAGCGAGCCTTCTAAGTCACCTCCTATTAACGACCCAAATAAAAAGAAGATAAGAGATTTCTTGAAATCTATAATGCAACTCGATAGTCACAATGTTTTGCAGCAACCAAGTTATAACATAATTTCTCAAACATGTAGACAATCACAAACCACTCCCATAACATTACCATTACCTCAACATATTCGGTCTAGTGCTTCTCATTCACCTTTACATGATGTAGTTGAAGACCTTAAAAAGGCCCCTATTGAGATATCCTTAAGGAGTCTTTTCAACTATCACCTACATACAAGTGCCTATTTCAAGAAATATTGCAAATAAAGCAGAAGGAGATCCAGTCTTCTATGAATAATGTAACATCCTCCTTTGATTGTATGCAAGCCACATAGTCAAAAATCACATTCCGTAAACATGAATTACCCTCACTTGAGATTCAAAACAAAAATGAATCCATGATGGTAAAGGTAATCATTAATGAAACTGCAGTTAGGAATGCACTCTCATAGACAATGGAGCAAATATTAATGTTTGTAGCATGGAACTCCTAGAAAAAAATGGTGTGGACAAGAGGTTTATCCAACTTAACGATGTTCATATTCGTGGCTTTGATAATATTAATAGGCAACCTTTAGGAATGATCACATTACCTATCAAGGTCAGACTTGTAGTGTTGTCTAACCCTATCCATATCATGCCAGGACCTCTTTCATTCAACCTTCTCCTAGGGAGACCATGGATTCATGCTATGAAAGGTGTCCCATCTACCCTTCATCGTGCGATGAAATTTGAATACAACAACAAGATATACATAGTTGAAGCAGATGAAAGAAGCTATAAATCACATGACCACAACACTCCTAACCCTCCTAATTCTTTCATTCCAAAATCAAAAGTTGAACCTAGACAAGTTGATCCTAATTGCATTTCACCTACAACGACACTCTTTAGTGATAAGTGGGGATCGCTATATTATTTTCCTCGTTTCAATACAAAATCCAAAATCTCACCCTCCAAATCCAAAGAGTCATATACAAATGATTCATCTTAAAACACAAGTTCTAGTGATGATTGGGGATCATTAGAATTTACACCCTCCTTTAGGGGAGAGTACAATATCTCACAATTTAAACCAAAACAACCTTGTGTTTCATTTGTTAAACTTTATCTTATGTCAACAACATTACCCCATGGTGGTGATGGGGGCTATTTAACCCCCATCCCTCATGAAGGGAGGATGCAAAAATTTAAGAAACCTAAAAAGGATTTGTGTTCTCATGAAGAAAGCAATCCTTCTCAGAAGCATAAACCCCCTTCATTTGAATTGCAAGATTGTTATGGTATTGAATACAAACTTCCTCCAAAACATGGATACAATGAACATACAAAACAAACTAATATACCATACTCTTTCAAGAAAGATTTAGGTTTACCACCTTTATCTCCATTTATATCTAAGGCCTTATCATTTAGTGTGTGTATGAAATCTTGTGCAAATGACGAAAAAACATATTCTACTCTTGATCAAAAAAGTATCTTGTCTAGACTCCTGCAAGATCGTTTGATTCCCTCCCTCCAAGAACACGAAATACATTTTACTGCAAGAGTTCATTTTGTGCATATCATAAAGTTCATGGTCATTCTACTAATGAATGTAAGGATTTAAGTAAAAAAAATAAAAATCTCAAGGAGTGGTGGTGCTCTTCCTTGTGTTGAAGCGCCTAATTCCTCTAACTGATACTTATTTTTATCCTATTCAGCTCATCCTTGTCCTGCACTAAGTGGGGGCAAGGAGTTAGGTAGTCTTGTCCTTGTATGTCACTTGTCGTTGTCTCTTTTGGGTAGTTGACTGCCTTCCATGTATATATAATAGCAATCTTGGGATGTGGATGACATGCCTTAAGTTGGCTCACATGTGATGTACTGAGTTATACATTTTGGGGGCAACTCTTCCATCCTATTACATGACGTAGCTTATTGGAAACATATGACTTGTCATAGGGCTTTCTGAGTAAGCTCTCATGTCTTCTTCTACTTTAAAGCAATTTCTCATAGCAATCGTGTTAGCAACCGCTTTAAAGTGGGGGCATACATCGACACTCATGTTTTGTTGTGCAAATTTCTTTTTTCTTGCGATGCATCCTTTTCTTGGTGGTTTTATTGTGTTTAATTTCCTTCGAGAGCATGATATTTCTTTGACTTCTCCTCTCTTGGAGACATTAAGCACAATGTTCCCTAAGATGAGACTTTGCACGAACTATGCAAAATCCTTTCAAACATCCCTCTTTCTTGTTGTGTGCATTATTGTACCTTATTAAAGTCATGGAGTTATGGATTTGATATGGTTCCTTGGGGCTCACCTAGTGAACAACTAGCTTCACTAGCCCTTGTGAGTGTGCATTTTATTTATTTTGTCCTTATCATAATCATGGGGGTATGACTTTGATATGGACCTCTTGGGGCTCACCTAGTGGACAACTAGCTTCACTAGCCCTGGTGAGCGTGCACTTTGTTTGCATAGTGGACAACGCGTTCCACTTGTAAACCTCTTTGGACAAACAACCTAGACTCGGTCCACAATGCTTTGGACGACCAGTCGAAGCTTGATCCATTGCATTTTTTCTTTTTCTTTATTTTCCTTTTCTATCTTTGATGTTGTATGCTAGCGATTTGGTTATGGCTTCATATATCATCCACAAGTGTGTTCCTTTGTACCTATGTCAGTTTTTCATAGGATCTTGATCCAGGGGGCTTGGCCACCCTCTTGATTATTGTCATCCTATCTTACTAACATTCATACATTTTAATCCCTCTCGATTGCATGGTTGGCTACTTTAGTGTGAGTTTGAAGCAAGTTCATCCTCTCACTAAAATTGGGGCTAAATGTAGTGTAGGAAAATGCATACTGATGAGTCTAGTTTATGGTTTAATTTTGGGAGAATTTATGATCTATTTGTTGAAATTGTCATGAACCTTGATGTTTGAATGTTGATATTCCCTCAAAACCATAGACATTGGGCCTAATTTTATCTCTACAAATCTTTAATGACATTAACATGTTATATGGACTATCTGTGTTAATTCTACCCGTGGATTAATGAATGTTCTTTAAGATAGTTATAGATACAAATTATTATGCGTACTAATATTGTCATGCAGATATGATTTGAGGTCACTAGATTGAGAAGATTTCACCAGCTGGTCATTCAACATAACGACCAACAAAGTGGTCATGCAAAGGTCAACGAAGGGAATCATTCAAAGAGGTCGACGATGGGAGATTCCTCATGCAAATCGAGTTGTAAATGCCTTGTAAATGATCTTTATTGATGTTGAGCAAATATAGGAATTAATGTTGTGCTAAATATGCATTGAGGCAAGCACGTCTGACTAGATTCCATGGATGCGTAACTACCTCTCCACTTTCTCTACTTTCCTTAAAGTGGCATCCTCCCAATTCATGGAGTTGACCACCTTGCTTAGTTAGTCACTTCTTTTCCTATAAATAAGAGTTGGATGCTCCTTCTTAGAATGTTGCGTGATTTGATGATGTACTTGCATTCTTAGTTTTTAGCAATACAGTTACACTACTCTTGTACTCATGGTTTCCAATGAATAAAATGAAGTTATAAGTCTGTGCATCTGAGTTTACATTAGTTTTAAGGGATAATCATCCAAGGGGGCCCACTTGGTGAGCATTCCATCTTTAGTTTAGTTTAGTTTAGTTATTACTTTCTGTTCAGTAATTAGTTAAGAATCTGGCATTGAATATTCCTACAACCACTAGAATTCCATTCTGTGACTATTCCTGCAGCCAAAGCAAACATAGTAGTTTCCTATTTGTTTGCTCAAATTTTCATTTCTGTCATGCATTTCAACTTAGCATAGTTGTTAGTTGATGTTCAGTACTTATGTTATTTCCTTCTAAGCAATTTACCTTCAACATTATGTTTTTCTTAGTTGTAGAATGAATATGGCTACTTGGGATACTTAGTGCACATACTGTGCTAACCCATTTCAAGTTCACGTCCCTGGGTTGACAAGTTAAATGCACCTTCATGATGATTGAATAGCTATTTAGTTTAGATGTCCAATCTCTGAATCACAACTGTAAGGGCTTAGTTGTTAAATCCTTGTAGGAGGCCAACATTTTTGGTGCCATTGTCGGGGATGGTGTCAACTAGGGAGTTCTTTGGAGTCATTGATAGTTTTCTTGCTGTAGTATTTTTGAAAGTTGTTCTTAGTATACCCCTCATTTAGGAAGTAATGACCTCCCTTATTCTTTACCAATTCTTTGTGTGAGCTGGCTGATAGTGAATTGATACCACATGTAGAGAGGAAGGAGAAGAGATGCTAATGGGAGATTCCTTCTTAACAGTCCTAATCCATTCCAGCTAGTTGAATATTGAAACCTACCAAGAGAAGAAGAAGAAGATCCACACCCCTTTGCTGATGCATTTCCTGATCTGACTAGCTCTGAAGTTTCCTCTGAAGACCAAAATCAGCTTGAGAATCCCTTTGATTTGGAACTACATCAAGTAGGCATGGGTGATGCAAATAGAAACGGACCTAACCAACTAGTTTTTTCTTTCCCCATTGCTCATTAGAATGAAGTAGACAACCTAAAAAATATCCCTACTTAAGTCCTTCCCAAGTTTTATGGACTTGTCACAGATCTTGATACCTTCTTGTTCGAGTTTGATATACTTTGCAGGAGTTATGACTATACCACCAATTCCCATAGGATTAAGCTATTTCCTACTACTCTGAAAAAAATGCATTAAGATGGTTCATGAGCCTAGGTAGAGATATTGTGGAGACATGGGATGACATGAAGAAAAACTTCCTTGAGAAATACAATGAGTATTGCAGGGGCAGTGACATGAGAGGAGGTGACATTTTTAGGATGCACCAAAAGGAAGATGAGAGCCTGAAGGATTACATTGCAAGGTTTTTGTTTTTCCTGCAAAAATATCCACATCATACACTTAATGAAGACTCACAAAGGATACTTTTCTCGAGAGGAATTAATGACAGCTACACTAATGCCTTGGACCTGATGGGAGGAGGAGATATCTCCCAAGTTCCTTGGGAGGATATCAAGAAGATATGCCAGAACTACTCTAGGGAAGCTTCAAAGAAAGGGAGAGCTTACCAATCTTCCATGGGTAAGTCATCTACCAGTGGAGTTTCAAGAATGGAGATTACTCATTTGTTGGAAGAATTCAAGCAAGACATTATAAACAATCTAGCTACTCAGTTGGATGCACTTCGGGCCAAGAAGAAACAAGGAGGCAAAGACAACATTGGCAGAGTATTGCCCCCATTGCAGAAAAAACAAGAAGGAATGTAGATGCAAGATGGTAGCTAATATTGAAAGCAAGCAGGTTGCACCTGAGTTCAAGCCAATTTAGATTGAAGAAGATCAAGTCTACTATGTTGCACAAAGGAGGCCTTGGGCTCCAAGACAATGTATGCCACCAGATCCACTCTCTTTTGCTGGACCATATTTCAATTCTTATTCATTTGGTAACCAATGACAACTCCCATATCCATCCAACTATGGAGGATATCCACCACAACCTTGGAATAACCCTCCAAATACCTGGCCTAATCATCAAAACTCTCCACCCCAATGGAAACAACCTTAGGGGAATTGGTAGCAGTTTCAAGGAAATTGATAACCACCCCTAGGAATTTGGCAGCAAACAAATCAATGGAGGGGAGGACAACAATGGAAAAACTAGCCTAATACCTACATGCAACCACCTTCTCAACCTCAAAAACCTGCTATAATGCCTCCTCCTGCTAATTCAAGCTCAAATCCACCTAAACCTACTCAGATACTAGCTCAGCCCACACCCAATCCAAATAAAAAACCACAACATCCTGTATACTCTGCTGATTCAAATTAATTCCTTGCATATGCTGTGAGTGCGAGCGACATCCACCTGAATTTAAGAACTACTATACCAACTCCTTCCACACCCATTATCACTGAGATTCCTGTGGAAGAAGAGGAGCCTTTGAATACCCCCATTTAGCCCAGTGCACCTAAAAATCTTGAACTAGTCCCATTTAAGTAGACTGAACAAGAACCCTCATTTCCTTAGAAATTGGAAGTTTCCAAGAAGAAGGAAGAAAAGGAGGACACAAAATTTGACGTTATAGATCAGCTGAAGCATATATGTGTCAAGATACCCCTATTTCAGGCCATAAAAGATGTTCCAATCTATGGAAAGGCACTCAAGGAAGCATGCCTCAAGAAACTAGGTACAAAGAAGAAAGACCCCACTATGGTTCATGTGGTGGGACAACTAGCTGACATCATGGTTGGGAAAGTGACTGTCCCTAAGTACAATGAACCAGGTAGTCCTGTGGTAGGAGTTGTTATAAATGGGATCCAAATAAAGAATGCTCTGATTGACTTGGGAGCAACAATAAATGTAATGACTAAGGATATCCCGCAACAACTAAATGTTGCAAGCATGAGACATACTCCTACTATCTTGCAGCTTGTTGATAGTTCTACTGTTAAGCCTGATGGTATAGTAGAGGATCTTGTGGTAATTCTAGACTCATGGGAGTATCCAACATATTTCATGATTCTCTCTCCTAAATCCACACTAGGCAGGTATCCCATTATTCTTGGAAGGACATGGTTAGCAACAATAGATGCATATATTGGATGCAGTACATGAGACATGACCATTTATGATGGGAAGATCACCAAAAATCTTGCTATTTATCCTCTTGCTCAACCATCCAATGATGAGAATAATCCCGTATGGCCACATATTGGTGAAGAGGCTGAGGAAGTTAATTCTGTGGTGTAGCTTATGATGTTAGGCATAAGCTCTTTTATGCAGCTTCAAGATGAAGATGAAGTATTGGATAACATCATTTAGAATCATTGTTAAGTGGAGGAAGCATCATCTTCTCATTCTATTGTTCCAGTCAAGACACTTATGCCTGCTCTTCCTGCAACTATTCTTCCTACAAACACTTCCTACAACCACTCTTCCTGTAGTCGGACTTCCTGCAGCAACAGGTATGTTCCATACATTGCTTCCATATGAAATCAATGTACCATGTTTCAATGAAGCAGCTATGATAGAGTTAACTACACAAGTATAGGTGTCAGAAGGAAAATATCTAAATATTAACAAGAAACTAAATGAAGAACAACAGTTGTTGTTGGAAAACTTACAGAGGACCCACTAGCATGCATTTGCATGGGACTATCATGAGATGAAGGTATTGGACCCTAAGCTTTGCACTCATAGAATTTCAATTAGAGATGATTGCACCCCAGTTAGACAACCACAAAGAAGAATAAACCCTACACTAAGAGAAATTGTAAAAGGAGAACTGCAAAAATTGCTAGATGTAGGATTTATCTACCCCATTTTAGATAGCTAGTGGGTGTCTCCATTGGTGATTGTGCCCAAGAAAGGAGGAAAATAGTGAGTTTGTGTTGATTACATGGAACTTAATGCTTCCACCAAAAAGGACCAATTTCCTTTATCGTTCATAGATCAAGTTTTGGACTCACTTGTAGGAAAGCAATATATTTCTTTTCTAGATGGCTTTAGTGGTTATAACCAGAACCAAATTGCACCTAAGGGCCAGGAGAAGAACACCTTTACTTATCCATGGGGAACATATGCCTACTGAGTACTCCCATTTGGCTTATGCACTGCACGTGCAACTTTTTAGAGGGTAGTCATTAGCATATTTTTAGACATTTTTCATGATTGCATGGAAATTTATATGGATGATTTCACCACCTATGGTGCTGATTTCAATGAAGCATTAGACAATCTCAGGAGAGTCCCATAGAGATGTGAAGATCACAATCTCTCTCTAAATAGTGAAAAGTTTTTCATGATGATGCAGGAAGGTGTAGTTCTTGGACACTATATCTCTCACAAAGGAATTCAAGTAGAACATGCAAAAATTGAGGTAATCACAAATCTACCCACACCTGCAAAACAAAAATATGTTAGGAGTTTCTTGGAACATGTAGGCTATTATAGGTGGTTCATCAAGGATTTTAGAAAAATAGTAGCACCATTGTATACTCTTCTCACCAAAGATGCTAAATTTCAATGGACAAAAGACTATGACAAAACATTTTATGATTTGAAGACAACTTTGAATCATGCTCTTGTACTCAAAGGACCTAATTGGGAGCTTCTTTTTCAAATCCATATAGATGTATCAAACTATTCCGTAGGAGCAGTTTTAGGACAGAAAGAAGGAGCTATTGAAAATTCCATTTATTTTATCAGCAAAAAACTTGCAAGGAGCTGAATTCAACTATACAGTGACAAAAAAAGAAATGTTGGCAGCGATCTATGCCCTGAACAAATTCAGGCACTACATAAAAGGCTATCGAATCTTTGTGCACACTGATCATGCAACCATTAGATATCTCATGAATAAACCCATGATCACCGGTAGGTTGGTGAGATGGTTATTGTTGATGCAGGAGTTTGACATAACCATTATGGATAAACCAGGGAAGGCCAATGTTGTTGGAGATTTTCTTTTAAGGCTGACTACATCAGAAGACAATCAAGCCATATATGACTATTTCCCTGATGAGCACTTATTTTCCATTAGTGTACAAACACCCTAGTATGCTGACATAGCTAATTATCTGGTTATAGGGAAAGTTCCTCCTCACTTCTCTCCAAAAGAGAGAAGGGTGCTCATTGAAAAATCTTTTCCTTTTTCATGGATTGCTGCATGTTTGTTTTACACTGGGCCAGACCATGTCATGAGGAGATGTGTGAGAGAAGATGAGACATAGTATATTTTGCATGCATGCCACAACGAACCATGTGGAGGACATTTTGTAGCCAAGAGGACAGCAATGAAGATTTTGAACATAGGATATTACTGGCCAACACTCCACAAGGATGCAGGAAGGTATACAAGAAAATGTGATCGATGCCAGAGGATGGGAAGACCAACCAAATCTGATGAGATGCCACTTTTCCCCTAGGTTGTAATCACTCCATTTGACAAATGGGGACTAGATTTTGTAGGACCCATTGATCCTCCATCAAATGGTAAGTCTTATATCTTAGTTTGCATTGATTATGTAACTAAGTGGGTAGAAGTTAAGGCTATGAAGCATGTGAGAGATAATAAGGTTTCTGAATTTCTTTATGAGGAGATTTTCACAAGGTATGGAGTTCCAAGAGAGAAAGTGACTGATCAAGGGGCTCAATTCACATCAACCCTTGTTGCAGCATTGGTCAATGGGTACAACATACGACATAGGAAGTCTACTCCTTTTCACCCCTAGGCCAATGGCCAAGTTGAGGTGACTAACAGGGAGATTGAAGCCATCCTAACCAAAACAGTGGCTGTTCATAAAAAGGATTGGGAAAACAAGCTGCCAGAAGCTGTCTGGGCCTATAGGACAACCTGGAAGAAAACTACAAGCTTCACTCCTTTTGAGTTGGTGTATGGAAAAACAACTATGATGCCCATTGAATTTGAACATAAGACTCTTAGGACTGCAGTAGACTTGGGGATGGATATATCTGAGGCACAAAGAGAAAGAATCCTATAGCTGAATGCTTTGGATGAGATGAGGAGAGCAACCTTGCATCACACAGAGGTAGTGTAGAATCAGAGAATTAGGTGGCATGATAAATTCATCAAGGACAAGAAATTCCAACCAGGAGATTGGGCATTATTCTATGATTCAAGATATCTAGATAATGCAGAAAAATTGTAGACAAGGTGGCTACGACCATATGAGGTTGCTGAAGTATACCCCAATGGTGTTGTTCAACTCACTACTATTGAACCAATCATATTTAAGCTGCTTTTCAATGGTCATTGCCTCAGATTGTATCATAAGCCAACTTCCAAAGAGGAGTTATTGCAACAATTCACTCAACATGCAACACCTGAGCTTCCTACAGCCGAGGGAAGTGGACCCAGTGTCCCTCCTTCTGGATAATTAGGGTATGTACTTGTCATAATAAAGACTTCCACTTCCGTGGGAGTCCACTTCTTCACCCATCCACCCATCCGCCCATCCATCTCTTCCTTTCTCTTTCTTCCATCACTTCACTTCATTCCACTTCACCTCATTCCACCTCATTTTCATTAATTACTCAAATTATTTCTTAAAAGGCATTCAATACTTTCTCTACAATCTTTGTAATGAATCTTCCACAAATCTAGGTATGTGCACATTAATTGCTATCTATTAATTGTCTTTAGTGCATTCATTTAATTGCTGTGAATTAATATGGATGTTCACCATAGCATGTCATTATTTCCTATCCCTATCAAATCATCCTTACCACCTCGCATGTGAGGACACATGCTCAAATTTAGGTTGGGGGGAGATGTGAGTACTTTTCCCATGTGTCAGTCTATAGTGGTCTACGTCAGTAAGTTTAAATCGAGCCAATTTGAATTTTGAGTAAGATGACGACTCGTACGTGTGAGGTGACACCAACTACCACCACCATTTTTCTCCATCATAACCTTCCTTTATTATTCATTTACTGCCATTATTGATCTTTTCATAATATTAAGTCGCCAAAAGGTAAAATAGAAAGAAAGAAAAGGTAAAATAGAAAAGGGAAATTCAGGTGACATTGGCTTTGGAAATTTGGTAGTATTGCAGGAAGGAAAATTTGCAGAGTGATTGTTGATTGCAGACAATGGGAGGTGGGTTAATCAAGAATGAACCCACGGTTCATGACATATTACTACAGGATGCACCTTCACAAGCTGAATTCAAAAACTGTGGCCGGTTAGACTATTTCATGAAGTTGAATGGTTTTAATGAAGACACTGCATTAGAATTTTCCCAAACATTGTTTGAGGGAAAAGCCATGGTAAAAGGGATGGAAGTATTGGCTACTGAAGAAAGAATTGTAGAGGTTATAGGGTTGCCTGCCGATGGTTAAAATTACCCTACTTCTAGAGGTGCTAGGTTAGTTAGGGCTGAATTTATAGAACCTGGCAACCCTCCATTGAGTGTGGACAAACAAGGTGCAAAAAGAACTTCTCTTCCCAAGCCATGGAAGCAAGTAGCTATTCATGTTATAAAATATATCACCTATGAAGGATGCCAATCAAATCTACATTCCATGCACATTAAACTCTTGAATCACATGAGGCACGAGAGGATGATGAATGTGTTGAACGTGCTTTACCACCTTCTTTCAATCATGGCAGCCGAGACTCAGAAAGGTAGGGACAATTCTGTTTCCCACCATTGTTTGATTAAATTGTTAGTTAAGAAGTCTTTGCATGATGTATCTAAGATGATTTGGGAAGAATTCATAAATATTGATCAAATTAGACCTAAGCATTTGTGACCTAGGGTTTTATCTCAACCTCGTAGGTCTAGCAAGAGATTGAGCATGGTTGAAGCCACTCCTAGTGCTTCAACCTCTGGTGCAGGCCCTTGTGCAAACCCTCCTGTAGCAGAACATACCATAGAGATTAGCTCTTCTGAGATAAAGCACTCAGAAAAAGAAAGTTCCTCCCTAGATTTTGATGATGATGTTCCACTTGGCATCCTAATGAAAACTAGGGCATGAAAGAGAGAAGTAGAAATAAGAAAAGGAAAAGCTAAAAAGAAGCTGGTAGAAAAAGAAGTACCAAGCTCTAGGAAGTGGAAGGCTAACACTGTTCATCCTGTAGCCAAAGAAAAACATGAAATCCCTCCCAGGAAATTAAGAACATTTGGGCCAACCTTTGATATGCCTCCATAGGAAAGCCCTAAGTCTAGATAAATATCACAGGGGGACATAGAAGCTCCAATGGGGCTGGAGAATATCGAGGAAGAGGATATATTTGAGAAAGTAGCAAACATAACACTGATAGATCTTGTTGATATTGCAAAACAAGTTGAGAATCAAGGGTATGAGGAAAATCAGGATTTCTTGTAGCAAAAGATCCTACATCATGAGCAAGAATAGGAACAAGAGGCCCTATAGCCAAAATTGACTGAACAACCTGAATCCCTACAGCTAGTACTATATGCAGAGCAAGCATCAATGCTGGGAAAAATGCTAGTAGGAATACATAACCCCCCTTCTTTTTCAATGCACATGGTAGCTATGCATTTATGGAAAGAGATGCAAAGAAGAGAAGAGGAATGGAAGGAAGAGAAATGTAGGTTGAAGAAGGAAATTCAAAAGAAAGATGAGGAGATTGCAGACAAGGATGCACAAATTACTACTTTAAAGAAGAAACTGGATGATATGAAAACCTTGGTACCCCAGATAGTAGAATGTAGGGCCCCTCCAAGGGTCTATGCTTTGAATTTTGAAGGAGAAATATCTTTCTTTTAAGCTGGCAAGGATTGTCTTAGGTTTGAACCCTTCTATTGATACTCCTATTGAATTTTTCAATGCTTATCAGATTGCTTCCCGTGAGATGAAGAATTTGTTGTGTGAATTTTACTTGCACAATTATGTTGTGACTCAAGACCATGATTGGAATCCATTTTTATATGCTGGGGATGTCCAATTAAGGGAATTTATGTCCCGGGTACAAAATGAGATCAGTTGGGGACAACAATATGGGGCTTATAAGCAATTGGAATCCAACATCCCTCTGCCCAGCAGGGCTGAATAAGGAAATCTAGGGGACATTTACAGGGAATGGCACATAATGCTTCTCAGACCTAGCTATGGTAATAGGATTATGCCTTGGATAGAAGCAGTTTATAGTGAATATGAGGTGGTGGAAAAAGCAAAAGAGGAAACTATGAAGAGATACCTATCACAAAGATGGAACAACCTAACTGATGAGCTATAGCAATCTGAGCCCCACTCTATCTAGACTTATGCTACAACACTTAAAAGAGTTGACATATATATACAGATTGAGAGGACAAAAGGATGATTCTAACTTCCACTAACTTTTAAACCACCCATCTTGATGTGGCCCATGCCAAATTACAAGTTTTACAACTATGATATTGCTGCAGAGAGACAAAGATGGAACCAATTGGACATACAACAAGGGTTCTATTGGGATCCTAATTCACACACAACCACTGATGTGGGACAATTGGCAGTTGCAAATTTTAGGGCTTTGACTAAGCAAAATAACAACCCTTCCCCTGCTGGAGGACCAACAAAACCTTAGGTTGGGGGGGATGATGAGTCTAGTTTATGGTTTAATTTTGGGAGAATTTATGATCTATTTGTTAAAATTGTCATGAACCTTGATGTTTGAATGTTGATATTTCCTCAAAACCATAGACATTGGGCCTAATTTTATCTCTGCACATCTTTAATGACATTGACATGTTATATGGACTATCTGTGTTAATTCTACATGTGGATTAATGAATGTTCTTTAAGATAGTTATAGATATGCGATTATTATGTGTATTAATATTGTCATGTAGATATGATTCAAGGTCACTAGATTGAGAAGATATCACCAGCTGGTCATTAACCATAATGACCAACAAAGTGGTCATGCAAAGGTCAACAAAGGGAATCATTCAAAGAGGTTGATGGCGGGAGATTCCTCATCCAAACTGAGCTGTAACCGCCTTGTAAATGATATTTATTGATGTTGAGTGAATATAAGTATTACTACTGTGCTAAATCTTCATTGTGGCAAGCACATCTGACTAGATTCCATGCATAACCACCTCTCCACTTTCTTTGCTTTCCCTAAAGTGGCGTCCTCCCAGTTCGTGGAGTTGACCACCTTGCTTAGTTAGTCGCTTCTTTTCCTATAAATAAGAGTCAGATGATCCTTCTCAGAAGGTTGCACGATCTGATGATGTACTTGCATTTTTAGTTTTCAGCAATACAGTTACACTGCTCTATTGTACTCATGGTTTCCAATGAATAAGATGAAGTTATAAGTCCATGCATCCGAGTTTACATTAGTTTTAGAGGATACTCATCCAAGGGGGCCCACCTAGTGAGCATTCCATCTTTAGTTTAGTTTAGTTTAGTTATTACTTTCTGTTTAGTAATTAGTTAAGAATCTGGCACTGACTGTTCCTGTAGCCACTAGAATTCCATTTTGTGACTATTCTTGCAGCCAAAGTAGATAGAGTAGTTTCCTGTTTGTTTGCTCAGATTTTCATTTCTGTCATGCATTTCAACTTAGCATAGTTGTTGGTTGATGTTCAGTACTTATGTTATTTCCTTCTAAGCAATTTACCTTTAGCATTATGTTTTTCTCAATTGTAGAATGAATATGGCTACTTGGGATCCTTAGTGCATATACTGTGCTGACCCATTTCAAGTTCACGTCCCTGGGTTGACAAGTTAAATGCACCTTCATGATGATTTAATGGCTATTCAGTTTAGATGTCCAATCTTTGAATCACAGTTGTAAGGGATTAGTTGTTAAATTATTGTAGGAGGCCAACACATACCCTTGCATTTTCACACTTTTTTGGGCCCTCCTTGCTTTATTTATCCCTATTTATGTCTTAATTGGCCCTATTTTGCAATTCACAAGCCTAATAAGTTATATATTTTTATGGCTAATCTCAACAAACATTAAAGGGGAAATGATAATTTAATGATACTAGATGTGTGTTCCTAATTTTTGGACTGGGACTAAGATGCCACCTAGGGAGTCTTTGTCCTCCAAAAGTCTTGGGACCCTCTTTTCAAAGGAACCTTAAATGGGCCCCTTTTTGGAGTCTATGCTCTAAGTTTCATGCCTCAAGACTAGGATGCCACCTAGGCATCTTAGTCCCCCTTAGGTTATTTTCGGTATTTAATTTCAAATCTTGGCAGGATTTAGCCTCCTTTAATTAATGAATTCATATGTCAACTTTTTGTGGTGTAATTTTGGGACATTAAGCATAGATAAGTATAAATACATGATTCTTTCACTCATTTTCACCAAGCAAGTTTACAAGTGAAACAAGACTTTGGTGAGAGCATTCCTAATAGCATAATTGAGTCCACAAGAGAATTCAAGAGAAATTCATCAAGCATTTGGATCCATCATCAAGATTCAAGCATCATGTCAAGGATATTGTTGCATCATGTGTGTTTTTGAGCTAACATTTGTGATGTAGGGTTTTGATTCAAGCAAGCAATTCAAGTCAAGATCTATCAAGCATTCAAGAATTTCAAGATCTAATTTCACGCTAGCCATTTCATACAAGTTTGTAGATTTCATAACAAGGGTTTGGTGAGTTGCAACATAGCATTTTATTCATTCATCACTTCCCTTCATTATTCCATTTCATTCCAAGGTTTAATTACCAACAAGGGGTTTGACCAAGGAAAACCCCCATTTACTAAGAACCAACAAGCTTTTCCTCTCTTGCATGTTTGTGTTTGCATATTTAGGTTGAAGTTTTGAAGATCATTTGAAGTGCAAAGTTGAAAAGTTGCAAAGCAAAGTTGTCATCTTCATGGAAACTCACTTACAGGATAGATCTAGAGGTTTCAGGATTTGAGATCTGAGGAGGAAGTGTAGACATTGAGCCTCAAGATCATATTTAGAGATTTCAAAAATTCAAGACAGGACTAAGTCAACAGTAAGAGCGTATTAGTCCTCCAAGTGGTATTTTATAGAGATTCTTTCAAATTTTGTTCCGACATCTGAAGATTCCGCATTTCCTCCAAAAAATAGTAGCGGGACTAAGACAACAGTAAGTGCGTCTTTTTCCTCCTTAGCATATTTTGACAACATTTTTGTATTTCTAGAATCCTCATCACATTTCCAAACTTTCCAGGTACACATATCCTAACTTTCTATTGCTTAATTTTATCATTTGCATCCATCATTTAGCTTGCATTACTAGGTTTTGTGAGTTGAATGTTAAAATGTCTTTTCCAAGATTTTGCTTGGTGGTGAACCCATCGAAGCTTAAAGAACCCCCTCCTAGGTCTTCCTTGTTGAGAATTGACTCACTTTTGTGTTGATAGTCAATCCAATTTGGGATCCTAGGGAATATTTGAATGATAATAGGAGAAGAGTGGTGTTATATGACCTAGGTTATAAGGCATCCCCATTCCCCTATTGTTCACCCCTAAAGAAGATGATGAATAGGAGATACCAAGGGATGATGTGATCAGAGAGATGCCTTCCCCTTAGAGGGATGATAATGTGCAAGTACACCATAACAAAATGATTAAAAGCATTGTTGGGGGAAGAGACAACACATAAGATGTTAGGGATCTTAATTGCAACAAATTCATGGATTATGATAAGTTAGTGCAATCTCAAGAATTTGATGATTTCATCCAGAGATGCAAAAATGAGGAATATGAGAAGAGTTTGGAAGAAGAAAAAGCCAAGGCTATATAGGAAAAATGTGATAAAATTTCTTAGAGAGTGCTAGCACAGATGAGAGCTGAAGCAAAGGACATCACCCCTAAAGAGGAAAGGCATATGGTTAGAGAGTGGGATTTTGTTGCTCCCTAAATGGGATATTTCCTTTTCCATCACCCTTGATACAATAAGAAGAAAAAATCAAGGGGCTTTCTCTTTAGAAGATGAAGTTGTTGCAACACTATCTTGTTTAGGGTTTAACCCAAGATAGGAAACCCTAGCAATTTGGGCTTTAGGCCCCAATACCAATAAACCATTAGTTGCTAATCCATCATAGGATTTGAAGGGAATTTTAATTGTTAAAAGGGTTTTAGACAATTCTATAGTTGAGGCAACAACATTGGTAGTAGATGTTTCCAAATTCAATAGAGCCACTACATAAGCACTTCAAGAAAAGTATGATAAATTGTTGAAAGAGCACATGAATGTGATTCATGAATATAATAGGTTGAAGATGATGGGAATGAAAATACAATAACAAAAGAAACAATAAGAAACTACACCTCCTCCATCAACAACATTGGTGGTAAGAACAAGTTTCATGGTTGCTAATTCTTCCACAACTGCAACTCCCAAATCAAATGAGGAAAGAGAGAAGGACAAAATAAAAGAGAAAATTAATGCTTTTGAGGAGATTTTAATGAATTACGAGGAACAACATGAAAATAACTTGAATATTATCTCAAATGTCTTGGGTCACCTCATAAATAAAGTGTTGAGGAAGGTGGAAATTATCCACAAGAATTATTACCAATTGATAATGAAAATTAGTAGGATTGCTAGTGATAAAGAAAAGGTCTCACCCATGATGAGAAAATGGATTCCAAGGATCAGTTCACTAGTTGGAATGTGTAAGGGATCAACTCATGATCTAAATAAACCAGGTGAAATTGTGCCTACATACAAGATGGTCAAGACTACAGGGGAGCTACAAGGTTTTATGGAGCAATTAGAAGAAAGGGTAAAGGAAAGAATTCAAGAATTTGATGAAAGTTACATTAGAATAATGCCTGAGATAAAAAAGGATAGTGGGGAAATAAAGCCTTGTGGGTTATGACAATCTCAGTTTGAAGGAATTACTCCAACACTTTCCTTTCTCATATGTAATAAGAACAAAGTTGATATAGAACTCCTAAAAAGCAGTATGGATAAAATTTGGGATATGAATTATCTATTGAAGGAGTTTCAAAAGGAATGTGAATCCATACTATCCGAGTATAATAGGTATAAAACAAATATGGATCAATTCCTTGCATTCAATGGCCTTCTGAATGATAATATTAGGTCTGGAATGACAAATATGATAATTTTCCAGATTTGTAAGCTTTTGATGACTTAGAATTATTGTTATTCTTTCATTCTTTATTGGAATTGGGATATTCTTTTGGAATTTTCTACTTACTTAGCATCAACAAGTAGATTCTTCAGCTCCAATAGATGTTTTGACTTTTAGTGGACCTAATTTTTGTCTTCATCTACATAGTTAGTACTTCCTAGTTTTTGAAAGGATAAAAAAAGTGAAGAAAAGGGAATATCATGTACAAGTACAACCACTTTATACTTTGAGTGCATTTTGGAAGCAATTGGGATCTTCTAAAAATATGTACAACTTTTTTCCTATATGGAATTTTCCCTCATGAGCAGTTGTATTGGTATTTTGTTATGTATAAAATTATCAAATGAATATGTGGCATTTGTCACAAGGCAGCTTATTTGCTCCGTTGTTTTTATAAAAGGGAATTCAGGGCCTTATGTTATGGATCTTGAAAATTTTGTAAGAGCATATTTTGTACACCAGTCTACATATGTTTGAAGCTAGGTTTTGATATGATAGGTTGTGTAGTGTAGGAAATCGTATACCCTTTACAATTTTACACTTGGTTTGGATCCCTAAAATTATTAAACTTAATTAAGCTTCTAATTTTCCAAATTATGCATTCCAAAGCCTTATTATTCTTTTTCTAAGTGATTTCTGGATTTGATTGTTTGTGAATTTTTTGCATCAACGTTTCGGATCACACTCTGTGATCCATCATCAAGATGAGAGCTGAGAGCAACAAGAGAAAAAAATACATAATTAATGAAATTAATATTTTAATAACCTTGGAATGTGAATGTCCTAGAATTATAGGCCAAGACCCATTTTCCTAAGGGCAAATGGGTCCCCTTTAATTCATAGGACCCATTTTTAAATATG
This sequence comes from Sequoia sempervirens, assembly GCA_007258455.2. Classification (NCBI taxonomy): domain Eukaryota; kingdom Viridiplantae; phylum Streptophyta; class Pinopsida; order Cupressales; family Cupressaceae; genus Sequoia; species Sequoia sempervirens. The sequence continues at coordinate 13,216,665 of VDFB02047397.1, read as the reverse complement.
ATTTTGGTGGTCTTTTAATGATTCAAATTCAATATGCATTTTTTGGATTTTGGAATCGAATTTTTAGGAAATTAGATAAACACCTATAAATACATAATCATTTTATCATTTGAAATCATCTAGAAAGAGGTGAATATTCAAGAGAAAATATTATTGTCGAGAGCACTGAAGAGAAGATTTATTAGTCATTTGTTGTAGCATTCAAGATCCTATCATGTTCAAGCTTATGTGTGTTCATGTCATCTTGTGAAGGATAACATGCATTGTTGATCCTAAAGCATCCAAGAATTTTCAAGTGTCCAAATCCATCAAGAAAAGAAAGATCAAGTTCCTTGGAGTGATGTGTTTGTATTCACTCCTTGAAGGGAAGCCATTGAAGGTTTGGTGAGTTGTAGCAAGCAAGTGTTCATTCATCATTTGCTTCTCCATTGTTACTATCTTTCTATCAAGGTTTAATTACCAAACATGGGGTTTGACTAAGGTAAACCCCCATTCAAAAAGAACAAATTTCCCCTCTTTGTATGTGAAAATTACATGTTGAAGAAGGGTTGAAGATCTTGAGAAGAAATTTTATATTCTTGCATTTGTTGCATTCATTATTGTCAAACCACAAAAACTCAGATTCAAATTTTATTTTTGAATTTTTGATAGTGGAACCTATGTAAAATAGAAGCTAAGATCCTATCTTAGAGGAATTCCAAAATAATTTTTAGAATCCCTAATTGGGAACCATTTTCCCTAGGGAAAAATTGTCCTTCAGTACAACTCAAAATCAACTTTTGGTGATTGGTACATGTGTCCTTACCCTTCTCAGTTTTCCCTACAAACTGTGGTTTTCCATTTTTGTACTTTTGGGGAATTTCATTTCATGTTCTAGGTCTTATTGTGCTTTTATTTTGAGTATTGTATATCATTTCATTTTCTTTTAGATCTATCCTATTGTCTTAAGGATTGAGATCCAGTTCTGATTGACTCACAATCGAGGTTGAAAGTCAATCTTTACACCTTGTGACCTCTTTCCTAATGAAATACCTTAGGGAAAAGAATAAATGGAGAAAATACCTCCTTATTTCTTAAGGAACCCCTTTCCCAACATTTCAAGTTGTAAATGTGATTGGGAATGTTGTATAATAGTAATAGCATTCACATATCCAATACAATAACAATTTTTGCAAATGTATTATCTCTTACTTGTACTTATCTTAAGCATTTATGAATAAAATCAATCAAGGATCTATTTTATTCATCTTTGTAGTTTTTTTTGTGCATGAATTTTTCTCTTATAGATTTTACTCAGGTAGTAAATTAATCATGCTTTATAAGAAATGTTGAATGCTTAAGGTATTACATGGGTTTGAATTGTTTGTAAAATTTTTGAGGGATAATAATGTAATGCATTGTTATTATGCCTAAGTGTTAGATCAAATACTGTTATTAGGGTTTTCAATTGTGTTCCCTAGACTCCGTTCCCTACCTATGTTTAAGGCACCAATCAAATCTATAAGAATTTTTTTATTACAATTTTTTGATCAAACTTCAAAGTTAAATGAACAATTTACTTCCAAGAAATAATTTATTGCATAACCCTTATTTATCATGTTATTAAAGTAGTGAATGCACAAAAGATAAAGGATCTAGCTCATCTCTATGTTTTACTTATAATTCTTGGTTACATTAACAAAGAACATATCTATTTAAAATAATATTCTGTATAATTGTGGATATTCTATATCCACTTGATCATTCTAAAAGTCTTGATGAATATTGTAGGATCACCCTCCTAGGTTTTGCAAATCCTGAAGTATAGAGGAGATAATCACAAAATCCATCTTCTTTTTGTTGGTCAACCCCTTAAAAAAAATAATTATTTGAAGTAGCTATCCTATAGATTTTCATAAGATACTAGTGGCAAAAACTAAAATACCAACATATTGGTGACTCTACTGGGGAATTACTTGCTGTGATTTCAAGAATATCATAAGAAACTCTAGTTATATTGTCATATTCATGTGAAGTTCCCTTCTATTTATGTTTTGGTCTTGTCCATTTCTTCTACTTTTACAAAATTTTCAAAGAGAGAGATTTGAAAGAATTTTGTCAATTCCCTTTATTGGGTGGTGACTATGAAAGTATCCTTATTAGTGCAAGTGATAAAGAATATAGAGAACATCAAAGAAGCTATGGAAGGTAGAAGATCTCTAAACAAGAATAATCCTTAGAAGAAGTTGGAGTTAGAATTTCCCTTTCCAACAAAATCCTAGAAGAAGAAAGAAACAATTATGTTCCTCCTCCTCCCCTTGGATCTAGATGTTCTCATGAAAATAGTAATGGAAATTTAGAAAATATCTTTGATCTTGGAATGCCTCCTATAAATGAGAAAATGTAGTTGTCAGACCCATAGTAAGTGAAGAACAAGCACATCCTGATTTCCTGACTAAGGAACAAAGACAAAGAGAAAAATTCTTGCAATTTGAATTTGATGCTAAACAAGTAGCTCATAGTTTAAATCCTAGATAATCAAGATCTAACCCACTGGAATATGCTCTACTTGATAGCCAAAGTTACAAAGAGCTTTCTATTTCAGTCCCAATTTTTCTGGAGAACCTATAAATATTACTGAAAATAACCTTGAAACCTCATATTCTAAAACCACTTTACCATGTGAGGATGAATTGTTGCAAGAAGTCCAAGAACTTTAGGAAGAGATAGATAGATTGGAAGAGATAAGGATCAAAAGGGATAAAGAGAATGAGAAAAAAATTAGAAATGCTATGTATCTCAAAGATAGACTAAAAATAGGGGTTGAGTAAATAAAGTAATCTAGTAAAAAAGATCCTTCTTCTACACCCACTTCGTCAAATACTACAAACCAAATTCTACATTTGGTAATAATACTTTAACTGTTTCCCTATGGAATTCCCATACTAATACATGGTGTTGTTCTATTGTTGCTAATATAGTGGCAAAAACTTCTAACACAAATATTGCATCCCAGGGTGTGGATAAAGGGAAAAATCCCATAAATACTACAAATAGGGTAAGTATAAATGATAATATATCATCTCAAAAGGTTTTTGTATCTATAGTATCTGATCAAAAGGATTAGAAATTATAAAATAAGGTTGAACACTTAAAAAAGGAGTTAGAAATAATGGAGCAAATAACTCTCAAGGAAGAGATGCAAAGGAGGATTGATTTCTTGAAATCATCCTATGTACCTGGAAGTTCTTAAACTTCCAATTCAATCTCTCAAAACCCACCTATGACTTTTTCTCCAATTACTTCAACAATTGGCATTCAAACCTCAACTACTATAGGTAAAAGTATCCCACAGTATGGCCCACAAATAGATCCAAATGTTGTAGGTCATAAACAAATTTCACAAGGGAATCCACGAGTAGACCCTACTATAGGACATGTTCTTGCAAGAAGACCTTTGCATCTTAAAAGGTATAGACAACTGGATTTCACTAGAATCCTTGGATACCCTAACCTAATACCTAATGATATAAGGAATTTTTTATTCATAATTGTTGGAAATAATGCTATCTCAGGTGAAGATCACTTGAGATTATTTTAAACATGATTGATAATTTTTAAGTTGAAGATGAAGATGTCATCATGAAGTTGATTATACAATTTTTGATAGAATATGCCAACGATTGGTATAGGAGCTTTCCAAAAGCTAGCATTGGATCATAGGATGAGTTTAAAAGGGTATTTAGAGAGTAGTATGGTGAGAAAATTGACCCTTGATTCATAATAAAAGAGTTCACCAACATTTCAAAGGGACAAAATGAATTGGTCTTAGATTTTAATATAAGGTTTGTTAAAATTATGAATAAAATCCCACATGATATGGGATCAAGTGAACCAATGTGTTTAGTCCTTTATTGTAATGCATACGATTCCAAGATGGGATACCAATTAAGATATAAATATCCTCATCCATTGTGATATGCTTTCAAGATTGCACTACATATTGAAAATAATAGGAAAGCATCTGGTAAGGTTGGAAAAAGAGAAATATATGATTTAAAAAGATTCATTGTTGAATTAGTACAACTACCTTCAGTGCTTGACAATGTTACCAATTTATAGGTATTTGAGGATGATTTGCATATCTTAGATTTTATCATTAATTTGGGCATATTTGAAGCTTAGATAATCAAAGAAGATGATAAGACTGATTGCAAAATTTGGGATGAATTTACAATCAATTTAAAAGATAATACCATCTCGAAAGGGATAATTGAGCTTGAACATTTACTTGATTTAGATCAGATAACCAAGTAGAAGGATTTTCCTAAAACTGATGGAGGCGTTTATGAGCCTTACAACATAGGCAATAAAGCTGATCCCAAGAATGTGCTCATAGGTAAGGTGTACACTGAAGAAGAGCGTAAATGCATCTCTTAGGCTCTTAAAGATTATTATAGGGTCATAGCTTGGACTTATGAGGATCTAAAAACATACAATACCTCCATCATAGCACACACTATCCCTTTAAAACAAAAGATAAACTGTTTCGATAGAAAAAAAGACCAGTAAATACATTAATCGAACCTCTAATTCAAAAGGAAGTGCAAAAGCTCTAATCTGCTATTTTTTTCCCAATAAGGCATGTTCAACATGGGTTGAAAATTTATTTATTATTAGGACAATAGAGATTGGCATTTATGTGTGGATTTTCATAACCTTAATAAAGAATTTGAGAAAGATAATTATCATTTATCATCCCTAGATGAAGTTTTGCAAATTGTTAATTGATCACAAATGATGTATTTATTGTATGGTTTTTCAGGTTACAATCAGATAATGGTTGATAAAGAAGACAAAATGAAGAATGTGTTTACTACCAAATGGGGAACATTTTCCTATAGAAGAATTCCTTTTAGTTTGTTGAATGTTGGAGCCACGTTCTAGAGAGCATTGATTTTTCTTTCAAAGATCTAATTGGTAAATGCATTATCATATATATGGATGACCTCACTATTTTTTGAAAAAATAGGAGAGACCACATAAATGATCTTAGGAAGGTGTTGCAATAGTGTGAAACTTATGATATTTCATTAAATCCTAAGTAATGCATATTTGGAGTTAGAAAAGGTAAGCTGTTGGGACATATGATATCCAAAAGAGGTATTTCTATTGATCCAGTCCGAGTCAATGCATTAATGAAGTTACAATTGCAAGGGAGTGAAAATGAATTAAAATCCTATTTGGTAAGATTAACTTCATTTGAAAGTTCATTACAATATTTGTTGAAATAGTTCAACTGCTCAACACCATGTTAAAAAAGATGCGATTGAATGGACTACTAAAGCCAAGGTTTCCTTTGAAAGCATCAAGGGAGGAATTGTTGAAGCACTAGTATTAATAATTCCAGAATATACTTAGCCATTCTTCATCTATCCTTTCACTTCAAATCATACATGTGCTAGAATGTTGACACAAAGATGAGAAATGAAAGAGGAAAGATCCATCACATTCATGAGCTCTCCTTTCAAAGATGCCGAATAAAGGTATATGGATGTAGAGAAACAAGCTTTTACAATAGTCAAAGTAATGAGAATATTTAGGCATTACATTCTTCGAAGCCAAGACAAAGCTATTGTACCAGATGCTACAGTGAAGATGTTGCTAATGTAGAGTGAATTAGGAGAAAAGAGAGCTAAATGGGTCATTGTTCTACAAGAATTTGACATTGAAACAATACCAATGAAGTTAGGACAAACACTGGTTAAATCCATTACTAAAGTAGATCCATGGATCACCAGCTAATAATATATAGTAGATACAATGCCACAAGATGATTGGTAACAAACGTCATGCATTACTTGATTACCAATAATTGTCAAGATAACATGTTGAGACAACAAAGGAGAGCCCTCAAGATTAAGGCTCAAAATTATATCATTAAGGGAGGAATCCTCTTTAGAAAGAATCATGAAGGGATATACTTGATATTTTTGAATCAAACAGAAGAAAATAGTGTGTTGCAAGAACTTCATGATAGATTTGGAATAATTCATGGAGCTCCCTTAGCCATTGCTCACCTGATTTTAAGAGCAGGATATTATTGGCCAACTATCTTCAAAGATAACTTTGAACATGTGAAACATTATTACACATGCTAGATTTCTGCAGACAAAGGGAGATATAATGCTCAACCATTGCAACCTGTAATGGAAATGTTCCCCTTTGCACAATGGTGCTTAGAATTCATTAGGATGATCAATCTACCATCATTATCAAGAAATAGGTACATGCTTAATGTTACTTGTTACTGCACTAGGTGGACTAAGGCGACCCGTAGAAAACAATGCACTACTAAAACACTAATAAAATTCTTGAAAGAGAATATTACTAGATTTAGGACACCATACTCCTTTGTATGTGACAATCACTCTGCTTTCTATTTTTTATTTAATTTTCTACTTGGGTATTTGAGTATAGAATAATTTTAAAATTTCCATCAAATTATTATCCATAGGGAAATGGTTAGTTGAATCAACAAATAAAAAATTGTTGGATATAATTAAGAAGTTGATTGAAAATAACCCTAGGGAATGGTATTCCTTATTGGAATTCACCCTATGGGTGGATAAAACTAGAATAAAATCTACATTAGGAAAATCCCCTTATCACTTAATATATGGAGTTGATCCCATACTACCAGTAAACCTAAAAATTCCAAATTGGTAGTTTTCTCAAGAATACGTAGGATTGGATGACAAAATGGAAGCTCAATTTCTATAAATGATGTATTTAGAAAAAAAAATAACAAAGGTGATAGATCACTTTGACAAACATTTGTCAATTTCAAAATGTTGGTTTGACAAAAGAGCTAAGGTAAAATCATTTAGAATATTTGATCTAGTCCTGTGTTGGGATAAATCTCATGAGAAAAATGAGATCATGGAAAATTTGATAGATTATGGACACATCCATACCAGATACCAGAGATATTAGGAGACAATACACATAGGCTAAGAATGTTAAGTGGGGAAGATGTCCATAACCTGTTAATGGACAATTCCTAAAACACTGTTTTCAAGCCTAGTATTGATTTGTTTTCCTAGTTGTAATTATATAAATAGGAGTTCTTTTGTTTGCTATTTCGTTTGGGTTTGGGTGTTTTGCTTAAATTTTGCTTTATTTTGGGGTTCCCTCTTCTATTTTGGTTTGTAAAGCTAAGAAACTTGCATTTTACAAAGCATTATGAGTCAAAATAGGTTTTAACTAGAGAAAAAATTATAAAATCTTGAAATCTTGCAACTCTCTTAATTATTGTTATCTGAATGTTTCTTATAATTAATTTTCTTTAATTAGAGTAATTCATGAAAAGGTTCATTGAGAAATCCATATCAAATTTAAAGCATTTTATGTCAGAATTGATAAATAATAGTTATCTATATTAAGTGAAAAATGTTAAATTTTTCCCTTTCTATCACTATGATTCCCAACCTAATAGTAGGCCTCAACACCAACAAGTTGAGCAAAAGAGATTACAAAGATATTTAAAAAAAAATTGAATATCAAAAGAGAAATCAACTCTTTAGGTGACCCAAATATCTTTATTAGGGCTATGGACGCCTGATTGGTAATATAGCCATGTTTGGAGGGAATCATTGAGATAACCTTGTCAGGGCTATAGACACTTGATTGAAAAAAATACAATATCCAAGGTTGGCTTAGAGGGTGTAGTGTTGAAAAATATACAACTTTACATTTTTACACTATATTTGCATCCCCTTAATTAATTGCATTTAATTAAGCCTTTAATTGGCCCAATTATGCATTCACAAGATTAATTAATTTCATTTTCCGAAAGGGAAACCCACATTTAATCAATACACTTAATTATGGACATCTTGGAAAATATGTCTTCTAGGTGTAGGGCCTAGGACCCATTCACCCAAGGGTGAATGGGTCCCCCTTAAGTATCGAGACCCATTTTTTAATATGTTTTTGGTAGAATTTTAATGATCTAAATTCAAATTGAAAAGGTTGGCTTGTGATGCTTAATTGTCGGGTAATTAAGGAAATACCTATAAATACAAGGTCTTTTTATCAATTCAAATCTAACACACTTTATGCAAGCATTACAAGAGAAAATATTATTTCCAAGGGCATTGGAGAGAAAATTTATCAGTCATTTATTGCAGCATTAAGATCCTATCATGGTGTCAAGATTTATGTGTGTTCATGCATGTTTTTGAGCTAACATTGCGATGTAGGTTTCAAATTTCAAACAAACACTCAAGCATCAAGATCTATCAATCAATCAAGCCATTTCATGCAAGATCCAATCCTTGGAGTGATGTGTTAGACTTTAGTCCTCTAAGGGAAACCATTAAAGAGTTTGGTGAAGTGTAACAATCTTTTTTCATTCATCAATTCCTTCCTTTTATCATCATTTCATTATCAAGGTTTAATTACCAAACTAGGGTTTGACCAAGAAAAATCCTTATCCACAAAAAAAAACATTTTTATCCTCTTTTTTTTTGCAGATTTGCAAGTGAAAGATCGAAATTGGATCAAAAGTGTAATTTTACAAAGTTTTCAAAGTTGTCAAGACACGAAAAACTCACCTATAGGTTTTATTTTTGACTTTTCGACAGTAAAACTTGGTAGAATCAAAAGCTTAGATCTAGGATCCAAGGACTGCAAAAAGAATTTTTAGACCCTGTATAGAGACCCATTCACCCTTGGGTGAATATTTCCTTCAACATAGCCTAAAACCCACTTTTAGATCCAAGTAAACACCATCCCAACTTTCTCATATTTGTTGGTTAATGGTTGTTTCTGTTAGTGTTATCATAAGACTTCATGTTTCAAGTGATAGATCTCATATGTTTTATTGTTAATGCACTTTTATTTGTTCGGATATAGTGTTGTACACCATTGCATAAATTGATTTATTATAATGTTGTAATTAAATAATTATTTAGTTGTTATGCACCTAGGTGGTGTGGTTAATCATACTAGGTAATTATTTGAGGACCACTTTATGTTGTATTGTAACATTGTATTATTATTTAATGTGTGGGAGACATGTGATAATAATTTAATATTGGGGAAATATTAAATAAATTGAAAAATTAGTACCCAATATCAAATAAGGGATTAGTTGTTTTGTATTCACATGGTTTTATCTTACCACTTGGTTGTATTTGTATGAGCTTGAGTCTATAAAAGAAAGCACATGTTTAGTGGTTAAGGTTGGCTATGTGAGTGGGTTGTCATTATTGAGTATTTATGAGGAGTGCATATGTAAAGCATGTCATGGGATGTGTGGATTCATTCTTGGACACATGAGGATGCATTGGGAGGCTTGACACTTCATAAGTATTAATTGTAACTCTTGTATTGTTTTATTGTTGAATAATATGATGGAGTATGGATGCTTTTGGAGGCTTGGTTTTTTCCTCCTGAGGCTTTTCCTAGGGTATATCTTGTGACTTTTCTATTTGATATATGCATTATGGTTACTTATATGCATGTTTATCTCTCATGGGGTTATGTAGGAAATGGATTATGAAAGTGGGTTGAATGCAATATTTCCTAACAAGTGGTATCAAAGTTTTCATGGTTGATGGATTTTTGTTATAACCCTAGTTTGAGAATGTTTTGAAAAGTTGAATCCATGGCTATGCATGTTAGATTTGAGGAATTAAAAGATATGAAACACATGTTGTAGGTGTTTGTATGCAGATTTGGGCTTTTGGGTTGTCAAGATTTGTTGGGTTTATTGTAGATCTAAAGTTTTCCAAATTTGGGTCAAAGAGGGTTTCTTGGTTTGAGTTTTCATATGAGGGTTTTGTAGAATAAATTTAATAGATGACCTCTTGAGACAAAAATGACCTCACCATTGGATCCAGGAGGCCCGAGACATGAAAAATGACATAAAATTCAACCTATTTGGAAAAGTTAAAAAAAAGGTAATTTTTTTTAATCATGACCATTTGACTCTCCAATTTTGCCATGTGCAAGAAATTTTTGAAAAAAATATAATATATTGTCTCAGAAAATATTTTTCTGAACCCTGCATAAAAAGAAAAATTCATTAAAGAATCAACATTGAAAAAGTTGAAATTAAAATAAAACAAAAAGTATATATATAACACTTGGGGCAGGGTTGACAGACCCATAATGCTACCGCAGACCATACCTAGATTGTACTCTGTCGTGTCCAACTGTGAGTATTATAACCACTATTAAAAGGTTTCAATTAAACCGTTGGCTTAAACCTTGAATGATTTCTTAAAATCAAATTAAAATGGTCGCCTAAGTTTCTAAGAGAAAGTCTTTAATATTTAGCATTTCAAATTAAACAATTTAAAACTTAAACTGCCCCCCACTTCATTAATGTTTTAAAACTTAAAATATTAAATGAAACTTCACCAATTTTAAAATATTTGCAAAAAATAATTAAAATGGATTTTATTTTTGGAGTGGGGCCCACCAGAAACTTGTCTATATAGTTAGATCATACATTTTTTCAAACTAGCATAACTTTCACCCACATAGTCAGATTTTTGACTTCTTATACTGGTTGGAAAGCTGGTTCCAAGCACTACGTAGTGGTATAGGCTATTTTCATCAGTTTTGGGGACTAGATGTTCTCGGTTACACGGTTTTGAGCATAAATCTTGCATATGAAATTGGATTTTTGATTTTGAAGAGGTGTTCAAGAGAATTTGTAGTGTACTATATAGTGGTTCAGTCATATTATCAGTTTGTGGTTCAGTATGAGTTTGGTACTTGTTTGATCACTTGTAGGTGCCTAAGATTTAAGGTGTGATTGTGTGAGCATTTGAACGAGTCAAGAGGTGAAACCTTGAGGGAGTACATGTTTTTATATGATATTTATGATAGTACATATGATTATCAGTTTGGTGCTTCTTGGTATAGGTTTACAAGTGTTTTTTAGAGTTGGAATTTCATGGTGATAGCTACACATGTCTTCAAATTTGAGGACATATTTTGACATGAGTGGAGACTTGGAGTCTCATAGGGGTGATAGTTGAGTGTAGGTACAATATTGGATATGGCTATGGTGTCATAGGTATGTAGGTACATTTATGCATTGACACAACATGATCATGTATGTGGTTGTTTGGTGGTGATTTTTTTTGGTTTTGGGAGGTTTCTCTTATATCCTTGATTCTTATTTGGTTCCTTGAATATGGTTACTTATTTGTGGACATGGTTGGAAAATTAGATCTGTGGTTGATTTGGTGTTTGAGTCTTGATGTCTATAGGATTATCTTCTTTGATATCTCGGTTTGTAGGTTACTAATGTGATGATGAGTTTGCATGTTTTAGTGGTTGGATCTATGAGTTATGTGATTGGTAGGTATGTGCAACCTATTGATTGTAGTGGGATGACTCGGATGTGGAATGTCTATATCCAACAAATTTGATTAATTGTTGTAGATTTCATTAGTTGACCTTGTCTATGGTCATTTATGCATTGGTATGTTGTTTTTGGATGAGAGGATGGATGGTTAGAGTACCTGATTAGTTAGTTCATGGGACTTGTAGCATGTGGTTTGATCATGATGTCATGATAGCTTGGTACATTCATTGGTTATACACTTTTAGTGGGAGCTTTTGACAATGATCTTTTGGCAGTGTTGGATTGGATTGGTTTGTGATGTTTTGATGGAGGTTGTATGTATCTTCTTGGCTTAGAGATATTGGTTTCACTTGTATGTTACTGACATTGTAGTTGAGTATGTGTATGTAATGTCCCCATTTTAGCCCTACGCTCTTCAATTGGATTTAGCCTATTTCCAGAAATCCGTAGGCAAAGCTGAAGCAGAAAATTAGGGTTTCCTCTTTTAGATGCTTTTTCGAGGGTTTGCATGTAAAAGGTTTCTGGGTTTTTCTAGGTTTTCAGAGACCTCCAGGATGGCGTGACATGCATCGAAATCTGAAAACCTTTCTGGGAACTTACTATTTATAGTAAGTTATGATGGTTGCCCAGTTTGTGCTCAAATGACATTTGGAAACACTTACTATTTATAGTAAGTCGTGATACTGCTTAGTTGGCATTCAAAGGATGTTGTGTAGACTTACTATTTATAGCAGTTTGCTATTTTTAGCAAGTCTATATTTAGCAGTATCTGTCTAGCAATAATTCAATCCTTTGCAGTTCAGTGTTCAGTTTGGCTTTCTATTGGTTTTGATGTGATTTTACTATTTATAGCAAGTTGGCTATTTTTAGTAAGTCTAATTTTGGTAGTGTCATCATCAACAGTTCAACTCAAGTCATCTTGCTAACCACCAGTTTCAGTATTGGCATTGGCTTTGGTTATCTCCATGGACTGAGTTCTATACTTAGTCAATTTCATGTTTTTCAGTTGTACCCCACGCCTAGGCTTAATAACTTCATGTTGTTTTAAAGAGGGGACATTAAGGGGTCATGTTGATCATTTAATGATTTAAATAAATGCTTTATTGTTGCAATATGGAAATGGATGCCTAAAGGGGAAGTTGAATAATATTTTATTATTTCAAAAAGTAAATGCTTAAAGGTGGCATCCCTTTTGGAAGTTGAAGTGATTTGACTTCTTGGAATTTGAAGTGTTTCATTTTCCAATTGAAACTTATATATTGCTATTTTGTGAAGAGCTGATTATGTTATGTTTTGGAAAGCAAAGTTATGTTGTTGGATTGAATCCAGAACCTGGCTAAGGGGAAGCTTAGCAAATTCAATCCATCATTTAGGCCTAAAACTATGGCCTCCTAGGTGGAGATATGAGACTATACTTCATTCAGAGGTGCAGATAGAGCTTTAATTATGATGTTTTCAATAGGTTGCTAATGTATAGCCTGTTTCTGAGTTGCTGGTTTTGACATGGCTGAAGCTATTTTCTGTTCATAGCTTCATCATAGATTTTTAATTTCTGAGTATTGATTTTTTAAGAGGTCTACTTTTTCAAGGAGGTCGTACCTTCTTGTGGCTGCATTGGAAAATGTGCCAACTATTTCTCCCTATTTCTAGCTTGTTTCTTCATTGGAGTTTGGGTGCCATGCTTCTAGCTATTGTTTGGCTGTGGTTTGGGAGAATTCTAAGCTGATTCAAAGAAGCTACGCCCATTATGGTGAATTCTCATCTTGCTGATCTAATTTTCTATAATTCATGTTTCTGATCAGATTAGTTAGAAATTGTTATAATGTTGTTCTGAGTTTCTTTCTATATCATTTTGGCATTGTAAATGTTAGAGGAAGTGTTACTCTAACCACAAACTGTTTTGGAAGCATATCATTCTCATTTGCAACTTAGTTCATTAATTGTAAAGCTTGTTAGTAGTATTAACAACTGATAGTTTAGTTGCTGCAATTTATATTTGTTTATACTCCCACAATTGAGTGGTTGAGTTTTTAAATAATCATCTTTTTTTCATCTTGTTTCCCCCCATGATAATAAGTGGTTGTGAGGATTGTATTCCCCCCACGAAAATAAGTGGAAGTGAGGATTTAAATGGCTGGCTTGCCACCTTTAATAATTGTAATAATCTTACCCACTGAATAAGTGGAGAATGCCCACTACTTGTGGATTCCTGCATCAGAAGATGAATTGTAATTCCAGTTCAGATTATTTCTAATGATCCTTTGACCATATGCTATCACCTCACCCACATTGGGATCTTGGTGAACATTCTTGGTTAGAGTTACTTCCATGCTGATTTGCATTTGGAGCTAACATTAATTAGTGACTTGTTGCTGGTTTGTGAATTTTGGGAAAAAAATAAAGGGGAATATTTTAGTGTAGACTTGGATGATCTTCATGGAGGTGATGGTAGTCATGATGCCATGTGTAGCTTGGTATCACGACTCAGTGAGAGTTGTTGGAAGTGGTGTGGATGCATCATTGGTGATGGCTATCTTCATGTGATTGGAGATGTTAGTTCTTGGTTTAGAGTATCTTTGATATTATTTCATGGTTTACTCTTGATGCTATCTTAGAGTTTTGGCATGATATGATTCTCTTGAGACCAGGATGTATGCATTGGTGGATGTGATCTCCTAGGATGAGATGGTCAGATCATGTTGTCATGATAGGTTCTTGATTGTGTGGTTGGAGCTTTGATATTGATCTTGGTAGTTCTCTTTGTATTAAGTACATTGATAATTTGATTAATTACTTCATGATGGTGCTATGTTGCATTTCAAGTTTGGCATGTATTGATCAGTTACAGGTGCTCATGGATACTTGGAGACATAGGTGAATTCATGGTAGACCAATAGAGGATATTTTTCTTGGAGTGAGTCATGATGGCTTGGTTATCCTAGAATAGCATTCTCATTCCCCACTCTTGATCTACTTGGAAGTTTATCATTTGAGAGGTACTGTCCATTATTTCTTTCAGATGTGTTATGTTTCATGCTCTGATTTCTCATGGGATTGAATAGAGTCATGGTGATTGATTTTGGATACTCATTTGAGGATGGTTCAACATAATTTTATCTGATTTATCTTTCATAGATATGGATCCTGAGCTATGGATAGTTAGTTCTAGAGGATTTATTTTGAGGGATGTTTGGCATGGTTATCTCCTTGTGCATTGAGTTTATGTTATAATTCATTGATGAGGAGTTTATGAGATTCTTTATAGGCTGATTTTCAAATTTGAGAATGGTTACTTTGAGTTTGATCTTCTTGATTAGAGAGGCTTACATCCATGTTGACATTGTTATATGATTCATATGTTGTACTTGGTCTATGAGATTGAGTGTTATGGATGTTGTTGAGGATTTTAATTTGGGGTTGTTAAGAGATCACACTTGACATAGCATTGCAATTTTGAGGTGTTGGTAGAAGGACATGTTATGGTTTATAGGTTTTCTCTCTTCACGGTTCCTACCTAGAGGTTCATGTTCATATGATTTGGGAGTATGGTGGCAACATGTTGTGAGAGATTATGCAGCTATTTGGGTTGGATGTGTGGATCATTGTTATTATTCTTCGTACTTCATTGTTGATAATTTATCACACCTTGATATAGTGTTGATTGGTAGACTTGATATGCTTTGACATTACCTATGCAGTGGGAGTTCCTAGATATGTATGTTCTTCATTAATAGGTTTGATACAGGGAGCTTGTGATTGCAGTTTATGGGTTGCATATGTTCTTGGCATGAGTTTTACTAATTATTGATATCAAGGAGGTATGGATGGTGAACCGTAGAATTTTGGGACTAGGAATGTTAGGTCTCTTTTGTTCAATTAGGGTCTTTAATCTAATGAAAAGAGATAGATCCCACACCCAAAATCTAGGTGGTTCACTCGAATAAAGGATTGTATGATGTTTATTTGAATAAATGAGATAATATAAGTGCAACTAATTGATAAGATTGATTGATTAAGTATGCAAAAGCTAAGAAATGTGACTTGTTTGAAAACACATTGTGTTATGAAAAAATGGACTAGAAATGTATGCACAACTAAACATAACTGAACCAAACTGAAAGTGTGCACCTGGAATGTTCAAGGGGTCTAGAAATGATATTTGAAATGTTGTTGATGCTGGTTTTTAGGCCTGGTGGGACTCATTCACCATTTTGGGCAAATTAGTCCCAGTTTTGCAAAACTGAGCTAGAACCTATTTCTAACAAAATGGTACCTAAAAGTACAGAAAGCTCAAAATTGACCATAGAGTGGGAATCATTCACCACCTATGGAGAATGAGTCCACTTTTTAATTTCTAGATTTTCAAAAGTGGAATTTGGAGGTTCTGATTTGTTCTTTGACTTCCTACAGGTGTCCGCTTCTGAAACTCTGATTTACGGGTTTGAAAATGAGCTTTTGTTGATATTTTGACTAGTTGAATGAGGATAAAACTTGAGAAACTTTGCAACTTGATCTTCAATTATTTTCAAGCTTCCAAGAATCCTAAATCTGCAAACAAACAAGACAAGAGAGAGAAAAGTTGGATGTTAGGGCATGGGGGTTTGCCTTGGTCAAACCCCTTTTAGGTAATTAAAAAAAAATGATGAAAGAATGAGATGAAACATGCAATAATTTAGTTGATTACCTTTCCATGATGATTGATCTTGAAAGTCTACAGCAAGACATGAAGAATCTGCCCTTGAAGGTCTGAAAATTTATATCTTGGTGACTTGAAATGATAAAACCCTAAGTTGCTTGACTTGAGATGGAAGATTGGTGGATGAATGAATGGTAAGAGATTAGGAGATGTAAAATGAGGAGGAAAAAACTTATTTATACACACTTGTGCCTTAGTAACCCGATGATACCTCATCATAGGTCGACGTGAAGTAATATTACACTCAAATTTCACTTTTTTTTCCTACTCAAAGGTCAAAATTGGGCCAAATGGGACTGATTCGCCACACATGGTGAATGGGTCCCACCTAGATGGGACTGATTTTCCATGCATGGTGAATGGGTCCCACAGGGGCCATTTGGAAAGCTAAGATGCCAAGAGATAAGGAAATAAGGTTTAAATTGCAACCTTGTCAGGTATTTGATCAATTTAGGCCTTAGGATGCACAATATGGGTTAATAGGGGCCTATTAATGATGATGTAAAGATCAATTAGGTCTTGGGACACAAAATTCAATGTGAAAGTGTGATTAAATACACTTTACAACACTAAAATGAGGTCCACATAGCCTAGGAAGGCACAAGAACCAATGTGAATGTGTGAGACACATTACAACACTAGTTTATCATTAAGTTTATTTTACAAGCCTTCTAGATTGATGTGAGGATGTAGTTAAATATGTTTTATAATGTTGAATTAGGGAGAAATGGGTTTATTAAGTCTAAAAAAGAGTGAAAGTCCTTTACAACACTTTACAACACCTTTACAAGACATCATTAAATGCATTTGAAAGGGTCCAAGACCTAGTGTGGATGTGAAAAAAACCTCGCAACACCAAATCAAGGCCTTATTAAGTCCAATTTATCATGTTTTAATCCCATGTCAAGCAAAGGGTACTTTTTTCTATGACAGATGGTTGGATGTATTAGCATGTGTTGTGGATGCTATTTCTGATCATGTGGGTTTTTACTTGATAATAGCTTGGTTAGAGCCTTTGTTATCACTTGGATTTGATGCTCGTGTTCTTGGATTGGTGCATATTCACCTTGGAATGTTCCTTTTCTTCCATAGGTGACACATTGGAGGATGAGGGGAGTTCTTGCTTGAGATGGTGGTCACTTTGTTCTTATTGCAGGTTTCTTGATGGAGCACAAGAGTATGCTGGAGATTCATGTGGTTACATGTATGGCTATGATGATGTATTTCATGTATTTATCCCTTATGCAATGTATACAACAAGTGGGAAAATGTTGGGATATGGTGTTGTACACCATTGCATAAATTGATTTATTATAATGTTGTAATTAAATAATTATTTAGTTGTGATGCACCTAGGTGGCATGGTTAATCACACTAGGTAATTATTTGGGGAGCAATTTATGTTGTATTATAACATATTATTATTTAATGTGTGGGAGACATGATAATAATTTAATATTGGGGATATTAAAAATAAAGTGAAAACTTAGTACCCAATATTAAATAAAGTATTAGTGGTTTTTTATTCACATGGTTTTGTGGTACATGGTTTTATCTCACCACTTGGTTTTATTTGTGTGAGCTTGAGTCTATAAAAGCAAGCACATGTTTAGTGGTTAAGGTTGCAGGTGTGTGAGTGGGTTGTCATTATTAAGTCTTCATGAGGAGTGCATATGTGAAGCACAGAATGGGATGTGTGGATTCATGCTTGGACACACGAGGATGCATTGAGAGGCTTGATGCTTCAAAGGTATTCATTGTAACTCTTGTATTACTTTATTGCTAAACAATATGATGGAGTATGGATGCTTTTGGAGGCTGAGTTTTTCCCTCTTGACAGTTTTCCCAGGGCATATCTCATGTTATCTTGTGGCTTGTCTATTTGATTTATGCATTATGGTTACTTGCAAGAATGCTTATCTCTAATGGGGTTATGTAGGAAATAGATTATGAATGTGGGTTGAGTGCAATATTTCCTAACATTATTCTACTCCCAAAGCCATTGTTTAGTCATTTTTTTCATAAGGAAGTTAAGGAATAATAGTGTCCAAACCTAGGGTTGAATCACCTTAAGGGTTGTAAGTTAATTCTAGTTATTTGTGGCACTATCCCTCTTCCTAATGAACATGGAAAAGGTGGATTTATGATTAGGTGGACACCCCCTTTTTATTTTGGCATAGGTCCCTCATCTCACATCCTATTTTTAGGTCTCCTATCCATCTCCCACATTTTCATATGTTTCATTTTGGTGAACCTGACATTGTACATCTTAAATTATTATTTGGAGACATTCAAAACCCTAGATCTAGGTTTACATTAGTGTGTTTTGCATTGCATAAATAAGGTTTAGTTTTGCATGTTAGCATCACTTCAATTTAGAAAAAAAAATTGCATTAATTTTGCATACATCTTGCATTTTGGTTGCATCGAGAGTGTCTTTTAGTCATTTAGATTCAAATTTCAGTTCCAAATTGCATTCCAAAATTTATCACTTTGCTCACTTTGTTCACTATTTGCACTTGCATTTAGACACCTAAAACTGGAAAAATCTTTCACAAAATTCACAATCTGCAACCTGAAACAAAGAACTCAAACATCAAACTAGAAACACAAACTTTAATTTTTCCAACCCCTATACAAAGACCCATTCGCCCTTGGGTGAACCTATCCTTGTACATGTTCTTTTTCAAATTTCTAGCATCATTTTGTCTCTGTTTGCTTCATTTTATTATGTTTTTAGATCTATCTTTGAGTTTCAGAAAACATAAAATTTTGTACTTTCTTGCATTAAGTTAAATTGGTTAAATTAAGTGCATTATTTGAAATAAAAAATAGCCATAAAAGGACATCATCTTCAGGTTTTTACATAGCATAATCAATAAATTATCATGTTTCAAATTTGAAAATTGTAAAATAGTTTTACACACTTGCATTGTGATTCCTACTTTTGGGTGTTCATTGCATTTGCATAGTGTCTTTTCTCCATTTTCAAGGGAACACTTTGTTTTGGTGAAATTTGTATGAGATTCACAACTTGGTGTCCTATTCCCAATATTTTAGTGAGACGTAGTTCGAGACTCATGCCATCTTGTGCTAGCACATCCACCATGGATCTTTAGTTTTCTAACTCTTTCACTCAGAGTGTTGACACTAGTCAACCCATTATGGACCATAGCCTTGATACCACATTTCCCATGACTACTCTACTAACAACCAATGTAACTAATGTTGACACAATGGTTGCTAATGTCCCTCAAGAGAAGCTAAAACAAATGGATGAATCCTTAGAGTGAGTGTTGAATACATTGCTGATATCGTGGTTCCTGTCATAGATAACATGAGGAAAATGCTTAATAATGAACAAGGAATATAAATTATGCGTAGTATAGCCCATATAATTGAAAATCATGTTCCTATAATGGCTAGTTGTGCTCAAACTTTTGGGTACACTCAAAGTCAACGTGGAAATTAAATTCCCCGTACATGTGTGGCATCTATTCCTACATACTCTCATCCAAATATTACTACAACAAGGAAACCAACTAGAAATGACAATACAACTTTAGGTATTTCCACTAGGAATCCTTTTAGCTTTGTGAATTCAAATCTCCTATCTCCTAACCCCTCACCTCTCACAAACTTGCAATTCACTTGTCCTCCCAACACATACACACCACCACCTTATTCACCTCCATATCAAAATACAACCAATGATTCCATCTTTAACCAATGTTTGCAAAATGTTTCATCCCTCCATCAAAAATTTCCACATTTAACCAAAATCAAAATGGCCAACCTTCACAATATGTCAAAAGAATCCCATTATCCTTGGAGATATTGAGAGCACAAATTCCACAAGGTATAGATATTCCTAGATTTAAGAAATATGGTGGTAAAGGAGATCCGGGTATGTGCAGAATCATGATGGGCCAAAAAGTGGCAATATGATGGGTATGTGTAGGGTATGTGGCCGACGACTATTTTTTTACCCAAAATTAATGAAACGAAAAGGATTTTCAAAGGAGATTCTCAGCTTTCCACCAATATAAATTATACTTTACTTTGAATTTAATAAATAATTATTATTTATTTTCTATTTGAATTACGACTAAATTCCTGATTGATAGGCTGATTGAAAAAAATCTATAACTTTCAAACAATATCACATTTTTGAATCCAAAACATGTGTCACATTCTATGCTTCATACTATAGGATTTAAAAAAGAAAATTGAATTTCATAAAGTTTTGACCAAGCTAAGGTGGTTAGACATCGAGTTTTATATTTTTAAAAGTTGTAATAAAAATTCATAATTAATTATTCACTTGGAAAAAATTACAAAAAAATATGCATCACATCTGGACATGAGTCCTCTACTTATATATAAAATCTTATAAAAAATATTATCATTTTATTGTAGTTAGGGTGGGAATACCTACTTCTTATTTTTTCCCTGAAATTTAAGTACTCGCATTGAAATTTCAAATTTTCACCAAATAGATTTTCTTTTTTATAAATAAACCTAGTATTTTAGAAACTACATTCAATTTCCTATAGATTATATCCTTACATTTTTTTGAAATAATATATATAACTTATTCAAATTTTTACGTCAAGTTTCCTAACTCTGATTTTTTTGAATTTTTTGCCACTTAAGGGCTTGTTTTTTCCATGATGATCCTGCACATACCCATCCTATAACCATGTATTGGTATACAAAAGCTTATGTAGTGACTTTATCTTTGAAGATAAGATCTTTTCTAAAATTTTCCCTAGGTCTTTGAAAGATACAACCTTAGAATGGTGTTTCTCTTTACCAAATAATTCAATTAGTTCATTCAATGAGCTTGTTGATGCCTTCCTCAACCATTTCCAAGTGCACATTAGTCCTAATATGACCTTAGCTGATTTAATAAAGTGTAAAAAAAGGATGATGGAAAGATTTTAACCATCCTAAATTATAGGACAAAATGACATTTCATTCTTCCAAATGGAACCCATGAGATAAACCTCTCATAAAATTAAATCCCATCCTTTCAAATGAAATCCATGAGATGAACCTCTCATATAATTACATTTCATCCTTTCAAATGGAATCCATGAGATAAACCTCTCATACATCCTATCCATACAAATAACACCCTACTTTGATGAGTGTAATCATGACATAAAGGAATTCATGCATAAATGCAAACAACCATGACATAATAGATGTCACACATAAACCATGACACAAAATATGTCGTGCAAATCAACCATGACAAAAATGTCATACCAACATAAATCTAACTTGATGCAAAAGATGTCATATCAATGAAAATGAATAATGGCACTAAAGATATCACATATCAACATAAATCAATCCTCACACAAAATATGTCATAATTCAACATAAATAAACCTTAATAGGATGTTACAAATAAATATATTTAATTTCCAAAGGGAACAAAATACACCAAGCTAAATTATATCTATAGAAACATAAAAGTCCAAAAGACTATAAATATAATCAATTGACCCAAGACCATTCATATAGTCAAAATAGTCATACAAACGATTAGGTATTGTATATAGTTCTATAAACCTCTAAGAGGTAAGAGTATAGTTTACATTCAATATTATTATGATTATAAATCATAAAATTATAATTAAAACCCATAGTATTATCAATCATGATACCAAAGATATCATATGGATAAATAAAATAACTGATAATACTTAATTATGTTATTATCATTACAAATACATAGTCACTAAATGGTCAATATATCCTTATTTACAAACAAAGAACAACTAAATTTTTACTGTGAATACAAATGTATTCATGCATCAATTTCCAAATTTATATAAAAACTCAGTTCACCTAAATAAAGTTATAATCATTAGAACATATTGATTTTTCTCACATCAATTAAACCAATTTTATAACAATATAAAAAATAAAAGTGTAAATCTCACATCAATTAAACCAATTTTATAAAAATATAAAAATAAAAGTATAAATCTAAGTGGAAATGTTTGCTTAGTAGTTTTGATCCTTATATACTAAAATGAGAAATACCCATATCATCATTTAATATTTTATAAAAAAACCATGCACAAGAAATTAATTAACAAAACTTCTTTCATAAATAGACTACATTTATTATTAATCCAAAATAAATATATAATTCTTAAAAAATAATTTTATGAAAAGAAACCTACTTCAACCATGTGTAAATTTGAAAATAGAATGAAAAATCCAAATAATGCAATAGAAACAAAAATCTTTCACTTCATTAAAAAACATCCAAATTCTTCAATT
This sequence comes from Sequoia sempervirens, assembly GCA_007258455.2. Taxonomy (NCBI): domain Eukaryota; kingdom Viridiplantae; phylum Streptophyta; class Pinopsida; order Cupressales; family Cupressaceae; genus Sequoia; species Sequoia sempervirens. Next base: position 13,194,298 of record VDFB02047397.1, on the reverse strand, counting down.
TTCAAATCTATCGCATAATGGAAAACAATACTTCCCAATTCTTCAATTTTCAAACCTATTACATAATGAAAAATCAATCATTAAAAGAAGAAGAAGAAGAAGAAAACTAGTTCTTTTTCTTTTTTCAATAAATCTTTATTTTCCTTCTCAAAACTAAAAAAGCAAGAAAAAATGTCATAATAAAAGAAAACTATTAAAAGATAGATTTGTCTTTTTTATACACATTCTTTTTCTAAATTAATAATATTAAAATATTATCTCAATTTTCAATTCTTTATCATAAAATATTTTAAAACAATTAATATTAGAAAATCATCTTTTTTATTCACAATAAAAGAAAATAATAATTAAACTTATTTCTTTCTAAAAAAATTACCACAATAAATAATAAGTAATGTAATATAAGAAATTGCACTATTTATTTATTTATTAAATTAAATTATTATTGTATTAATTAATTACCATTTTCTCACACTTGAATTATTTTAGAATATTTCAATACAAAGATCTAGTTCTTCTTCTTCGAATTCCGGCTGTGCACCATAATCTTCCAATACATACCTTAGTAACATTGCCAGAAAAAATATAAACATATATTCACCTTTAACTAGTTAACCATGATAATATAATCTCACATTATATATAAATACGTTAAAAAGATATTCTACATATAACATAAGTCAATAGAATATTCCAATTTTATTATAGAAATGGAACATCATAGAATCATAAAGGGATGGGAAATGATGGATGTTACAAGTTATTAGTAATTATAAAAAAATCAAATAAAAAATAAATTGGATCTCTTATAACATAAAGCATCTAGATTAACATTATAATATTATGGTGAGCCTAGCTCGATTGGCTAAAGCACCCTAATGCAGACAAGAGGTCATGAGGTCTAGTCTCCCCATCGTCCCCATGTACCGAAGGGCGTGTTGCGCCAACATCACCGGTCACGTGAAAAAAGTTTACCAGGTTGAAGAATAGGAACATTACATCAATGCTTACATAATTGACGTTGCATTCTTCTTTTGATGTCTCTTTGATTTTGTACTACTGACAAAAGAGATTGATTCTCATTGGGAAGTCAACAATATTTCCTTTATTTTAGAACATGATCCAATTTAATTTCAACTTGAACCTTTGTTCAAAAATAGACATTCAAGGTACAAATGTAAGTTACATCAACAAATGAAAAATTTGTGGCAAGTGGACTATATCAAACAAAAGAAAATTTTCCCTAAATTAGATTGTGAGCATGATCTAGTCCAATATCGATTTGATCTCTCTTTAGATTACATTAAATTATCAATTGTGTTAGCCTATTATAATTAAATAATAAAAATCTTTATATATTAACATAAAATTGATTTTAAAAAACTTCTAAATTTTATCTAATTATTTATATGTTTTTCATTTCAATTCTAATTAATTTAAATTTAATTATATTCATTAATTTTTCATTCAATTAAACATCCAAATAAATCATTAAATATGTTATATTTTCATTCAATAATAAAAACAAAACAAATTACAAACACAAACAAAAAATTTATAATATGAAATTAATTGTATGGATCATTCCTGGTGGGTGTCATAGATGACTCTTACAGGTGAACTAAATTAAAGAATATATATATATATATATATATATATTTATTTATTGTTTTTACAATATCTACTAGCAGCCAGTTGTAGGTGCGCTGGCAGATGCACCAATAATTGAGTAGCTCAAAGCTTGAAGAACATATTCTATTTCTCATGTTTTAATCATGTGCCAAAAAAAACCCTTCGTAATGTTTCAAAATATGATAACGATGTAAACGTATACCAGTTTGGAAGGAATTAGTCTGTAAAGAAGACATTACTACCATTTTATTCATTTTTAGCGTGACTTTGAGAAATTCAATGCATGGTTTATCACATTTTGGAAGACAATCAACAGCCGACATTATTAATTGTGTTGAATATTGAATTTTCAAGTCATTATCCGTAAACAGACAAAATGAGAGTAACGTCTTTTATGTAGATTATTTTTTTACAAAGTCTATTAAATATGTATAATGTGATTTAATTTATAGATGCCAAAAAAAAGTGTAGATGGTTTTAACATTGAATTGTATGGTGTTTAAATAAAACTATCATGAACTATTCAAATAAAACATAGATAGGAACATAAAGTATAAAATTGTGGTTTAAAAGAATTGCAAGGTAATAGAGAGTAGTGAAAAAGTTATTGAGTTAGCGTGGTTAAATTATGGAAGGAAAAAGGGATTCAGGATTGAATAGGTCACTTTAAATTTGCAATGGTTTGTTATATTGCCACCTAAGATTTTGTGAGAGGATGAATCGACTCAACCCAAATGGAAACATGACTAGTATCGAGATGAAAAAATAAAATCCATATTCTACATCTACATGTAAGAATACATATTCTAGGGATGTGTGTAAAACTTTACTCTAAATAAGCTTATGAGCACACAAACTAGAAGAAAAATGAAAGAAAACACCATCACACCCATCAACTAGGACCACATGGTGGTTACAATTGGTTCACACAACTTAGGCCCACCTGAGTTTCTTGCACATCCATCTACCAACTAATGGGGTTATATCACATATGTGAAATGAATAGAAAAAACAATCACTTGACCTTTTAATACTATTGTCAAGCTCAAGAAACTCCTCACAAATCATGACTTGAGATAAATATTGGAGATTGACGAGTAAGGATAAAATGCATTGAACAAACTTGCACAACTCTTCTTTGTTTCACAATCACTAATAGGAAGTAACTAGACAACCAATTTCCTTCATCTTTACAAAATCGTTCCTCTAAGCTACACCAAGCCTATAAAACATAGATCATTGTGCCACTTGGAAAATAACATTTAGCTCATTCTAAGAAAGTCCTCCCAAATTTCCTTGTACCAATCTCCCAACCAATAAGAATGAGACACATTAGCCAAGTAGATATATGATTGTATTGCATGTGAACATAGCCAAATGGGTAAATGGAAAAAATCTAAGAAAAAGGCTTCAACCATTGTCATTTTCTCATGAAGAAAAAGGAAAACATATGCAACCATATATAGCTAGTGTGCCGAAATAAAATGTTACTAGTATCTAGTGACAATAGAGAAAAGATGCAATCACTTAAAATATAGGCAACTATCTATGGCCAATTAACTTCAAATATAAATAAGGTGAAGATATGGAAATAAATACTTAGACACTTATTTCAATAGGAAAAAAAGTGAGGGTATTAACATAGGATACCATGACGATTAACCCAAATTTCAACGAAGGCATAAATATTTATAAAATTAATGTAGGAGAAAGGGTTAAACATAAAGAATTGTAAGGCCAAAGCATAAGACATAGAAAGGTCCTCAAAACATATATTTGTAGGCACAACAAAAAGCCTTAATTTTACATCTCTCAAATTAATTATAAATGTGAAGGGCTAAGAGGTAACATAGAGAGCTAGAAAGTGAATTTTTTGGATCGAGTGTCAACACCCACATCAAGCCTATGCAACAACTATTCCAAATTTTATCCTTCAGGATGTTGTTGTAATCACCAAGAGAGTGTATTGCCTTATATTAGTATTAGAAACTACTTGAAGGATCTATTCACACATGTTCAAATAATTTATAGGAAATTTTACATAAAAAAGTGTGAGAGAATAACATTCGAGAATTTCTTCACATGTGAGAGAAGCCTAAAAAATTAGTTGCTGACTTTACCTCTATATGGAAATAGATTCTTTTCTCTTTTTTCAATGCTTCTCATTTGAATCCTAGAAAAAATTGTGATCTCTTCCTTCATTCTTTGAACAAAGAAATTTGAGAAGAGATTCAAGTATTCCTTTGAAATACTTATAATTAATCTATAGATATTTCCTCAAGGATTGATTAGGTAGCTATAGATTGTAGGGAAAAAAATTATGGTGGGCTAATTGTAAACCAACAAAAAATATCTTGAAAAAAAATATTATTAAGAATAACAACCTCCCTAAAAATAAGGAGATCATGATCAACTCCTAAAACATCTTAAATCAAACTTTAGGTATGAATTTTGTTAGTTACACTAAATATATGTAATAAATATAGCTAGAATAATCAATTTGGTTGTAAGCCAACTCAATATACAACCTAGAGAAGCATTGTATGTTTCTTGAGGTTAGAGGTCATAATATTTTGACTTTTCAAGACTAAAATAGATTCATCCAACACTTTCTCAAAGATAAATGATAGTTATTTGGTAACATTTTATTTCAACCTCATGATAGTGAACTTAACCAAATAACCCATTAAAATTAGACCTTTCAAGATAAAAACAATGACCCTTCCTCTTTTACATCTTATAATCAAAATATGGTAAGAATTTTAAGCTAGAAATTGACCAAAAAAATTATGCCACCTATGTGATTAGTTATATTGAATCTACGATCTATCTTGTTGACCATATAACATGGTGAAGGATTTGATTAAGAACTTGCCCAAATTTCATTCCTTGATCTTTTGAGAAAATATTACACCCACAAAAAGGATCTATTTAAAGCCATAAGGATGAATCATTTAAAAAACATCACCCCTCTCTTCAACATTAAATTAATCATGTTGATCTTGATATGCATCTACTTTTTTCTAAACTCAAGGATGTAGGATTATCTCTTGATGTCAAACATATATAATTTTTGATGCTAATGTTTCTATCAAAAGGATTTTGAATTGTACTTATAATTTTATGTGTATAACTACTTTGTTAAGTTTGATTCATTATCAATGGCAATAATATTTTTAATTTATAGTTCCCTTTTCACTATTCTAGAGGATAGGGTATGTTGATACTAATATAAAAGGTGTATAGAGTTCATTGAGGGGTTAAGAGATATATGAAAGATACTTTTATAGGCAATATTATCCTTTCTATCATCCTTGGGACTTAGAAAATTTCAATTTAAAAGTGCAATGTTATCATTAAGGATACTAGATACAACATGATCCTAAGATGAAAAAGTGGATTCATTGATGAAGGATATCACATCTAATCTTTTGAGGAGGTGCAATTTATCCATCTACAAAAAGTGTGCTAAGGGGGTCATGATCCATTTGAACTATATAAGGTTGGATAAGCTATGAAGAAATAAAAAACCATTTACACCCATGAGCTTCCTCTAGTTGAGTAGAATCCACTAATAGTCAAACGCCACCTATGGGTGGGTTAAAACCCATGAATGAATCTAAGAATTTAATGAATACTACTCAATCTTAGAAAGAAAAGAGTCTAGATACTAGACTACAATTATTTCCACTAAGACCATAAAAGATTTTTCAAGCTACTAAATAGGATCTACCTTTTATCTTCCCCTTCATTCCTCATTCTTAGTGCTCATAAATATTCACATTTAACCATTATTACCTCATTTAAAACTTCATATTCCTATGTAGTTTTTTTTTTAAATAAAAATGGAAAACCACTAAAATTTTATTAATAATAATAGAAATTACATATCCAAAATTGCAGCAAAAAACCCTGACCTAGCTCCTTAAGAGCGATTTTAAAATGATTTTACAAAAGTAGAATTCAAGACCCCCAAAGGCTAGATATAGCCGATTACAATAAGAAAAAGAAGAAATACTTTATAAGAGTAGATATGGGACCAAGCCAAAGAATTATAGCCAGAAATAAACCCCTACATGAAGAAAGGTGGCAGATATTGAAAACCCTAGCCACACTTCAAACCCCACTTTTTGAAGAGGAAGCCACATTTGTAGGAGGGGGGAAATATGGAGCAGAATGTTGCTCCATAGTGCATGTCTAATAAAAAATTGAATTGCATCATACAAGTGCTGTACCATATCAGAAACCGAGTTACCCAAGCGAGACCATAATTTGTGCAAATGATGAGAAAACTCATACAAGCAATCATCTAACAATCCATGTGTCATTGAGCTAAGAAGGGCAGTCAAAGAAGGATCTCAAAGCAAGTGTTGATAACACAAAATGACACCAACCTTGTTGGTGCCATATAGAATATCATAACTAATGCATGAGCATCCATGGCTTAGTGCAATCCTGTGTTAACTTGGAGGTGTCATTTTTGAATTTTGCAATTTTGGTGTGTTAGATTTCATGTGTTTAATTATTAAAATTCATATTTTTTTGTGAAATTAAATATCTTGTGATGTGGGAAAATTTGAATTTGAATTTGATTTCAAATTGGGTCAAATTGGTGAAATGGAATCATGGAGAATGTGTTTTAAAACTGAAAAAGAAAAAAAAGAAATTAATGGTGTTGGTTTTTGGGAGCCATTAAGACAATTTGTAACTCCTATTTTGAATTTTTACAGCTCCTAAAAAATAAAAACCCCAGAGGTGGGTGCCTAGGTTGAGGAATCTACTTTTTGGCTTTATTTGAGAAAGCATTAAAGCCATTTAAAGCCCATATTATATTTTGTCTAAGTCTGGAGGATTAAAATACATATTTTATTTAGTATTGAATATTAAATTACATTTTATTTTCCCTTCTTGGAGGTGGGGCGTTGATTTTCCCGAGGTGTTTGGAATGAAAGCTAAATGTTAATGAAATGCATTGAAATGACATTCTAGGAAATCATGAGAAGATAAAAGTTAAATTTCTTTCATTTGGAGATAGTTTTTTAGGGAAGAAAAATATAGGAAGAGAAGAAGGGTGTTGCTTACCTTTAGATGGTGATTCCATTATTGGATTGACATATTTGAGAGTGTTGATAGAGGAAAAATCAACACAGGTTGAGCAGATTGAAGACATTGATTGTGAAAGTGGTTTTGAAGCTGAAGGTGCTAGAGAGAAGATTGATTCTAGGCTTTTATTTGCTACTGCAAATCAATTTGTGAATGTTTTAAATCTAGAGGTTTCATATGGCTTGTTATAGCCTTTATCCATGACTGGAGTGTAATTGCTTGATTTTCCCCATTTAATAATACATAAATTGTCAGTTGCACATTGCAACCAGGGCTTGAAATTATGTTGTTATTTCTCTATGTGTGTGGATGAATATTATTTGTGAGATTTTTAATTTTTATTTGCAACAAATTCATTTAAATTAAATAGCTCATACATTAGTGACCTATCAAAGCAGTTGATCTTGTGTGTGTAAATAGACCACCAAAGGGAGGCAGTTTACACCAGGACTATGAGTGTGGTGTTGCATAAATGTTTCCCAGAGAAGCCCCACGAGGTAGGGGAAGAGGGAGAGGAAGAGTAGATAATTCTATTAGAGATGATGAATTTAGAGCCTTGAGAAGGTAGGTTGAAACTTTGAAAAATGAGATAAGGAGAGGATTTCAAAGAATAAGAGACCCAAGAAGTGAAGATGATGAAGAGGAAGCTGAACATATAGAGAATGCTAGTTTAGATACTGGGCAAAGAGAAGAAATTGTAGTAGTTGCAAATGACTCACTTCTGAAAGCTTTAACAAAAATGGGAAAGAGACCAAAGATGGAGGTGCCCACATTCAATGGTAGTTTGAACCCAGAAGAATTGATAGATTGGCTTAACGAAATGGAAGAGTATTTTGAATTTGAGGAGGTAGAAGACCTTGATAAAGTAAGACTTGCTAAGAGAAGGCTGAAAGGGCATGCTTCAATATGGTGGAGAGAAGTCCAATTAGAAAGGGGAAGAAGAGGAAAGGAGAAGATTACCAAATGGGATAAAATGGTAGATAAATTAAAAAGGAAATTTATCCCACTAGATTATGAATTAGATTTGCTCAAGAGGATGCAAGGTTTGAAGCAAGGAAACAAAAGTGTTAAAGAGTATACAGAAGAATTCCATAAAATCCTCATATGAACTTGACATTCAGAAGTAACCAAGGAGAAGATTGCAAGGTACATGAACAGGCTGTGATCAATCATTCAAGAAGAAATGGCATTGGTTAGAGTTGTGACAATGGAAGATGCCTATCAAATGGCATTAAAGATAGGAAAGGTTGAAGAAGAGATTTGAAAGCAAGCATAAAGGAAGTGGGTGTGGAGGCAAAGTAGGAGGAAGAACATACAAAAATGAAGAAAATTAGAAAAAGGGTTCAAAGAATGAAGAGGGCAGCAATAGGGCAGCAAAATATTAGGATGGAAAAAGCTCAAGAGACTAAAATTTCAGAGGTAGAGGTAGAGGACATGGTTACGGTGGAGGCCCATTTAGAGGCACTTATTACAAATGTAAAGAAGAAGGGCACCGAGCTTATGATTTCCCACAAGAAGAGAATTCAAAAAGGAGAAAATAATACCAAAGGAGAGAAACAAATGTTAATGAGGAAGAGGCACCTTCTTCACAATCCAAAGATGCAGAAGATGGAGAGGTTTTGATGACAAGAAGAGTACCCTTGAATGAAGACAGTGAGCCTATGCAAAGAAAGAAGTTGTTCAAAACAAGACGCAAGTGTGAAGGAAAGGTGTGTAACATCATAGTTGATAGTGGAAGTACATACAATATTGTGTTTGATGAGATGGTGAGAAAGTTGAAGCTTGAGAGGAGAAAACACCCAAAACCATACCAGATTGCTTGGGTACAAGATAATCAGAAAATGTTGGTAAGTGAGCAATGCAATGTGAAGTTTAAAATTGGGAATTACCATGATGAAATTCTATGTGATATCATCCCTATGGATGCTTGTCACATTTTTCTTGGAAGGCCATGGCAATATGACCGAAAATCCATACATGATGGGTGTGCTAACACCTACACAATTATGAAAGAGGAGTGGAGCATAAGCCGAAACCTTTGAAGGAGGAAAATGTTCAAGTTTGTGGTAATGCTAGAGTTTGTTTGGTTGATGCAAGGAGGTTTCTTGAAGGTATGAAGCATGAGAAATTTTCCTTCGCTATCATTCCTAAAGTTACTAGTGAAGTTGTATATGAAGTTAATGTAGAAGTTGTTGATTGGCTGCAAAAGTTCAAGATGATTGTTTCAGATAATGTTCTTGAAGGACTCCCACCAGTGAGAAAAATCAGTCATCAAATTTATTTTATTTTAGGGGCAAGTTTACCAAACAAGGCAGCCTACAGAATGTCACCTACAAAGAATGAAGAGGTAAATAGACAAGTTTCTAATTTGTTGAAGAAGGGTTTGATAAGAGAGAGTTTAAGCCCATGTACAGTGCCTGCTATTTTGTCACCAAAGAAAGGAGGAAAATGGAGGATGTGCATGGACTCTAGGGATGTCAACAAGATTACAATAAAATACAGATTTCCATTACCAAGAATGGATGATATCATGAAATTCTTGAATGGAGCAACATATTTCAGCAATATTTTGATTTGAAGAGTGGGTATCACCAAATAAGGATGTGTGAAGGAGATGAATGGAAGAAAACATTCGAGACAAAGGAAGGTTTGTATGAGTGGTTAGTCATGACATTTGGGCTAACCAATGCACCTAGTACATTTATGAGGTTAATGAATGAAGTGTTGAAAGAGTTCAAAATATTTGTGATTGTGTATTTAGATGACATTTTAATTTTTTGCAAGACTCTTGAGGAGCATTTGATGCATATCAAACTTGTTTCTAAAAAACTTAGAGATGAAAAGTTGCTGATTAACCTCAAAAAGTGCAACTTTGTGAAGAGGGAATTGGTGTATTTAGGCTTTGTTGTTTTAGGGGAAGGCATCAAGATGAAACTAGAAAGGGTAAGAGTTATTCTAGAATGGCCAACACCAAGGAGTGTAAGAGAGGTGAGATCATTTCATGGGTTAGCAAGTTTATATAGAAAGTTCATCAAAGGTTTTAGTAGAATATGTGCACCACTAACTGAAACCATGAGAGGTGATAAGAAGGAATTTAAGTGGACTACGGGGCTAGTGAAGAGCTTTGATTTGTTGAAGAGTAAAGTGACAATGCAACCTATTCTAGCACTTCCATATTTTAGCAAGGTGTTCCAAGTGGATAGTGATGCAAGTGGGAATGCTATTGGGGATGTTTTAAGCCAAGAAGGTAAACCTATTGCATATTTTAGTGAGAAGCTCAATGATGCTAAGAAAAAATATTCAATTTATAATCAAGAGTTTTATGTAATCATTCAAGCACTTAAGAAATGGAGACATTATATTATGCCAAAAGAATTTGTTTTGTATACCAATCATCAAGCACTCCAATACTTGAGTAGTTAAGGGAAGTTGAGTCAAAGAAACATGAAATGGGTTGAGTTATTACAAACTTACACATTTGTTTTGAAACATAGGAGTGGGAAGTCTAACAGAGTTGCTAATGCTTTGAGTAGAAGACAAGGTTTGTTGATTGAAATGCAGGTTGAAGTTGTGGGTTTTGATGAACTCAAGAATACATATGAAGGAGACTTGGATTTTGGAGAGGCATGGAAAGCTTGCAAAGAGCCTATTGCAACAAATAGGACCAAATGGTTGGATTATTTAATCCGGGAAGATAACATGCTGTTTAAAGGTAACAAATTATGCATTCCTAGAAGTTCTATGAGGCTAAATTTAATTTAGGAGAAACATAGTGGTGGACTTGTAGGGCATTTTGGTTTTGAAAAGACTATTGCATTGGTTGGAGAGAAGTATTATTGGCCTCAATTTCAACAAGATGTAAGGAAGTATGTACAAGGTTGTAGAGTGTGTCAAGTGGCAAAAGGAGTGAGTCAAAACACTGGTTTGTATCAACCACTACTAGTACTAAAGAAGCCATGGGAGGACATAAGTATGGATTTTGTTCTTGGATTTCCAAGGACACAAAGGGGACATGATTCTATCTTTGTTGTGGTAGATAGGTTCTCTAAAATGGAAAATTTTATACCTTTTCATAAGACTAATGATGTAGTGAATGTTGCAAATTTGTTTTTCAAGGAAGTTGTGAGGCTTCATGGAATTCCAAAGATCATTGTTTCAGATAGGGACATCAAGTTGGTTGGCTACTTTTGGAGGACCTTGTGGAAGAAGCTCAACACTGAATTAAAGTTTTTCTCAACATACCATCTTCAAACAGATGGTCAAATGGAGGTGGTGAATAGAAGCTTGGGAAATTTTCTAAGATGCTTAGTTGGAGACAAACCAAAAGGGTGGGATTTAGTCTTACCACAACCTGAGTTTTCCTACAACAACTCAGTTAACAAAGGCACAGGTATGCCACCATTTTAGATTGTTTATGGCAGCAACCCAAGAGTTGTTTCAGACTTGAATAAGCTTGATAAAGATGTGAAAAAGAGTGTAAATGTTGAATATTTTATAGAGCACATGAAAGGCCTTCATGATGAGGTGAGAAAACATATCAGCAAAATGAATTTTTCTTTCAAAAATAATGTTGATTTGAAGAGGATAAATAAGGAATTTTAGGTTGGAGATGAAGTGATGGTGCATTTGAAAAAATAAATATTTCTAGTGGGTACATACAATAAGCTCAAGATGAAGAAGTTTGGCTCGTGCAAGATTGTGAAAAGGCATGATTCCGGTAATGCATGGGAGGTAGAGTTACCCAATGAGCTTAATATTTCTCCAATTTTTAATATTTCAGATTTGACCATGTTTCATGAAGGTGAAAATGATGAAGTTGCAACAATTAAACATCCACCAACACTCACACATAGTTCAGAAAATGAAAATATTGAAGCAATTCTTGACAACAGGGTGAAAAGAAGTACAAGGAGGAAGCAATACATGGAGTATTTGGTGAAATGGTTTGGGAGGCCTATGGAAGTTGCTTCATGGTTATCTGAGGCTGATATCACTCACCTTGGATATCCTCTTGGAAAGTGATACAATCACTTTTCTTCTACCATGGGTGTTTGATGCAGAAGCATCCATGGAGCTCAGTGCAATCTTGTGTCAACTTGGAGTTGTCATTTTTGAATTTTGCAATTTTGATGTGTTGGATTTCATGAACTTGATTATTGAAATTCATATTTTTTTGTGAAATTGAATATCCTGTGATGTGGGAAAATTTGAATTTGAATTTGATTTCAAATTGGGTCAAATTGGTGAAAGGGAATCATGGAGAATGTGTTTTAAAAGTGAAAACGTAGAAAAAAGCAATTAACAGTGTTGGTTTTTGGGAGCCGTTAAGACCATTTGTAACTCCTATTTTGAATTTTCATAGCTCCTAAAAAATAGGAACCCAGGAGGGCCCAGGTTGAGGAATCTGCTTTTTTACTTTATTTGAGAAAGCATTAAAGCCATTTAAAACCCATATTATATTTTGTCTAAGTTTGGAGGATTAAAATACATATTTTATTCAGTCTTGAATATTAAATTACATTTATTTTCTCTTCTTGGAGGTGGGGCATTGATTTTCCTGAGGTTTTTGGAATGAAAGCTAAATGTTAATGAAATCCATTGAAATGACATTCCAGGAAAGCATGAGAAGATAAAAGTTGAATTTCTTTCATTTGGAGATAGTTTTTCAGGGAGGAAAAACATAGGAAGAGAAGAAGGGAATTGATTACCTTCAGATGGTGATTCCATTGTTGGATTGACAGATTTGAGAGTGTTGATAGAGGAAAAATCAACACAGGTTGAGTAGATTGAAGACATTGATTGTGATAGTGGTTTTGAAGCTGCAGGTGCTAGAGAGAAGATTGATTCTAGGCTTTGATTTGTTGCTGCAAATCAGATTGTGAATGTTCTCTAGAGGTTTCATATAGCTTGTTACAACCTTTACCCATGACTGGAGTGTAATTGCTTGATTTTCCCCTTTTAATAATACATAAATTGCTAATTACACATTGCAACTAGGGCTTGAAATTGTGTTGTTATTTCTCTGTGTGTGGATGAATATTATTTGTGAGATTTTTAATTTTTATTTGAAAAAAAAATTCATTTAAATTAAATAGCTCATACATTAATAACCCTCAAGTGTAGGCTGTAGGTCCGAGAACAAGAAAACATGTGGGAGAAGATAATTCCCTGCAAGAAATTTAACCATCTCTAGACACCACAAAACATCCATTAAGTTAAATAAAAAATGAGTTTTTTTTTTTTTTGGTAATGTCATTGTGTGAAAATCCAACCAGTCCTAGCCCAACACCGTGGATATGGCCTCTGCCACCTGGTTGCATTCAATTATACATGACCTCAATTTCTCAATTGAGAAGGGCATGGAGTCTTGAACCTCATGATATCTTGTTGGGATGAAAACTCTGTTCAAGAAGCTTCCATTAACATGACAACAAAAGAATAGCATACATTGTTAAAAATTCCCCCAAAATTGTTATAGTTGACGTATCTATTCCCACAACTCCATGAATCACCTGCAACGATAAACCTATCACACTATTAAGAATAAGCAAGATATGATTTCCCTACAACTCAGATCTAATGAAAACACCAATTTTGCATTATGTGAACAACTTCCATGAATATGTTGTTGTAGAGATTAAAAATAATTACAATGAATCAATCCTTATGAAAAGGATGAAAGCTAACCCTAGATTAGGGTTAGATTAGAACAAGACAAGTGTCCTCATATGAATGAATGAGACAACACATTCTAATATTAGAGGCTCTAATTATGCAAAAAACAACTAATTAATTAAAGAAAATAATGAAATAAAAGAACTCCTAAGTTTAGCTTTTAAGTGTAATAAAGCATAAAGTGACCCAATTAATTAATGATTAATTAATTAATTAGGTGATGACTTTATTACTCTAACACCCCCCCTTAAGATAAACTAGGGAGTTGTTAAACTATGATAAATAAACACTTGAATGGATGCATGAATGGGTCCCGCCCTAACGGTTGATGAGGTACCCATGTACAACAAGCTAATCTCTCATAAAAGAGGAGAAAGGGAGAAAAACTCATGGGAATAAAACTCCCCTCCAAAAAGAGAGAAAAAAGGAATGTAATGCACTAATGAGAGTGAGAGAATAATAGAATGTGGGTTACATGATACCCCCCAAAGAAAACTTCTATCTCATCAATACATATACAAGAATCTCCATAGGAGAAATAATAGGAGACTAGAAGGCCCCCCACAATGAAGAAACTCCTGTCGTAATGGTGTCAAATCGATGTAGGATGTAGAAAATGATCCAAGAATGGAGAATATTGTTCCTCCCCTTGGGAAGAAACAAATCCAAAGGATGATACTGAAGAACCTCAGTGTAGAGTGAAGGACCAAGAAGCCTAAAGATGGATGTCCTGAAAGGATGTTGTTGAAACTTTGTATCTGAACCAAGACAAATGATGCCAAGACCAAAAAAATTTGAAGACTCTTGATAAGCAACCTTTGAAGGCATAGATAATGGTGGGAAATGATTGGTATGAATAACTACAATGTATGACTCAACAAATAGTTGTGTAATATCTGGAAAGTAGTTATTGGACAATATTGAGAATGAATGACCAGTTTCTTGCTCAATAGGTATCTCTCTGAATAAGCAAGAGGAGAAAGAAGTCCTGAAGGAGTCTCAGGAGCTGTGGTGGATGAAAGCACACATAAGTTAAAGTGACCAGAATTCTTCTCCATATGTACTCTCGATGGTGGAGAGTGAATATTAGGTATAGATAATTGTGGATCCTAGATGCAAAATGAGAAAATTCATAAAGCCTAGAAGCATGATCAATAGTGCCAACTAACACAGTTTTCCTAGTGTGCAAATCCCTGATGAGAACTGAGTCAGGAGCAAACTCCATTATCTTCCCTGATCCACTGTGAGTAATTTGATAGACAAAGAGAAGGTTGGTTGACAAATATGAAACAAATAGTACCTCCTGAAAGATACCATCATCAATGTCAACTGTACCCTTCCCACTAACACTGACATATGTGTTGTTACCCAATAGAATGTATGGTGTGGTGCTTGCACCAAATGTAGAAAACATATCCTGTGAAGATGCCATATGATGGGAAGCTCCTGAATCAAGCAACCATTTGTCTGACTGAAGACCTATGGATGCATGTACGAAATGACCTTTCATCTTATCAGATCCATTTGCAATACCTGTTGTACCTATATGTGTAGATGGTGATGGCGATGGTGATGCAAAAGAAGGTGATGTACCATGAGACATAGAAGATGGCAACTGTCTAATGTTCTGCTGTAGAAGATGTGTCAAATGATCAATCTACTTAGCATAACAATGATGCTCATCATGTCCCTGCTTCTGACAATAAGCACAAGTCAGTCTCTCCTTCCTAGATGATCCCCCTTTGGAAGAGAGTGTGTACTCAGAAGATGCATGTGAATATGATTATTTTTATTGCCCATGTTTGATTTTCTATTTCTTTTCTTTTCTAGGTGAAGCCTTCTCCTTAGGACTTTGAATGGCAACTAGAGCTTCTAAACTAGAAGACTTCAGAGTACCCATCTAAACCAATTTTGCTTGCTCTCGAGTGAGAGAAGAAGTAAAATTATCAAGTGAAGGAATGGTAAATATCGTTCCAAGTGCATCTCGTGTAGCATAGAAAGTAGAAACAAATACTGAATAATTAGGGCCCAAATGGGCAAGGATGGAAATAATCAACTATGAATCCTACTTAGTAGTACCACATGCTATGGCAACTGCAATCTGAGGGACTTAAGTTTTGTGAAAAATTCTTGGATACTGCTAAAATCTCTAGGATTCATACCTATAAGCTCATTCTCCAACTGAAAACCCCTCAAAGAATCTTTCTTACCAAACAAGGACTCCAATTGGGTCCAAATCTGGCTAGGTGTAGTGCAAGATTCAATGTGAAATAAGAGATTAGGAGACATAGACATGCATAATGTTCCAAAAGCTTCATCACATTTGTTAAACCAATTTCTCTTCTCTTCTACTGATGTTGGTTCAACCTTTGTACCCATGGTTACTCTAGACAACCCTAGTTTCTTCAAACTGATCTCTATGTTTTTCTTCCACTCATAATAGTTGTATGGTGTAAGGAGAATGTTTTGAGGTTTTTCCATGTTTTTAAAATGAATGATATAGTAATGGGATGAAAATATAGCAGTATATAACTCATAATGCAAAATTATATTCTTTGTATTGAAAAAATTGATCCTTTACGCACATTTCCCAAGAAATACACCAAAAAAGGAAAATCTAACTTCTGATACAAAAAAAAAATACCTGGTGAATATAATGGAAAAATGAATCATAGATATTGATAGAGCATTGGAAGATATTTCCAATGCCTATTCATTTTCAAAAAATGAAGGAGCCATTATGCAAAAATGCCCCCAAAATTAAAAGAAAAATGATGATCCTGACTTTGACTAGAAAAAAATGAAACAAAAAAAGAAAAACAGGAAAAAATTAATACCCACTAGGTGGAGGGCTCAGGAACCAACTACAGTGATATTTTGTTTTCAAAGCCGGAGTTAAGTATCACGAAAGTTAGCAAGCCAAAATACCAGAAATTTTACACTCAAAGAGGTTTGGAGAACTTGGTGGATTCAGACTGAAAGCCACTAGCGTAACCGCTGTGATTTCACGAGCAGTAGTGCCCATTAGCATTTTTATTTTTTTCTTGGATTGTGTGTCGTACTAGGCCAGGTACAACCCAGAAATGAAAAAAAATTGCCTTCCGAAGTCACTATGTTCAATTTCAACAATTTGATAGTTAATATTGGGGTTTTTGGGTGCTTTGAACGTGATGGTGAGGTCCGTTTGGGCTCAAAATGCTCCAAAATTGTAGGTACGCTTTGGATCTGGAAACCCTCATAAACTTCAAACCCTCACAGATCTGACAAACGAAGGCCTTTTTTGACAAAATGAAAGGCAAACCTGACTGTTCTGACAACTCTAGATTCAATGGAATGCTCAAAAATTGACCATGGATCACATATATTAATGCATGAGTTGATTTCTTCAAAAAAAGTGGACAAGGTGGCTGCAGATATGGTGCTCTGATACCATGTTATAGTTGACGTATCTACTCCCACATCTCCATGAATCACCTGCAACGATAAACTTATCACACTATGAAGAAATAAGCAAGATATGATTTCCCTACAACTTAGATATGATGAAAACACCAATTTTGCATTATGTGAACAACTGTCATGAATATGCTATCGTAGAGATTAAAAATAGTTACAATGAATCAATCCTTATGAAAAAGGATGAAAGCTAACCCTAGATTAGGGTTAGATTAGAACATGACAAGTGTCCTCATAGGAATGAATGAGACAACATGTTCTAATATTAGAGGCTCTAATTAAATGCAAAAAACAACTAATTAATTAAAGCAAATAATGAAATAAAAACACTCCTAAGTTTAGCTTAAGTGTAATAAAGAATAAAGTGACACAATTAATTAATGACTAATTAATTAATTAGGTGATGACTTTATTAACACATCAACATAAAAAGAACATACATTGTTAAAAATACCCCCAAAATAATATATTAATAAAGCCAAATTTGCACACAAAACATGTGAGAAGCAGTTGCATAGATTTAATTAATAAACTTATATTTTCATTGTACCATGAAGAAGTGCGAAGGAAGTGAGCTTGCATAAAGAAATCCTAGAGAAGTACCAATTTTCTAAGAAAATATACCAGCTGGCACATGTGAAGAGAGCCACCATATACATTTGGCTGAAGTCTTTTTCATTTGATTTTAAAGTCGGTGCAGCGACTAGAAGGGCCACTAAGAGTATATTCCTCACAATGTTAGGCAATGAGAGAATATCTCCCGCAGGTGGGCCAAAGTGAAGTTAAAAACCAGCAGCCAAAAGAAGCGGTTTCCCCAATTTAACACTTAGTACATTCCTAGAATCCAAATACCTCAATAAGCTTTACCAACTATTATGCATCATGAAACATCAATTTTTTAGCATGAAGATTCTCTTAGTTAAAACAACTAAAGTGAACATTCTAATGATCTATTTGGTGTAGCTTAAGTGACTAATTTTTTTCTAGATCATCTTCCTAAAAAAAATCCACATCACTAGATTATTATGCATGGGAAAAAATTTATATAAATTTATAAATTTAGTTTAAGACGAGTAATTGAATGATTAAGCCCATTAGTGGCGTCCTGAAATGAATTGTACTATTATCATTATATTGAATTTTATTTTTATGGCTATACATGTCATCAAGTATCATGTCTATTCAATCTATAATGTTTTAACAATTTTTTTTATTGGTGATTGTAAGGGATAAAATCACACACCATGCCCCTTTGTCCCTTCATTTTACATTAATTTTGGTATTATCATAATTATTTTTTTGATCTACAAATGAATCCTAGCTAGGAATCTTTTAAGCAACCAACTACTTCACTTCTTAATGGTGTAGACCGATCATTCGTTATGGCATTCCATCACATGAGACCATACCGCATATTTTCTCTTGTCCCTTTGAATAGGTCACATTGTTGTCTAGTTTTCCCTTTTTGAAATGTAAACTTCCCATTCTCTAAGACAAACATTTAGGAATTTGACAATTATCTTCTCATATACCAAAAAGTTGAAGATGAACATCTAAGATTTTGTATTTATAGATAGTCGTAGGCTATTAGTAATCAAAAGTATATATATGTATATATATGTATACATATATGCACACATATACACATATACATATACATATATATACATATATACATACATATATATACATACATACACACACACACACACACATAAACACACACACATATCTATGCCTTTAATTTTATATATTTGGTAGAGGGGATTAATTCTCATTAAGGAAGTCAACAACCTTCCCTTTGTTTTATAATACACCCCACTTTACTTTCAACATGACCCTTTGTTCAAAATTAGGTATTGAAGATAAGAATGCATGTCATATCAACAAAGTGTAAATATGTGGCAAGTGTCCAATAGGTAAAGAGG